>JACBWW010000027.1:3433946-3466084 GCA_020086605.1 Lanius collurio
TATTATTACTACTACTACCACCACCAGCCGCATTTTTCTCTCTGGTAGGGCCGGAGCTCGGGATGTGTCCCTCTGTCCGCCCCTCTGTCCCCGGGGCTGCTCCGCGCCCGACGCTCCACACCTGCCCGGGTGCGCTGCAGCGGTGCGGCTGGGAGGGGGTCCGGGGTACGCTGCCGACCCCGGCAGGGCGAGGAGCGGGGGAAAAGGACGGCAGCGGCCCGCGGCAGCAAGGCAGCCCCTCCTCGCCGCCCTCCTCCGCTCCCCGCCGCCCCCGGCCCCGCCGCTCCCCCGCGGCCGCCTCGGCGGAGGGGGGCCCCGGGCAGCGGGGAGGGCGGCCGGCGGTCCCGGCGGGGTGGACCCTGCACTGACAGCCTCTCTCTCTCTTTCTCTCCCCCCCGCTCTCTCCCGCAAGCCCCGCTCGCCGCCTGCCCTGCTCCGAGCGGGGACAGCCCGAGCCCCTCTCTGCGTGTTCACAGCGGACCTTGATTTAATGTCCATACAATTAAGGCACGCGGTGAATGCCAAGAGAGGAGCCTCACAGCTTCATTTTCATGGAAATTGGGGACATAAACCCTCTAATTACACTTAACAACAGCCACGGAGCGATCTATGGAGCATCCTCGGCCTTTTGACAAATAGGAGTAACAATGCGCCAGCGCCCGGCGGGGCAGCTGTCTCCTCGCATTAACGGGGGCACGGGGGGAGGCGGGGGGAGGCCCCGCTCCGGCCCCGCCGGGGCTTGCGGGGGCTCCCGGCGTACAAAGGGCAGGAGGAGCGGCAGGACAATGCGGGCAGAGCTGGGGGGGCCGCGGGCAGGGACCGCTCCGAGGAGCGGGGCGTGGGCGGGGGGCGACGAGCGGCCCCTCGTCGCAGAGCGAGGGACCCCCTCCCAAAGGGACACCCCCCACAATGCCGTTCAGAAAGCTCCCTGAAAAAACACCCGTCTGGAGGGTTTTAGCAAGAGGGGCGCTTTTTGCTTCATTTCTTTCGGTAGGTCTTTTTTGGTTTTATTTTTGCCGTTGCCCCTGCAATGCTCCTCCCTCACGTGGAGGCTCGGCCATGTGGCTCCCGCTGCTCTGCGGAGCCGCAAGACAGGTCCAGGGTCCTGCCCTGCCCCTCAGACACCCTTTGGCAACTCAACTATCCACAGAACAGAAGGATGAGCCTGCTTTTTTCCAAAAGCAGGGCTGGCAAGGTGAGGGGCTGCAGCACTGCAGCCTCCCCAGTGCCTCCTCCGTCCGGCCCTGTCACCGCAGCCTGCAAGGTGGCACACATCCCCTTTTGCAGCCTCCAGTGAGACTGCAGTAACCCACACCGGTTCTTAGGTTAGGCTTCAGACCTCAATAAATCTCTGTTGTAAGACTTGTGTATTCAACTTCGTAAAGACAAGCCGAGCCCTAAGTTTGAGCTTCCTGAGGACTGTGCCTGGGCAAGGGAGGATTTGATAATTTGACAGCAAAAAGCCATACAGCTGGATTGAGCCACATACACCCAACTCTCTGTGCCCCCTCCCCGCTTCATCTCTGCTCCACTTTTGTCAGCAGTGCGTCTGTCCAAGGAACCGAGGCCATGGATGTCTCCATCCTCCATCCCTGCAGTGCTTGTGCGGGACACACGACCTTGTCTGCAGCAGAAATGTCAGTGGCAGAGCACTCTTCTTGCTTAGGAGGGGGGAAAGGAAAACCTCCCCATACTTTGTGGGAATACTTGATTTCAAGCTGGCCTGTGAAAAGCAGGGACTTTCAGGCAGGGCTCCTGGGGGAAGCGGGGCAAGGGAAGAAGCAGAGGACACAGGCCGTGGAGGAGCGTGGTGTTGAGGCTGTTGTGCTGCAGAGGCGTTGCACAACCGAGCAGTTGTGGACGGGTCATGCCTCCAAAGCTGGCAGGAGACAGGAGTGAGGAAGCACAAGATGCCCACAGGGCTCCACCAAGCAGTGCAGCCACTCGTCCCTCTCCTGGACCTGATCCTGAGCGTTGCTCCAACAAGGCCAGGTGCCATGTAACTGCAGCAGCTCACAGGACAAGGAGGCTACGGGGTAAAGGAGGGCCCAGCTTCATCAGGAGGGCTGTAGGGACACAGAGACCCTTAAAAGAAGCTGGATTTTCCCCCTCCCTCTTTCCCAATAGCTCAGCACAGGTACTGAGGTGTCAGAGACCTGCTTGTTCCCACATCCATCATGAGCTGCAATGTCACAGGATGCATTTTGGCCTCATTTGCCCCGAATGTAAGTTGGGCTATGCGGTGACTGGATTCACTGCTGGGGGAAGGGAACACTGCTGATCTCTTCCATGCAACCCTGTGGGGGCAGATGTCCAGCCACAGGGCAGTTCTGCTCTTAAGCAAGTCCTTGGCTCTTTGCAAAGCTGGTAGGGAGGAGTAAGAAGCAAAGTGCAGGGAGACAGATCCTGATAAATGTAAAGCTGACATTGAGAGAAGGGAGCGAGCCACTCCAAGGTAATCTGCAGTGCAGCAGGAAAGCTGCTGGCTTCCTCCAGGGGCCACCAAGAGGCCAAGGACAGCTCTGAAGGAATGCAGGTAACTGGTGGGGGCTGTGTGGGGCCCAGTGGATCACACTGGGCCTGGTCCCCAGATTGGCATTGACAATCAAGACCAGATGTTCCAAGATGGTGCAAGACAGATGCTTATCCTGGACCAGATCCCTCTCCAGGCTTGCCAGGGAGGGTGTTGCACAGACTCCTCAGCAAACAGGATTGCCTCAATTCCCAAATGTTCTTCCTCAGGCTTTCTGTGCGCTCCCTTCTTAGCCGAGAGGGGATTTATTAAATTTGATCACTGAGATGTAACCCTCTTCCCGCACACAAAGCCCTCCCCAGTGCTACCACACCTATTGCTCGGGCGTGCCTGGCAGCAGCCGTGCCCATCCCTGCCCCATGCAGAGCCAGCAGCTGCAGCACGGCCAGGGGGTCACAAACCCCACCAAGCTCTGGGCCCACAGGGCTGCAAGGAGCCCTCCCCACCGATGTGGCACCCAGGGAGGCAGCAGGAGCCAGAGCAGTGCAGCTGGCAGGAAAGAGTGGGGAAGGCTGGCAGTGCAGCCGGCTGTGGTTTCATGTTGCACATTCCCTCTTCCTACACTGACCCCTCTTTAGGTAAGTCAAGGCTCAGTCACCAGGGAGCAGAGTTATTGCACAGAGACCTCCCTGTGCCCATAAACTGCTCTCCCTGGCCTTCTCCATCATCTTTGCTGCTGAGTGTGGATTCACAGGTCCCTCAAGGATACGGTCCCTCTTCTGTGCAGCTCCTTAGCCACGGTTGGTGGTGATCCTGCAGCGATCCCTGGCTGGCTCAGAGGCTCAGCTCTGCTGTGGTTCAGCTGGAGGCACCTCCTCCAGGAAGTCACACATCCCACAGTGTGCTCAGCTGAAAAAAGCCCCCAGAGTAACACCATTAGTCACACAGCAAGGACAGCACAGCCACCAAGTCACCTCCAGTTGCAGGCACCACTTCCTTGACATTCAGAAGGAGAATTTATCCAAGATCAGATCAACTCCTTTACCAGTCACATCTTTAGTCCAGTTTCCTGACAGGAAAGCCCTGGGGAAAATACGAGCTGCAACAATGGGGCTGGATCAGGCCATTCTATGATAGACTCACCACAGAGGAGAAATCATCATCTTATTTCCCCTGTACAGATCCCCCACACTCAGGAGAGTGACACAGATTCCTCCCCACAGGGAAAAGCACAGCTGGAGCCAAGGTGGGGTGAGAAGGAAGCATCACCTTCCACCCTCTAAGCACCAGGCTCCAGTCCATGTCCACATGACAGCTGCTCGGGAATTTGCACATGACAGGCTCATCCTTTACAAGTGCTGACATCAGTCATCAAGGGCAGGTTAAAAAATAGGTATCTTTTCTCCCAAGTCAACACGAGGCAGATGGAGCTGCCTTGTCAGCCCACTGTGTGTGCCAGGGAGGCCGTGGGTTTGAGCTACATTGAGAAATACAGGCACCACTTGGCAACAGGATAAGGAGAAACCCACCAGGGCAGAGGCCTGACTTTTGATGACATGAGTGGGTAAATCTAAGAAAGAAAGGTTAACAGTGAAGTGCAGAAAAGGCTGCTGCATGGAGAGAGAACCAGACAATTTCCATGGCTGTGAAGGTAGGAACAGGCCCAACCTGTGGCAGGAATGATTCAGGTAGGAGGAAAAGAGCCTTCTGGTGGAAAGGATAGAGAAGCACTGGAACAGCCTGGGAAGGAGGAGAAATTCCTGCCCAGGGAAGTTCTGTGGGAAGCACATAGCAGGAGTCCCAAGGTGGCACCGGTCCCTCCAGCCTAAAAATGCCATAAGCAGAAAGTGGCATCACACATCTATTTCTCCTGAAAATATGGCAAAGCTTCCATGCATCTTCATGTCTTTTCCTACACCCAAAGGGTTCATCACCTGTGTCTCCATAGAGACCAGAAAGGTGCCCCTGCTCAAGTGACAATGACACAGTGCAGTGCCTTGTTGTCCTCATACAAAGACAAGGTTGAAGAATCACAACAGAAGTGGTCAAATTCAAGCACTATTTTTTTTCTAAAATTATAGAAATGGGATGTATTTCCATCAGTCCTATGAAAATAATCCTGTTTGGGATTACTTCCTCACATGGTTTGTCCCAAGCCAGCTCAAAACCAATTGAGAGCATCACCAAGGTATAATACCCTCAGGTGACATCCCAGAGGGATTGCCATTTTCTGTCACCCCCTAATAACTTCCTTTCAATTGACTATGCATCTTCCTGGTACATTCACAGAAACAGAGGAAAACACTGATAATCTGATGTGTGTAGGATCATAACATATATCTTACACAGATGCATCTGAAGATACATATTTATAATATATATAGAGAGATAGATAGATATACATAACATACATGTTATACAGCTGTCTCTCTGTCCAGGGACTTGCAAGGTCAGACACGGAAGGATTCAAAGCATTCACTCAAGGACCCTGAATCATGGCCTACCCTCAAGGGAGGGGAGATTTTTCAGGAGGAGATGTGATTTTTAAAGTTGTCTGGACAATTCACCTCATCTGCAGCCCAGCTTTCCCAGCCTGGGCTGCCCGATTTTTGCCATTAGAGAGTGAGGGCCCCTCAGCACATCATCCTCCCTCCCTTCAGAGCCTGCCTGTATTTCAGAGCAGCTTTCCTGAGCTGTTTGTGGAGCTGCTCTAGGACTGGGAGAGCACAGGGATCGCTTTCACAACCCGCTCTCATAACCTTCTAAGTAACCCCACCGCCAGCTGCTGCCCAGCCTGAGCAGGCATCACCTCTTTAAACTTTTATCACCTTTAGTACAAAGCGAGACCCGAGACAGAACGAGCTCCGGCAGGACGGAGGAGACAAAAGCGGGACAAAGCCCCTGTGCCTCCTGCAAAGGGCCAGGTGACCGCAGGATGGCACCACCGCCGCTCCTCCTGCAGCGACCGCGGGGACGCCGTGCCAGGGCCGGGCGGCGGAGCGGGAGCGCTCCCGCTGGCAGAGCCCGCGGCCCTCGGGCCTCCCGGGGGGGGTTGTGTCGCCGAAACGCCGATGAATGATTCAGTGCCCTGCACCTACCCGCACTCTGAGCTACGAATTTGGTTTCAAGAGTGCGGCTTGAATTAAATTTCATTCCGAGCTGAGGAGGCAACTCTGCCTGCTCCTGACGGTCCAGCCGCGCTTCCCGCGAGGTCAGAGCCGCTCCTCTGCTCCAGCATTTACGGAAACAACCACAAGAGGTTTTTTACTACATTCTTTCACCCTCAACATTTTAGCCCACCGCCCCTGTCTGCCACTGGCTTTGCCGCTCTGACTCAGCTCTGAAGCCCTCTCTGCCTGGAAGCCCAGCACGCTGCAGCCCGGTACCCACCCTGTCTGCCGGGGCCGCTGGCCCCTCTGCAAGGCGCAGGAGGTGGCTCGGAAGGGGCAGGGACCCCCGTGCTCCGGGTGGGAGCCATGGCTGCTGCCGGGCACACGGTGGCACTCGCTCTCCGTCCCAGCAGAGGCTGCGGGAAGCGGCAGCCGAGGCAAGATGCAAAGCAGGCATCGGATTGCTCAGTCAGAAAATGCGTGCTCGGCTCCTTGCCTGCATCCCCTGGCCCCTCTCTGGATGCTCCAGACAGGGCCGATCTGCTCGTGTCCCGGTCCTTTCTCTCACATGCAGCAGTTCTGGATGCCAGGGCTGCCACTTCCCTGGGGTGTCGGCCAAGCGCTCGTGTCTAAAACGACAAGGCCGGGAGAATGCAAGGAGCAAGGCCTTTCCTGCTGGTCTGCAAATGACCACTGATAAACCAGACCGTCTGAAGCCCTTTCTCCCCACAAGGATGGGAGAAGGTTACCATCTTCACCTAAAAACTAGTTCTCCCTCCTTTGCCTCATTTCCACAGGCTTCCCAACTCAGACGCACAGGAACAGGCTCCTTCTCCATCCCCAGAGGCAACACAAATCTCCTCTTCCCTGGCCTTGCCCCTCTAAATTAACCCAGTCTCCAGGGAGAATGAATGCTCCTGAGCACTTCACATCACGCTGGTAACATCCAGCCTTCCCCCACCTCGTTCCAGCAAAGCTTGCATTCCTTCCCATATGGAAATGCCAGCTGATTCAGAGAGCTTCATGTTTTGTGCAAAGCAGTGATCAAAGGCTTGCTTGCAGCTGCTGAGCTTCGTTTTAGCTATTGCACAACACAAGGAGCTGCCTCCTAGCCCACCTTATCCCCAACAGCATCTCCAAAGCAGGAGTGGTATTTAGATGAGACCTATAGAAATCACCTAATATGATGTGTCAGATCTCTTGCATTCAGATGGGAAAAAAAAAAAAAAAAAGAAAAAAGGCAGAAGCAAGAGAGAGGAGGAGGTGGTATGTGCACATGAGATAATTTGTCAGGAGCCTGTATGTCAGCTCCCAGAGGGACGACTTGTATCACATACTTAGAAATGGGAAACTTCCATTTTAGAGGGGTTACTTACAGGGTGGCACCCTCATAAGACATCCCACGGGGTCCTGCAGCAGGAGAGGTTGTGCAGAGTTAATGCCAAGGCACAGGATGTCAGATCTGGAGGCAGCCAAGTTGTAGGCTTGGAGCGTAAGCAGCTGACACCCAAATGTCTGCAAATAAAGCAGGGAGAAGGGAGGTGGAGCTGGGATGGAGCAAAGCAGCACTGCAATCCAGCCAGTGGAAGCAGGAGGACATGGGGGCTGTTTTCCTGGGCTGCCTGGCAGCTTTCTGCTCTAAACTCTGCTGGCAGCACAAACCCTTCCCACCCAAGGCTCCTCCTTTTCCCAGTGCAGGTGACAGCTAGACAAAGTCAGACATCTACACTGTCAAATCCTGATGGGAAGCCTTACCACTGGAAACCTGTCATTCCACAGCTGAACTCAGGTGCAGGCCCCAGAGACAGAAAAGCTTTTGGCCTCGTTACAGGAAAAGATCTGGAAGTGCTGTAGGAAGTTACATCCCAATTAGCTTCACGTAAAGGTGGGGTAAGCACTACAAAGCATTTAAAAGATCAAATGCAAAAGCACAGCTTGAGTAATAGGGACCAAGGTGATTTCAGCAAGGAACAGTTGTGGTTAATCTGGTGGAGCTCTTTGAGGCTGGAACTGCTGCAGCAGCCAAGGGGGAGGGAACAGCACAGCACAATTAGGTTTGCAGCATGCAGTGGACAGGGCTTTGCAAAAGAAGCTAATGACTGAGATGGGGAGTCCCAGAATAAGTGGATGTGCTGTGGCTTAATGCTCTGGAAATTGCCCAGAAACAAAGATGCAAGCAGGAAGGTATTAATGGAAGCCTTCTGTGTCAGAAGGAAATTATTCCAGGGATGCAGCAGTGCAGCCAGCTCGTCTGGAGCAGAACAAAAGGCAGTGAAGGAGGACAGGGCTTCCTAGGGCAGGGGGCTGCATTTCAGCACTGAACATCATATTCCATAACTCTTCATACCCCAAATAAACAATTCCTTTTTTTTTAATCAGAGCTGCTGGAACACACTTCTTTATGTTTCTTCCAGCTTTTTTTTTTTTTTTTTTTTTTTTTTCCCTGCTCTAACAGTGTTTTGTTTCTTGGTTTGGGGTTATTTTTTTGGTTTGGTTTTTTGTTTTGCTTTTGGGTTTGTTTTTTTTTTTGGTTGCTTTTTTTTCCTGTTTGTTTTTTTTTTTTTTTTAACAAAATCAGGAACTTCTTTCAGAACAAACTGTGCCAGCAGCACACACAGGCCCCATCAATGTGGGGATGGAACAGTTGCATGGCTGTGATCACGTCCTATACTTGGAAGGCCAAGCATGAGCTATGCCAGATGGTCCCAACTGGGAGTTAGATTGCCCATATCCTTCCCTGCATTCTGGAAATCTGCAGAGAAATGGGAATGGCAGGTGAGGAACAGAAAGGCCTCATTTTGCACCCTTTAGCTTTGGTGAGAGCCTTGCAGTGCAATAATCTGACACACATGGAAACAAATTCCAAGCAAAAGGCACCTAAAAACCATCTCAATTCCCAGGACTGAGAGCAGTGACATAAGAGAATACTCCAACATGACTAAGACAGGAGCTAAGATGAGTTTTTTGCTCCAGTCCTTGAATTCAGTACTAGGTTGTAATACTCACAAGCCAGGCTGATTCTCAGCTCGAGCTACATCCCTGAGAAGAGCACAGTCTGAGGGGCTCCCACCTTGTGGGAGTCACATCTGGAAGGCAGAGCTGAGTATGGCATAAGCTCAGGAAAAGAAAACAAAGGGTAAAATATTCTTAGCTCCTGGAGCACTCATCCCACAGGGAACAGAAACCCAGCCTGACCTGAGAGCAGCAGAGCACACACAGGTTAAGGAATCTGCCAGAGGAGGATGCAAAGCACTGTGAGAGGTCACCACACTCTTATGATTTACCACGAACCTGGTGATTTCCACATGAATTTATTTCTCAATTCAACAGGTCTTGAGAACTCTGGGAACAATTTACCAACTACATCACATGACCTCAGAATGATCCATATACACCTACACCTTTAAACTAATTCAAAGGCATCCTAAATATGCAGACTCTTTGGAAAGAGTCAACTCCCTGCCTAGCTCTCTTTGGCTCATCTGAACTCTGCTGATGGCCACTGAAATGGCAAAGCTGTTAACTACAGCAGCAACATCAAATTAGCACCACGGAGACGATCAGGATCTCTGCAGTTGGCTTCTTGGAATGAGGTTTGCTATTACATTTCCTCCAGCTCTGATAATTCTGATCCTTTACCCTCCACTAGCTGTGCTAACTGTACAGCCTGGGGTGTAGATCCAAGCACTGAACTAAGGTATTTGGGGTTTTATAGTTAGAGCTCAATTAAAAACAGAGTATGGACAGGACTGTAATGGGAAGGGGAGCAGCGCTCTGGGACAGAGAGCCTGTGCTGTAAGGCAGTGCTGCTACTGGAGAAAAGGTAACCCTGAATAAAATCCTTATTTACTGGCACTTTTACAATGTAAAAGAATTGCAGAGCTTCCCAAACCCATTGCTTTTTATTATCAGCAAGTTCTTGCAGGAAGGAGAACCCATCCTTGCAGATTCCCTTTGTTGGGCTGGAAACACCCAGTGTGGGATGTGCTTTTACAGCATGGGCAACCAGGCAGGCATCACACCAGACCAACTGTCTGACAAAAGCTGTGAAAAAGGAGTTGCTTTCCCTGGTTTGCATCTCTGAGAACAGCCTCTGATGTACACTGAGCCTTCCAGACCTCCTCCCTCCTCTGCTATTTCATTTCATTGTTAATCATCCCACTTTCCTCTTTGTTAGCATCATTAATACCTTTAATGCATTCTTGTAAAAAGCACAGTGAGATTGCCAGCTAGTGGAAATCAGCAGCATCTGGGGCTGTGCCAATTCCCTTCAGCTCAGACACAGAGTGACAGTTACCACCTTCCCATTTGTGTGAAGAAAAAGCCATCACTATTTGTCCGTGCACATCTCCTCTTGGAAGCAAATGCACATATGTGTGTACATAAATGTAATATATACACTGATATACATAAAGCTTTTATACAGCAGAAAAGTCCCAGTGTTTATTCCAGAGTGTGATTTAGTTGAGAAACTAATGGCTTGTTACATGCAGAACACTCTCATTCTGCTGAGGATGAAAAGTGCCTTGGAGAATGAAGCCTGAGAAAGCTTCACAAGTAACTGCATTGGAAATGATGACATTAGCTCACAAAGAAAATCCATTTTAACTGTCCAGGACTCTGAGCCTGTGTTTGTACATTTCCTGTGGGCAGAGGTGTCAGAGAGGTACTGCCTATAAACCTCCTTTTCTCTGCTATGTGATGCCTCCTGTAAGTAATCTTCCAACCACACTGAACACTTGCTGCAGTCACCAGGCTGGAGATGCTTTGTGCCTCTGGACAAACCTCACCAGACTGACTAATGGCCCAGCTGGGATCCCAGGAATAATTCAAACACCACCTTTATTGCTTTATGAGCAACAACTGAGGGATGCTGCAGCAGCCACAAGCCTCTCAGGAAAGCCCACCTGGGCCTTCCCCTGCAGGTGTGCTGGGGAAGTTGATGACAGCACATACTGTGCACCACTTGTTTTCCCTCCCCTCCTCCTGTCTTTCCCTTTATCTCTAACATAACCATGCCCTCACACTTTAAAAAACAGATAAGAACAAAAATCTCAGGGTTGCTTTCCCATTTGCCACGTTCTCCCTTCCCTCAGCTCAGGTTTCTCTGCCCTGGCCCCCTCTGTGCCTTCCTGCTCCCCCTGCAGAGCTGAGCAGGGCTCTCTCATGCTCCACTTGTAGAACAAGCTTTCTACAGGCTCTTGACTGCTCATGACCTCCATGCTCTGAGTATTTCTGAGCAAAAAACTGCATCTGTTCACCGACTGAAAAGCACATTTTCACAAATGCCTGGGCTGGTTTTACTCACCCTCTTCATCACCTCAACGGGCCACTTGATTTGTGGAACATCAACCCATCAGGAGGAGGTGAGAGGGAAAGGGGCTGGGTGCTCTCTGGAGTCCCAACACAGGTCACAGTCCCCAGAGCAGATGACAATTTTGAATATGCTTCTGAGGATGGCTGTGCCTCACTTCTCTGCTCTCATTTCACCAGGAGGCTTTTGGAATTTAACAGGAGGAACCTCTGTGCAGTTTGTGATCTGCAGGTTCACATCCTTGCTTGTATTTATTATTTAAAATAAACTCTAATGGATTACTAATTTTTAAAAATCTGTCTAAAGATCACCCTGTCTGCTGCTCTTTTATTAATATCCTCCTTTTCATCTTCCGCTATCATGTTCTTTGAAATAACTGAATTAGCAACTTGCAGAGTTTTCCCATCCTCAGCAAGGTCAGTAAGTTCAGGAAAAAGTCTGAAATTCTATATGGCTCATAAAATTACTCCTTTTCCCCACCTACTATTTTACTCACTACAGGGAGATTACATTTCCCATGGGGACTTATTAGTGTTGCTCTTTGCTCAGCATCAGGAAATCTTTCAGAATTGTCTTTGCTCCCAGTTGATAGAAATTGCTCTTTATTTCTTCTCCCAGCTCACTGACCACGACTCCCTCATTCTGAAGTGGCATTTTTAGAAAGATAAAGCTTTTGGACCAAAAAACCCTACTATGCTTCTAACCTTGCTGCTGCTGAGTGAATGAACGAGCTGCCAAGTTCTGCAAATCAAGCATTTGGCCAAGGCACACTGAAAGATTGTTCTTTAAGAGACCAACAGCTTAAAACTAGGAATTCTTGGTCTTTGTCAGAGCAAACAAGGAATTACTGCAGTTAGGTTTTAGTTATAATTTCTATTTCACAGAGGTCAAATATATAAAGCTGGAGGACACAAAAGCAGTCTCCCTTGCTCTTATTTTTGAAATGCTGCACACTGGTGATACAACACGCAGCTACACCTCCTTAATTGGTTCTTTTGTTTCAAACTTCTGGTGGCTGATCTAGCATTAGTGGGGAAAAAAAAGCATAAATCCCTGAACACTGTGAAATGAGCTAGTTTAGTTAAGCAGGTACTACATATAAAAACCAGGGCATAACAACACTGAATTTGGTGTGATTAAGTGTCTAACCATCCAACTGCTGCCAACAGTTCAATTTCAGTAAACTACAACTGAGTATTTTGATTCAAAGGGAGATCTCAAAGTCACACAGTGTGAGGACCAAAAAGGATAAAATATGACAGAAATCTCAACAACTTGCCAGAGGCTTAAGAAATAAAACCTGCCTTGGTACCACAGAATTTGATAGTGTGTCCCAGAAATGGGGTCCTTACCAGAAACTGCTTCTTCCTGACACCTCCCAAGCAGCCTCCCTGCTCAGCCTTTTTGGCTCCTACTCCAGTCCCTGCTGTACCTTAGAGTACCTGAGGGAAATTAGAAAATAGCTCTTTTAAAGATTAAACCTGCAGTCTTTAAACAGAACAGTTCAAAAATCCTCTGCAATGGCACAGTTTTGTTCTCAGTCCTACCCTGCACCCACCTTCCAGGCTTTGTCCAAGCCCAATCCTGAGCTGCAGAGCTGGGAAGGATCTCAGCTTTCAGAGAGGCTTTGAAGGAGTTCAGGATTGGAATAGAGGTCTAGAAAGTTTACAGACAGTTGCATTTAACAAATGTGAATTTTCATGCCAGGTAACAAATGTCACTGATGTATTTATGAAATACAAGGTAAGAAATGTCACCGATGTATTTGTGAAATACAGGCCAGAACATCAAAGCACTTTGTCCTTTCCCCAAAATGTTTTCAAGGGCTCTGCATAATAACCTTTTTTACAAGTGGCCAAAAGCCTCTGTTGACAGTTTTTGATGTTACAAGCAGGAGCTTTTTGCAGACCTCTGAGTTCCTCCCCCTACAAACCAGACTATTTGTACTCACATAAATGTATACTGTTGATGTTTTACAAATTTGTATAGAACAGATTTAGATTAGAAAAGGAATTTCATACACACCAATGGACTAAGAAAGCCGAAGAGTCTCCATAAATCCCCTTCCAAAATCCATTTTTTCCTGAAGGGGCTGATTATCCACAAAGGGGGTGAAGAAACAGCCACTCCACCAGGAAGTTTAACTCCAAACGTGGTAAATCTGGGCCCACTACAGAGCATGTGCAGTCTTGAATTAGAAAGTGACTCTCCCTCCAGGTGCAATGATCTGATTTGCTGTTTCTCAGCCTAATGCCTCCTACCTCCCCAGAACTGACTGAATACTTTTTCAGCAAAGTGCTTTCAGCTGCAAGAACCTGAACATTCCATTTCTCTGCCATCAAGTGCTTTCAGCTGAAATGTCTTGTCATAAGAGAGCAGCAGCAGGAGGAACAGTTCCTACTACTTCACTGGTTTCTAACTCAGGAGGGTTTGCAGATCTCAACTTCCAGGGACATGCTGAATTATTGTAGAGACTTAGACATTGTCAATAATCAAATTGCTCAAGTTACAATTTGCAGACCCACAGAGCAGAGTGCAGAAATCAAAGCAGATATAAATAATGAAAAAAAGCTCCTTAATAATATCTGTGTAAATCAATGTATCCTTTACTGATAAAATTTATTTTCTTCCTATTCTCATACCCAGATGGCGAGGGGGAAAAAAATTAAGGAGGTTGCTTGCAATATGTATTACTGCCCAAGGCGCTGCATTAAGAATCTAAAAATACCTGGAGAATGTATATTTGGTAAAACAAGTATTTACACCTCTTTCCCACTGTCTTCATTATTGAAACCACAGCAAAACACCAGATCCTACTGATTTAGCAGCAGTTGGACATTAGAAATGCATTTGGTGAAGACTTTACTGTCTGTCTGTTGTCATGGTAACATCCCAGGTAAAAATAATTTCTTGAATAACTTATAAACAGACAGATGGCATAAAACCTCCTACGCTCTCCAATTTGAAGGAGATTCAGTAAAAGACAATGTTGGTGCCAGTTCCACAAAGTCCTGCATGTTGAAGAAGGCACAGCTCCAAGGTCTTGCTCATGCTGGCAGAAACTCACCTCAGGATGTGAACAAAAGGGAGATCAGGGATGCTACAGGAAGCAAAAGGAGGAGACACAAGTCAAGTCAGCACTCTTCTGGGTAGCATTTCCCAAGGGATTACAAAGGTGCCCTGAAATAATGATCCTACATAAAACAAGGAAATTAATCCCATATTGTACCAGGGAACAAAAGCTGTTCTTGGAACTGCTAAAGCCCTGCCCTGCTTATGCTCTGGCAAGGAAATGAGAAACATCAGTGGCTGCACGTGCAATGCAGCGCTGCATCTGCAATACACAATTTGAAAGCTTTTTAAAATTAACATAAGCTTTCTGAAGATAGGAAAGCTGTGTAAATGACAACATTCATACCCAAGACAATTCCCTTCACCCTCACGTTATGTCAAAGCAGCAAGAGATGTGAACTGGGAAGTTGCACTGTGGGAATGATGTCAGCTATGGAACAGTCCATCAGGCTGAACCATGCTTCTTGTGAAATCCAAAATCTCCCTCTGCCAAGTCACACCCCAATTAAGTCATTTCAAGATTCTGACTCAACTCCCTTAATTCTAAAAATAGGCTGAACAAGAGATGTTCCTTCTCAAAGGAGCTGTGGACAAGGCAGGCTACAGCCGAGGCAGTGATCACAGTTATACTCGCTCTATTCCTGGGCAGGATCACAAATTCCAATTAAAAACCTGCACTTTCCCAAAAATAGCAAACAGCTTCCTCCTGCAATGAACAGATGCTGAGCACCATCATCAGCAAGAGCCACAGCCCTTCCCAAGGGAAACAGATCGTTCAACATAAAGAATTCAAAGTAGCCGAGAGACCAGGAAAAGGAGCATTACATCAAAACACACTTCCCTCCATCAGCTGTTTGGCATTTATCTGCTATTTTAACTAAACTTCCCTTACTCCTCTCAGCTGCTTTTCTCAGTAAGTGCAGAAACCAGAAAGAGGCAGTAACATTACATCAGTCAGTTTTCTTTTGAGTTTTGCACTATCTCTGCCTACAAGTTTTTTTATGGCCACATTTACTGGAATTTCCATCTTCTCTGGCCAAATAAAACCCCTCATTATTAAAAAGGAAAAGCAAATCACTTACCCTTGCTCTGTAGTGCACTGTGGTCAGCCTAATGCTTAGAAATAAATACTTTTTTTTTTGTACTGAGATCTCACTAATACCCTTTGAGTAAACTCACAAATACCTTTAAGTTCTCCAAAGAAATATCAAGTATTTTGTGAAGAAACATCTTTGAATATAAACACATCATCTCACATCTTTGAACATAAACATTACTGTAAAGTGTGAAAAAAAAGAAAAAAAGGAGAATTTTTAATTTTACATCCCCTATTTCCATCTCCTAAAAATGAGAAGTAAAAAAAAATCAGTCTGGCCTTATGAGCACAATGTGTTATGGAAGAGAAGTAATCATGAATTTGTCTGCTTGTTTCTGCCCTCACATCTCTGTGTAGGTTTAACTTTATCATTTGCTCTACAAGCTCAACTCACTCCCAGCAACAATCTCCACAAAGGTTTAGTTATTCAGTTCTATTACTTCTGGTATGACTACCTGCAAAAAAATAGGTTTTTTCCCCCCACGATGTAAGTTCACAGGCTCAGAGCAGTACAGTGGGCTGCCATCATCAACCAGTAATTGCACCAGAGAAATAATTTAACTTTTTAATCAGCATTTGGTGCTACCAGCTCCATTTGGCTTAAAAGTGAAAGGCAGCAGTGTTACTGTCACACCTAAACTCCAGAAACATCAAGCAAAGCAACTCATTTAAGGAGTGAATTTAAGCACCAATTCCAAAAGCACACAGCAACATTCCTTTAGAACCATTACTTGGACTAAATAAAGAATAAGCAAGACTTGTGACATGAAGTTATTCTTTAAGAGACACTGGAAGAATGTTTCTTCCCCCTCACAGTGAAATGTGAACTCTGTGAAACACAAAAAGTGAGTCATCCCTTGGAATTGCAGTGGCAGGGATTGAAAATCAGAAGGACCAGCAGCCAACACTGCAGTTATCTGAGCACCCAACGTGGTAGTGATGAACAGGATTATTTTACCCACTGTTAAATCTTCTCCCACCTCTCTGATAGGGCTCTCCAGTATCAGTAAGAAATCCCTTCAGGCTGAAGCTGTTTTCTGCTGCCCACTAAGCCAGACAGCTGAAACACATCATCACTTTAATGCAGTCAAACCAGTTTCAGCTGAAGGCTCACAATTATTTTTAAATTTTTTGTGTTTAGTTTTTTTAGAAAATGTTTACCTGAAGTCTATATCACAGCAGAGATTGTTTAGATTAAAAACAAAAAGTACTAAAGCTGTGTAACTAAATTTTCTTGAGGGTCCAGATGGAGCAGAGCTTTTTGGCTCTAGAAGCACCAGAGAAGTGTTCTGATGTAACAACCTGAAACTAACAGCAGGCACTTTTATTGGATGACAATATGTTTATAAAATGCAGAATTGCTTCAATCAGTTAAAAAAAGATATCAAGGCAAATTACTACAGTTAGAGCTGAGAAACACAGCCAAGTGCTGGGAAAGAAACTGGTCAGAGCTTTACTAGATTTGGGAAGCTCTTTTCCCACCCTGGTGACCCGAGGCTGTGCTGCTGCCTCCTGAAGGACACAGCACAACTCCCAGGCCTCTCTTCAGCTTCTCTACTGTACAAGGAGAAGGGGAGGCACAAGTGACAGTCCCTGCACGTGGATGCACGTCCTGAGAGCAATGGGAATAGTCAAAAATGGGAATAGGCAAAGCAGCTTAAATGTCCCCTGCAGAATCCTGTGAAACCCTTCTGCACCCTTCAGGTGTGCTGAGAGGAAACATCTGAGTTATTCAATCAAATCAATTCTCAAGTTAGATTTAATTGGTGAGGCAGCATAAAGAGTGACTGGAACAGAGGAAGACAACTGAATGTAGGGAAAAAATGAAAATGACATCAAGCTTGCTAAATATGTATTGTTTATTAAGGCTTGTATTCTCCTAGAGGAAAAAGTTAATCTGATGCTGTCCATTACTCCTTACAGGCAGTAACAGTCCAGAGACAGAGTTATACGTTCTAAATACAAGTCTAAATGATACAGATTAAATTTTATTTAAATTGGAGGTCCTTTTGGAGTAAATAGTATTCAGAAGATACTTGCTTTCTAATATAGTAAAAGATCCTCTACAATAAACACGTGCAGATTCAGTGTGCTAGAGCAGCGGACATGAGCACCATTTCCATGCTTAAACTGGAACTCCAGTTGGTGACAGGTTCTCCGACGGTCCCCTCACTCCACAAAAACATGACAGCAAATTCAATTTCTTAAAACAGGTTTTTTTACTCATCCAACAGAAAAAAAAAATTAGACATACACACTGTCAATTTTAAACATCTGAGGCATAATCCATCATATTATCCGTACTATTAGTTCCTACGTTAAAGCTCAGCATTATTGGTATAAAAACTTTAAATGGCATTAGGATTTGGGGGGGTTGGGAGAGAGTAATGAAGGGAAGGATTAAAAATGATCTGCAATTAACTAATAACACCTGAAAGCTGAAACAGGTTTAAACACATTGTTTAAAACCCCTGCAATGTCGATAGCATCACATTATTATTTAATTAAGCTACAAAAACCGTAAAGCAGAATTATGGCTGAGAGAAAGCGTCTCGCTCACCCTCGGCAGGATATGGAATAACAGATGCACACTGAAGCACTGGTTAACAGAATGTGAAAGGGAAATATTTTCCAGAGAAACAATTCCACTGACAATTTGATTTTCTACTAGACAGACCAACATGGCGCATCAGCAGTTTTAAAAGAGTAATTGTACAGATAAATAAAGAGGCAGAGCAGCTGCACAAAGTGATCAGAAATTTAGGTTTTTTTTTCATTTCAAAATTCTGAAGTGCAGTATCTTAGGAGGTTTTTTATTAAATGACAAAAAAAAAAAATCAGTGCATGGTTTCTTACTTCTGCCATGAAGAAAAAGGGGTTGGGAGGAGGATAAAGGAAGATTTGTCATGTATTCTCCATAATCTCTATATCTGGCTAGGAACATAATTCGTGCCAAAATAAAGTCTTTGGGAAGCACTGACACTTTAGTATGCTCATGTATAGGTCCACATTAGGTTAATATAACTGTTTACCAACTTAAAAAAATAAAAACAGACACACCTTTATTAATGATTTCTACAGAATTTTACATAGAAAAAAGATACAAATTAATGCAGATCCACTTGGGCAAAAATAAACTACAATGTACTTAAAGATGCAACAACTTAATTTCCCCTGCACGAGAAGATATATTGGAGCTGAAAGCTTTAGTTTGTCCTGATGCCAGGATACAGCACCAGTTATACTTAATTTTGTTTCTCATAGTCGAATTTAATATCAGTTCTAGTATATATATCAAACTGTATATGTTTATTCTTATTGTTTGTTTCGATTCTGACGTTCCTGCAAAGAGAAAAAAGTTAAGATTTTAGTCAAAGGAACAAGCAAAGAGTTTTTAGTAGTTTAACAGCACTAATGTGCTCCCAGATAATTATACACTTAAAACAATGCTGCTACGTTTTATAAATATATTTTTCATACCCAACAAACCCAAGTTGACAACTTAATGTTTTTAAGTGCAGCCTCAAGTGGAACATCTGGATGAATACCTGCAGTCACTTCAAACCAACGGCAGCTGAAGGTCACAGTGAGAGAAAGGTATAAAATATCAACACTCCTAAGGAGAAACAGGATCTGCAATATTCTGCTTTCTGGATTATTTCAGCTACTGCAGTAGTAGCACAACCAATACACGAGCAGAAAGCAGATGGCAGATTAGTGAACTCCACAGAACTGGTCTAATTTTGAAGCACTCAAATGACTTTGGAGTTTAGTCACATTCAGTAAAAGCAGGGATTTGAGCTATTGAGAAATTCTGCCCCTAATTCTTCTCTGTTCAACTATTCTGGGAAATATTTGGGGGTAAGGGAAAAAAAAAAATTAGGTAGAAGAAGAGTTTTGTGCTTCTACATAAGTGTGATAAAACCCAGCTGGACTGAACAACCCAAGGGCATCCCAAAGTGCTCCAGCACAGCAGCTGTGAGGGTCTTTGAGCCTTTTTCCAAAGTTTCTGCTAATCACAAATACTGAAAGCAGCTAAAAGTCACCCAAAGGATACAGCCCTGGGGACTGCCTGCAGGTGAGCTTCACATCAGTGACCTGAGCTCTCCCACAGACACCCTGAGCAGTGCCCCAACACAACAGGGCACTGTTCACTCTGTTTCAGGAGCCCCCCGAGGGCAGGACCTGCAACAACGGCAGGACAGAACCAGGCTGCTGTGTCCTCAGTCCTGGGCATCCTCCAGCTAAGGCACCACCACACACTGAACAGAAAGGGCTCAGCCTCCCCATTTTTGCTGTTTACAGTGCAGAAATGGCATGGAAAGACTCAGCTCTGCACTCAAATGCATCAATATGGCACCAAATCCTATTCAAAGCAAGGAAACTGTGAACTAGCCCAAGCACCACCAAGAGCCAACTCCTGAATTAACTCCTTCAGATTCTGTTTTGTGGACTCATTCTGTATAAAGTCCATCTCAGAATTGTTTCTGCTGTGATGTAAAGCTTGTTTGCAAATATATCAGCCATTACAAATGTAACAGACTGCACTTGTTGCCTCAGCTGGTCACAGTATAAAAATCAGAAGAGATTTTTAAAAACTGAATATATTGATTTCTGCCTCCAGGCAGAATATTAATATTTCAATTTTCGTAATAAAATTAAGTCAACAAAGTCTGGAATGAATTCTTAATCTATGATTTAAGACAGAAGTAAGAGATAGCAAAGTTGTTTTACCAAATCAACAAAATGGCTGTGTAAAGTAGTAGAATTTATTATAAAAATCTATATTTCTCCTTTTAACTCTTGACTGTGATGAATTATTAGTGAAAGCCATTTCTTAATGGCAGAGTGTCAGAACATTAGGTGTTGTTCTTGATAAAAAGAACTTATGTCTGCCTGACATTTCAAACAAAAGGTGCTTAGAATGCATTTAGAACTGAATCATATCAACTCTATTTTCAGGCTTCCAAAAAAAGTAATTGTTTCATCCTATTTCCAACTTCCCTTTCCAACATCCCCTTTACTGCCCTACCACGTTCATGAGCTGATTCTGTCCCACTGCCACCTCATGTAACTTATTTGTAGTTTTCTGTGTAGTCACCCACTGACCTTCCTAATTCCACTTTCTTTAGAAATGCAAGGTTTTATTCTCATGGACAAGCCCCACATAACCAGAGGCAGGCTAGCACCTGAGACCTCCACCTGGAGCACTCATAGCATTCAGAAACTCAGCTCAGACTCTGTAATTCACTAAAAAGTGCTCTTTACTGAGCAAGTTCCCAAGCAGTTCCTCCTACCTTGCGTTTTGCTTTCTCTGTTGGGGGCTAATCTGAGTCTTCCTCTTTACAAATGTCTGAAACATAAACTGATGCAGCAATTCTTCGTGCTCTTGAGCATGGCTGCTTTTTAGAAGCTCTAACTCTCAAAGTCTCTTCCTTACTGCTACTTAGCACTACTGCAAGCAAGAACAGTTTTGTAAGCAACTAACAAAGCTGTGCTCATTCTGGTTCTGAAGATCCGGAGCCTTCAGTTTCTCTTCTCCAGTGGAATAATCTTGATATCTCACAGGAGAGCTCCAGCTGCACGTATCTCCTTCATGACACTAATCTGTATGGTCTTCAGACACAGGGAAAATGGGTTTCCACAAAATTTGCAGAGATTTCCATCTTGGAGACACTCATCCCTGTCAAACTTCTTTTCTCTTCACCTCAGGCTAAAGTAGCTTCAACTTTCCTACTAAACTTTGTTAAAGTCAGCGGGATTAAAGCATTTATATTCAGACACAAAAATATACATTTTCTTTATCTCAGGAACACAGTACTACTCTTAAAATATGTTTTTTAACTAGAGCTTTGGAGGAAGGACAATATTCCATCCTTTAAAGTTCTGTGAGTGTGTTCACAGAAAGCTCATCACTGAAAGGCACACACACCGCTAGGAGAAAATTAGTATTTCCAGGTGCCAGCATGCACCAGCCAACACTTCCCAGTATTTAATTACCTAAAGCAGAAGTGGTAATGCTGGTGATTGAGGAGCTTTGAGGCTGTGCAGCTCTGCCAACACAACACCAAGGTGTAGACCTTGGAAGAGCAGAGTGCCTTGTGTGGATCAGAGGTGACAGCACAGCAGCCCAGTACAGGAACTGGGACCATCTGCTTTGGTGCAGATCTGGGAGCACAAGCTGCTGACAGCTCGTCTGCCACCTGTGAAGTACCAAAATCTGCAACAAGTTTTGTGTCTTCACAAGCTTTTAAACTTTGGAAGACAACTTTGTTAAGGCTCTGAGGGCATGCTTTAGGAAATATTAATAACTAATGCCACATAATACTCTCTTTTAAAAGAAGCTCTCTCACACGTCACAATTTCTTACAGTCTTCCGAGCATGAGCTTTGATGACAGAAGCAGCTCTTTGGGGGCACTGTAGCAGCTCTGGAACTGACTGAAAAAGGCTGTGAGGGTCAGGTGAGAATTCATGCCACTCACTGTTTTGCTATTTCATTCCAGACCCCAATACCCTTCTTTTACTCCCCTCCCATGTTCTCGGTCACCAGACTGGGTTTAAGTATTTCAGTGTGGCAAATCAAAAGCTGGACTTGTATCTCAGCATGACCAAACCCTCTCTCAGTTCTGGAGGGATACCTTCTTTCAGCAATGCTGCAACAGTGAGAAATCTTTGGCATCTGAATGAATTTCATCCAGCATTATACCTGCCAAAGCCTCATTGGTTGATTTAGCACTGACACAGAGGCTCCCACATCAGTTAAACTCAGCAGCACACGCTGGAGCTGGATCTGCACAGCAACCATGGAAATGCTGGTTAGCAACAAACTGGAACCATCTCAAGAGCTGAAAGGCCAATGGCGTGCCCTGCACAGATTACATCATTATTCTCTACTAAATATTTGTGTACAAATGAAATTGTATCATTCAAGCTCTCCTTATGCAGCTTTTTAAGTATTTTGGTCTTGCAATCACAATAGCAGTAAAATGGAAGCACAGAATTTCAACAATTTTAAAGCTAAACAAGAGTACAATGAGTTAAACCCAGCAATCTGAAAACCAATTAGGATGGCACATATACAAACAACTATCTAAAAATGTCAATTAGGTCATAAGATAGATTAACTGACTGCAAGATTCTTCAAAAATTACTGTCATAGGAAGATTAACTTTGTTAACAGGAAGGTTTGAACTTCAATAGCACAAACTTTTTAACAATAAGAACTTTATATCCTGTAGAAAAACAAACTCTTCTAGTAATCAGCTAGAGTTCTAAAATTCAATTTGTCAATGAAGGGGAAAAATAGTGACTTTCCAGACAAGTTTTATAGAGTGCAACTTGACAAGCAGCATCTTATTTTTCATTCCTTCATTGCTGCTCTGCTTTACCTCTCTGGCACTACTGCCTTTCTTGGGATACTTTGGTGTCCCATTTTCTAAGCTATTCAGAGGAATCTAAGAAATATTAAATTAGACATCATAGTTTATTTTGTGAATGTGTAATATAAGCCAGAGCTTCCCATTTTAAATGAGGAAGGAAAACACATTATTTTGAAAAACTGATCCTGTTATAAATAAAGCAGTGACCTGGGTAAGAATATTTTTGAGCAGATAGTGGGAATTAGTTGTGTTTATTAAATCAACCCAAAATGAGATCAGCTCAGTAGTTGAACACCCGCCCTCTGAGATCCTACAAAGCACAGGAATTCTGGTATTTATGCCACCACTGGTATCTTCCCGAGGCAAGTGAGTTATCTGTGCAAGAGCAGATCTGTTACCACTTTCCCTGTGCTCTCACTCCTTGAACACCCACAGTTCTCCCCTCCAGCCTTGGCAGCAGAGGCAGGGAGACAGAATTAAAAACCCAAAACAATCACACCCCCATACACCACAAACACTGGACAGAGCAACCCAGGCTGCCTCACTTTATCAAGATTTTCTCCTACATAAGGGAACACCTCTCCAAGATACAGGTTGCAATAAATATTGAATTGCTAATTATCTACTGAAGGAATGAAGTGTTCAAGTAAAGGCCTTTAGGTTTCACCTTGTGGAACCCCACAGGGAGTACACAAGGAAAACTTCCAATTTTAAGCTGTCCTTCCCTGCTGTGCTGAGGTCAGCTGGGCACATCTATCATGGCCAGGAAAAGTTCAGCCACAAAGTTTTAAAGACACTGAACTCCTTTTCTCACATAATTTAACAGTACATTCTATGAAGATAGTTTAAAGCAATTTTATATACACTTTTAAATGGCCATAGAAACTTTAAAATGGTAATTTCAAAATTTAAGCCGCAGGAACATGCACTAAGTCTTTGCTTTAAAAGCCTCGTAAAACAAGTGTGAGCTACACTAAACTAAACCAGCCTGTCAAACAAATGCTGTATTTGCAATGCTACACAAAAAAGGTCTAGGAAACACTATCAACACCGAGCAAATTTAAGTGTTACTTCAGTAGCAACTACACATCCTGACACCTATTATTTTGTCAGGTTATTATTTCTAGACTGCCTAATCAGAGAAAGGCATTCTTGAAACTGAGGTTGTGGGAGGGAGAGGGACAGAGATCCCTTGTGATAGACTTAGAGCCATGAAAGTGTATGGAAATTTTTACTACACTCTCCCAGTTACTGCCCAGACTTCTCTCACTATATCTTCACTCAAAACTTCAAAAATTAGTAGACAGATCAAACCTGGGAAACTGAAAACCTTTATTTATCCAAATAATACATGTGACTTCAGCAGCATAAATGTACTCTTTCTAACACTATTCCAGCAATATTAAGCAACTCTTTCTTTTCCAGAGAGATAAACTGAATAAACAAAATCAGTTTTGTTATTCTTAAAGGTAATGTACAAATTTCAAATACCAAATATCAATTTTGATAGCCCAGCTCCAGTCAAACAGTGCTAAAACACCTCATATTTAAGGCAAAAAACTTAAGTGACAATCACTGGCAGAACCCAATTCTGAAACAGGAACTATTTTCTATTAACCATTCTAAGATAAAAAAATAAATCAAACTCCAATAAACTGGACATAAAGTCCTTTACCTGGATTACTGCTTAGCTTTCTGCTTTGAAACTCAGACTCGTGAAACTTTCACAGACAATATGCATCAGATTTGTGTTGTTAAACACACAAGAAATCAAGTTGAGATGTATTAAGAACATTTTGAATTCCTACTTACATTTTTCCACCATAGCAGCCTCCACATTTCATTTTCCCCATATCTGTGTATAAAATAAATTTTTTAATAAGTTTACCTTCCGCACCACCTCCTCCTCTTCCTGGCGCTTTTCATAATGAGAAAAGTCATCAAAGATGGAGGTCGTGTGCTTGTAAGTAGCAATAATTTTAAGCACTTGTTTTGCTTTTTCTAAGGGCACCTCCTGTGTATCACGGGAGTTTGTAACAGGTTTGTTGTCATTGTTCTCCAGCCTGATGTGTCTCAGTTGGTTGTTGGGCACATCCTTCACAAAGATCCACTTGACATCAAATTTCCCCTTCCACTTGTCCTGAGACCAGACACCTGCACTGGTGCCATAGTCCACAGGTGATTTCATCTCTGCTACTCCACAGAAGTGTCCACTGCCATTGACACTGAACAGCAAGTACACGGGGCCCTTGCTGTTCATGGAGCGAAAAGCGCTGTCCAGGCGTTTGTTGCCGTGTTCTGTACTACACCAAATAGAATATTTAATGGAACGATGAATATCATCCTCGGAATAGCTCTTTATTATGAACACACGTCCATTTTTAAGGTTCCATTCAAAATCTTTAGGGTTATAGCTGTGAGCAGCTTTCAGTTTTTCAAGGACAGGATGGGACTCACCGCTCGGAACGGGGTTGGGCTGGGTGCTGCCAGCTGAGTTGGTGTCGTTCCCACTTCCTCCACTTTGGCCAAAAGCTGCATTTCGGTTGCGAGGAGCTACCCAGCGATTTTGGGGTGGCTGCTGAGGGGTCTGATACTGTGGCTGAGTCAATGGAGGAGGCTGAGCTGGAACAGGCTGCACAATTGGTTGCTGTGGCTGTGGAACAGCCTGAGGAGAAGGTATCTGTTGGGGGGCAGGAACTTTTGCCACAGGACCCTTATTGTCCCAAGTACCTATGTCCATATTATGCTTTATAGGGGGAGGAGGCAAAGCTCCTCCAATTACAGGTCCAGTTTTTGTTTTCATTTTAGGCTGTGGTTTTGCAGGCTTGCTGGCAATAGCAGCCCAAGAGGTTGGTTTAGATACTGGCAAGTTTACATTAGATCCACCATTCCCAGAGAGGCCACCTGTCATCCCGGCACTGTTAACAACAGAACCTACTGTTTTCACCGCTGAAGTTGTAACATCTCCACCAATCTTAAGTCCAACCATTCCCTGTTCAATACTGTTCATTCCAGGAGCTTTATTTAATGTATCATTATGAAATCCTGTTTGTCCATCCACAATGGTACCCCCCAGGGAACTGGGTGGGTAGCTGTAACTGCTCCCATATGCTGAGCTTTGAGTCTGCTGTCCTTGGGATCCGCTTGTTCCCCAAGCTGAGAAGGCAGGATTTTCAGGGAAAAAGTTAAACCGGTGTTGATAGATATTATTTCCCAGACCCCCAGGCTGTCCAAAAACGGCATCATGCATAAAATGATGATCCCCATTACTGAGCTGTCCATAGGTGGTGAGATAAGGGATAGGAGGATCTCCTCCTGTAGACCATGGTGCTTCACTGAGAGAATAGGGGAACCCAATAGATGGTGGATAATAACTGGACAGATAAGGATCAGTCATTGATGGATAGCTACTGTTCTGTTAAAGAGAAAAAAAAAAGTCACCAGATAAATAAACCCTTCATTTATAAATAGGCACAACTCCAAACAGAAAAGAACACTAGAGACAAGTTAATGTAATGTCTAATGACAGATCTTAGTTCACACTCCAAGAAGGATTCAGGGCTAGAATGAAGTATCTGAGCATCTATAACACCCCCAGACTAGGGGCTCACACTGAGGTGAGAAGCTGACATTTTGAAACCAAGTAATCTTACATTACTAAGGTTATTTAGTACCCAACACCCCAAATTATTTCAAGGAACATATCTAACTATATTTTGTAACTCACAGAACCAAGGATATTCAGCATTTCTAGACTGCTACATGGAAGAAGCTTTAGACTATAAATTACCTTAATATGACAATACACATAACAAACTATCACAATCCTCATTAGGGAGTTGTTTTGAGGGGCCAACAGTCTCCAACAAAAAACCACACCTAAAGCAGTAGAACATCCACAGGCTACTTCTGACACACATGCCAAGTTTGCCACAGGTAAGAGATATAAACTGAAATTACAGGGCCTGGTGCACCAGAGACAAGCCCATGCCAAGACGGAACACGACACAGGCCATCCAAACTCTTGGAGAAAGACCCTATCCAACCTTTTGCATTAGTCTTTTCCACCCTCAGTAGTAAAGTTACAACTGTGCAGGAGTGTTTCTGACTGTCCTTCCAAACAGGACATCTCTCCCCTTCATGAAATAAGAGACCAAAGATTTATAAAGCAGTAGACGCCCTCGGAAATTTCCTCCCCTTCAGCTGTTTCTTAGACCAAGCTGAGAAGTTTTTCCTCTCACTAACACTTCTGCTGGCACTTGATTTTGAAGCATTCCCTATGATTCTTAAACTCAACAATGCAAAAGAACAAAGCCAGGATATTCTAAAGTAGGTTTTATTCCTTTTTAAATCAACTTGAAGCACATATATTGGAGACCTTCCAAAGTGACACTCCAACTGTAATTACCAGAGAGGGGGTGGGAAGGTCAACATCTCCTGTTAATGAGTCAAACAGCAGCTCACCTTTCCTTACTCATAAAGACTATTTTAAGAAGAGGAACTCTTCTTTCAAACTGCTAGATTGCAAATTTGAAAAGAAAAATATATCTGCAAAATTAGCAAAACTGCACCAGAACTTCAGTCATTTTTCCAAAAATTAGATTATTTCTCAGCTTTCTAAAAACAAACAACAAAGTAAAATCCCCTCCTTGCTGAAGATAAGCCTAATATCCAACTGATGCAGAATCATTTTTACTGCTCATTCTTCAATGACCTCTTTTCCATGATACCCCAAAGCCAGAGTAATTCAATATCCTTATGTTTCTCTCATACACAGAATGATACCACAATATGCCTCAGACTTCCAAACAGTACTGCAAACACTTCTGAGATTTAAACAGCCGAAATCTAATGCTACTGATTCAAAAGAAATGACCTCTGCCACTGTTCAAGCTGCCTTTATTTACACACAAATTCTACCACTAACAAGAGGTACAGAAATCACCTTCCTATGAGATGATTCTCTAAAATACCCTAAGTTTTCTGAGTAGCTCAAGCTAAAGTAACCAGTATTTAGTATAAAACCTTATTCTTCTGAAATACTTTACTTTGACATTGCTGTGTGTAATATTTTAAAGTGTTAATTTAAGGAAAACATTAAAAACAAAGACAGGTGAAAAGGAGGAGGTAAAAGTAGCTCTGAGATCCTTATGCTCATATATTCTACAAATTTAGAATGTAAGAGTAAGCCTCCAAAAAGCATTTTGTCTCAGAAATATTTATGGTGAAGGATTTTAGACAATTCCTGCAGCTGTCACCTCCTCACAGCCTGTGCAGTCCCCACAAGGATTCTAACAAGATTAAAGGAAAGTTTCAGCAGCCATTCTTACCAAACATTCTGTCTATTTTGACTGGCTTTATGCCAGGGTGTATAAAAGAAACCCTGACAGAAGTTCTTTCCTGCAACATCAGAACATTTATTTCAATAAACTTACCCTTGACCTTTCTGCACCCTTCTGTCTCTTTTTTATTAAAAAAAAACCCAAACCAAACAATCATCCAACCCAATCATTCTGTTACTTAGGAAAGAATCTCTTTCCCCCAAAATTTGTTACTTACTGGTGATTCCCTGTTCCAAAGGAATAATCTCTTGGTTCTGAGTGACTTTACAGGAGGATGCTTTTCTTGCTGAGTGTAAATTTTTATACGAAGGGTCTACTTGACTCAGTTCCCTTTGCTCTTAAAAGTACTTCTAGTGTGCTTTACAATGAAAAGCTCTTGTATCTCTGCATTAACTACTGCTCATTGGACAGAGAACTTTTATGGGCAGAAAAGAAGGCACCACTCAAGCTCAGTTGTTAACAGAAAAATGGAAGGCAGTCACATTTTATTTGATTTTATAACATGCTCATCCTCATTATAAAGACTAATTAATGTTTTTAAATGATGAAATTAACACAATATTAATAACCTACATTTGATTTTTGATATCAAATACGTTATTGTGTCAGCTGGGGCTTTAATTTCCTAAGTTTTTTTAAACATCTAGTTGGTTTCAAAATTTTTTTAAAGTCATCTGTACCTGACAGTAATTTTCAAGGGCTGAATAAATCTGACTGGATAACTGGATAATAAGGCTTTGTTCAGAAACATGGCTGTCTTCAGTACAAAATCTCAACAGTCCTAATTAATGCTACTGTCACTTTCCACTTAAAATTGTAAGAGGACCTACACAATTGTTTCTTGTGCCATGCCAATTTTTCACTGCAGCAGAAATAAATTGGTCAATGGAGCTACACTTTCATAAAGAAAACTTTTATTATAATTATGGAAATTCTAACAGCCGTAACAATTTTCCTATTTAATCCTAATAATTGGGCTTGTTGACAGCAAAGACGAATTTCCTAGCATTAAATTATAATAGATGGGTCTATTTTTTATGTGAACCTTCAGTATATTTAGCATTAGAAAACACAGCTTGGTTTTAAGTAATTAAAAGTTACATACAAATGTGAGGAAGTACAATTTAAAAAAATGAGAGGGAGGTGAAAACCTCATTTTCTTTTATAATTAATTTTGCATTAAAAATTAAGATTTTAATTCCTTTTTTCCCCACAAAGGCTTTTCTACTTCCCACAGCACATTAACTCCAAAAGAAGGAGTAAGTCTGGAGAACATGTCTATGCTGCAAGCAAGCTCAGTGATGTCATCAATATTAACAATGGCATCTGACAGCTTCAGGCTGAATTATAAATTTCCTTTTTAAAATGTAACACTTAGCCTTCCCATCATGTACCTCTGGTAAGTGTTTCTCTCTGAAATAGTGTTTCATACTTGTGAATGAAAACTTTTTGCTTCTCCAGTTTCTAAACATTTTGCTCCTTCTAGAGATTTGAACATGAAGTGAAAAATTACTTCAGAGTATACTTTCAATTCTAATGGTATTTTAGTCCTGGATGTTGATTTAATGTGCATTATAATGAGAGTTTACATTACAGTACCTTACTCTTAAGTAACACATCTTTAATTCTTAAGATATACAGGAAGACATAAAAGAACAACATTTACTGAAGTGTAAAAAATGGGACAACTCTACAAACTACCTAGAGAGCATCCAACCCAAATTGCAACTACATTAAGTTCTAGGATTATATAAATAATAGAAATCAGGAGAGCCCAAAAGCAGAGTTTTCAGACTCCCACAAGCAACTCATCTATCAAAGACCTGCAAGATCAGCTTGTCACAGCCCAGTCACATCAATAACCTGCAAGGGGAGGAGGAGTCAGCTCCGGTTCCTTGGAGCATTAACTTCATTTTCACTTGTGGCCATCTGGAGATGCAGAATAATATTAGCTTTGGGAACACGAATGCTGGTGGTATCACCAAGTAACACAATATGCTGTCATTTCTTTTTCCATTTCTATTTAAGGCATTTTCTCCCTCCACACAATCCCATGAATGGAGTGCCAACAGCATGCCTAAGGAAAAAAAAACCAAGTTAAAAATACACTAACCTGGTTTGACTGCCCGGAAAGGTAAGGTTCAAAATCGTTGTCATGAACTGTGTCCTTCTGATGTAACGAACCATTTTGTACTACAAGGAAAGGGGTACAGCACATTATAACACCAGCACTGCACAAATGAATTCCACCCTATGCTACCTTAGGTAAAGCCATATTTCTTCTTCAAACCAGGAAGACTCATAAAAAGACCAAGGGATGACATTTCCCCCCCCCCCCCGTCAAGTGGTTTCTCTTTATATTACTGCTTACAAAACAGAGTGTGAGGAAATTTTAAAAATTAGCATTTAAAAATTGTACAGCTGAGAGGGAGTAAACAACTCATGTGAATTAACTCCAAATAAAAAACAATTATTGAGAACAATTTTGTGAAAAAAGATTGGGAAATAACATCTATTGTTCTGGCCCATAATTAGAACACTCCAACTCACAGCTCTCCCAGCGTGTGTTATTCACTGCTTAAGCTGGCTAAAATAAGATGAGGTGAGGTTATATTTAATTATGAAATGATGACTGCTAAGTGCTTTGGTATCCTGATATTTTCAGGAAAACTTAAGTTTCAACGTTCTCATTTGTAAAATAAAGATATCTGCCATAAGGTCCTGCTTCAGCATAAAAGAATGTCTGATAAGCATTCAAAACCCATTACTGAATGATAAACAAACCCAAAATGGGTGTTAGGTCCCTTCAAATGATTTCCTGTTTGCTTTAAATTAAAAAAACAAGGTCAAATATATGGTGTGATAGTTGCTGTGTTCACCTATTTCATAGAAGACTTGAACTAAATAAAATAAATAACTTGTTTTGCAAATGAGTTTGGGAATTAGGCAGAATATTTCTGCAAAGTCTGTCAGGGGGAGTAGAGGTAAAAGTGTTTACAAACACAGAGAATGTGTTTCTTCAGCTAGAAGGAGCTAGATTTTCAAGGTAAGTTAAGATCTGTTAAAACGCATTTATGAGTTAAACATCATTAGTTTCTAAGCTTCAAGAGATACACGCTTGTTAGTAATCACAGTAAGAACAAAACAATTATTCTAGATGACTTGTTATTAAATTTAACTCCAAAATGATGAAGAGTTATTAAAAAACCTATTACCTCATCAGAACTTAGCTACCTTTTATTTAAAGTTCCTTGTAGTATTAGGTTTGTAGACTCATGTAAATATCTCAGCCAACAGCAGAGCAGCAACACAAATGCATTCACAGAGCGTGCAAGAGGAGGTAAGTAAATATATATTGTACAGGGATATCCTTGTGACTTTAGGTGGCAACCTGCTTCATGTTAAACGAGGAGAATTACTGAGTACCAACACACAGTTCTTCCCACTGCAAATCCAGCAGAATTAAGTGGGATGCAGGCAAGCTCAGATGAGTGGCAGTCGATGTTATTTTTGAAACAAAGCACACATTCCCTCATTCCCAGATGTTTTCCATACAGAGTAAGAGAGATACATTTCTGCTCACCTACAGCTACCAGTGTAATTGATCTGTTACAGTAACAATTTAAGCGACCAAATCTCAGCGTGATTCTCACCTTTATTATCCTGTCCTTTCGGTCTCTGGGAAGTCACAGCACGTGATTTAGAAAAAAAAAAAAAGGGAAATAAAAAAGATAATTTTAGAAAAACGCTCATACTGTCATAGCCACTGCAAATCCCACAGATTCTGAGGACGGGGAAGAGACGCAAAAAAAAAAAAAAATACCGCCAGCAGCATCTCAAGGTTTGTTTGGACCTGGGTTGAAGCAGCATGTTCCACGTATAACTCAGCACCGGCCTTCCTGAGAAATGGCCCCGGCTCCAGGGAGGAGGAGGGAAGTTAAGGAGAACGATGGAGGGCTAAAGCCGCCGAGAGGGAGAAGAAAGCCTCGCGGGGCCTGCCAGCCGCAGGCCCGGGAGTCCCCCCGCCCACGGGCCACCCCGCCACTCACTCACCTGAGGGTCAACGCTTGTGGCAGACATAATTCATGCACAGGGCCGCCGTGGTTCAGCAGAGAGCGCCGGGGGACGAGGCAGGGCCGCTCGGCACGGCGCGGAGCTCCGGGGCCTGGCGAAGGGGCGGCGGCGGCGCCTCCTCTCCCCTCAGGCGGCGGCCGGGCGGGGAAGGGGCCGGGGCCGAGGGGGAGGGAAAGGGGCCGCCGGGCGGCCTGCTCAGGGGACGGCGGTGCGGGCGGCGGTGGCGCGGCTCAGCCGTGGCGGTGCCGGTGCCGGCCCGGTCTCTCACATGCCCGCT
>JACBWW010000027.1:3466420-3502927 GCA_020086605.1 Lanius collurio
GGCCGAGGGACGCGCCGTCGGTGTGTGCGGCGTTCTCGGGAGGAAAGGGTTCTTCGCGCAGAGAGCGGTCGGGCACTGGAACGCGCTCCCCAGGGATGTGGTCACAGCACCGAGGCTGGCAGAGATTAAGATGGGTTTGGACAATGGCACACGGAGGGGTTCTTGGTGTGTTGTGCCAGGCCAGGAGTTGAACTCGATGGTCCTTGTGGGTTTCTTCCAACTGGGAATATTCTCTGGTTCTGTCCCTTCTCTGTTTCTCCCTCAGGCTTTGCAAGAGCTTCCTGAGTTGGAAGAGACCCAGGATCGCAGAATCAATTAGGTTGGAAAAGACCTCTGAGACCATCGGATCCAGCCCTATGACCCAGCAGCCCTGGTCAGCTACACCAGGGCACTGAGTGCCACGGCCTGTCCTTCCTTAGAATCATTGCATCAACTAGGCTGGAAAAGACCTCTGAGATCATTGTGTCTGACCTGTGACCCAACACCATGTTGTCAACTGAACCATGGCACTGGGTGTCACGTCCAGTCTTTTTTTAAACACCTCCAGGGATGGTGACGCCACCACCCACCCAGGGACACCCATTCCAATGTCTAATCACCCTTTCTGTGAAGGAATTCCTCCTAATGTCCAGCCTAAACTTCCCCAGGTGCATTTTAGGACTATGTCCCCTCCTGTTGACAGCAGGGATCATCAAAGCCCAACTCCTGTCCCAGCACAGGACTCCCCCAACAATCCCACCATGTGTCTGAGAGCATCATCCAAATCTCCTTGAGCTCCATCAGGCTCAGTGCCACGATCCCTTTCCTGGAGAGCCTGTTTTAGTTCACCCATTACCCCAAGAGCTTTGGGAGCCCCATTTTCCCTCATACCAGCCCACAGTAGCCACGGCCAGGACACCCTGGCAGAGGATCACAGCCAGTCTGACCACTGGTAGCAGCCCCCCTCAACATGGGTTTTTCTCAGATTAATTAATTTTTTTTTTCCTTCCAGCTATTTTGCAGAACCTGGGTGGAATTGTGGGCCCCTTAGCCTAGTTTATATTGATTTCAACAGGGATAAGGTTTAAGTTCCGCAAGCTACAAAGTTTTGTAACATCTCCATGCTTGATTTTGGGGGTAAAAGCAGCAAATTTCGATCCTTGTGAAACACACTAAACAACAAAATCATGCTTTCTGTTAGACACAGTTAAAACCAGAGTCTTCTCTGTGATCACGTTTGGAACTTGTTAGTTTGAGTTTGTACTTGCCATTCTAATAAAATATCTGCAATGAGGAGTCCACTTTTTTCCTTTTTCTGATCAGACATAAAGAAGAAAGAGCGCCTGGAGATGCTTTGTGTTCTCTGTTTGACTTAGGTAGCAAGTATAATAATAATAATTGGTATTTTCCTAGAATCCCAGAGTAGTTTGGGTTGGAAGAGACCTCTTGTTCCAATCCCTGCCGTGCTCAGGGACACCTCCCACTAGACCAGGTTGCTCCAAGTCCTGTCCAACCCGTCCTGTTCCAATTCTGTTTGTCTCTAGTGTACTTATGGAGCAAGTCAGTAAATCCCTGCTCTGGGCAGTCCCTGAGCGAGCTGGAAAGGCCGTCCAAAGCACAGAGCTTCAAAAAAACAGGATGGAAAAAGCAGCCAGCGTGGCTGGAGGGAGGAACACGTGTGTGGAAGGAGAAAGGAAAGGCTGGGTGCCTGGGTGATGGGCACTGCTCGAAGTCCATGTGATTGTATATGTTCACATCTTGATATAGAAACGATGTGACTATGAATCATCCTCACCAGGAGAGCATGTGGGCAGAACGTTGGAGCTCTCTTTGCTTCAGCATCCCAATGTACAGGGGGCTGCTCCCAGGCTGTGCCTGTTAGATTAGACCCAAAAGCAGCAGGTCACATATATACATGTATGTACACATCCAGGTCTTTGTGGGAATATTTTTTTGTCTTTTGCATTTGGAAAATGTGATTTTTTTTCTTCCTGGTAATGCTAAGAGTGATCTTGTCTATCCATTGAGAAATGCATAATCTTTTAGAAATAAAACCAGCAAGATGAAAAGTCTCAGTTGAAGGATATGGGTAAGGTGATATTCATATCTATATATAACTTATATAACTTAGGATACTCTTGGAGTGTAACACTGTAACCCAGGGGGTGACACAGGGTTTGGTTTTGTCTTAGTTGAAACAAATGCATTCTCCTAGTTTAAGAAAAAGTTGTACTTATCTTTTTCTTCCTTTGCTAATACTCTCTGAAATCTCAGAACAGTTCATGTGTAAGCTACAGAATGCTTTTGTTGGTGTTTTCATTATTTTTTTTTTTAATTTAGATTTTTCAGGGATTTTATGCAGCTCTTTCTGTTATGAGCAGGGAAGAAAGTCAAATATTGCCATAATAGAATCATCTCCCTCCTGCACCCCACACCCTGTGGAATGCTCACAAACCAAGGATCCAGCATTCACCTCCATCATTTTAGGGTGAAAAAATAAGAGCAGACACACAGAGAAATTGTATCTGTTCTTCTCTCCTGTTTCTCATGTCACTGACACATTGTTTGTGAAAACATGAGGAGGGAAATCATATGCAAAAAGTGTGGCCTGTGAACAGATCCCATCTGACATCAGCATCACACATGCTGTTCCCTGCAAGACGACTTCCTTGGAAAGCTGTGGCAAGGAGCTCAACGGAGCAACGACTGAGCACAGGGACTCTCCCCTGTCTCCCTCTTGATCTTCCTCCTTGGCAACTCCTTTTTGCTGCTGTCGTGTGGTTTCCATTAAATTGTAAGGTCAGTCTTTGGTTACTTTGTTGTGTGTTTTCCCCTTTAGCTTTCTGCAGTGACTTCAGGTTGCTCTGTTGTCTTTCTTCCTCGTCTTTCAATCTTGCTATTGATTATTGATACAGGGACAAAATAAACCTATTCCAAGCCAGTTTGCATGGAGAAAAGCAGATGATTGTAGTGTGAATAGCTCAAGAATAGATCTTTCTGCCTGCCCAAGCAATATTCAAGCAGCCAGGCACATTCTCTGCAATGAAAACACAGTCCAAACTATAGCAGGATTTAACTGGAAAATCAGATGTTCTGTGATTCTTGATGGCTGATTTTCTGCCAATTATAAAATAGGATGAGCTCCATTAGAATCACAACAGTGCCTGCAAAGTCCTTCTTTACAGGTAATTTAATGGCTGAATGGTGGAACTTTGGTCACAAGTGGGTAAGAATCTCTCCTATGGAGCTGTTAGTTTTATGTGTGAACAATTTGGAGTTGCAGTGCCACTCAGCATAGTGAGGCTCGAGGTCTTCTGTTCCTGTACCTCCTGGCTTTGTGTAGGTAAAGGGGATAAAGCCCAGATTCCTCCATGTCAGACTCAGAAGGAATTGGGAAATGATCAGTCAGAGGGAGAGGAAGAAGCACAGTTCATCCTTGGGAAGACCTGCCAAGTGCTACTTAGGAAGGAAAAAAGCAAGGGAATATAATTTATGTTTTCCATACTCACTGTGGGAATGTACTTAGCCCTACAGTTCTCTCCTCAACTTTAATTTGTATTCCCAATCCCTGTGCTGCTGCTCAGGCCTCTAAGCACTCTGCTTGCTCTTTGGATCTTTGGATTGTTGATCTGCTGAAAACTGAAAATAGTTCACCTAAAGATTTTTTTTTCAAGTATTCAGAATCTTAAGGGAAACAAAAAAAAAGGACAACAAAATAATGGGGTTTGGGGTTGTTCTATATTTCTTTTTTTTTTTTTTCCCTCATAATGTTTGTGTTCACCAGCAAGGGCAAGAAGGGGTAGAAAACTGAATGAAAAAATGACCCTTGAAAAAGAAACTCACATTTTTTAGCTCCAAAAGCCATTTAGAAAAATAAAAGAGAAGCTATTTTCTACAAACATTTTCCTTTGAAAAAGAAGTGAACAGTTGTCAACCCACTCTTCAATAGCAAAACCATTTTTTTATAATAGGCTGGACACTGAAACCATGAAGTTATGAAAGAGTTTTCCTTGTTTCAAAGAACTGGTATGTTAGTTTGCTTCTCTTTCAGATCACGGTAGGATTTTAAGGCCAGTTCCTCTATTGATTTTTTGAGTATCTGCTGTGCTTTGCAGATTTTCCTTTTCATATGTACTGTGTTCTGTTCTGTGGGCTGGGATATTAATAGGATTTGATTTGAAGCACTTCCATGAATCACGTTGCAAGCTACATTTAGCTATTCCTAACTATTACAATACCTAAAGTTTTGAGGCAATCAAATGCCATGGTAGTGGGGGGGTCAGGGGAAAGAATTATGGCAGGAGATTGAAAGATTTGAATCCCTAGGAAATCACAAAACAGGTATTTGTTACTCACCTGTGCACCTGTTCCAGCAGTCTCTGTGTATAGTATGTGTACTTTTTACAAGAGCATGCAGTGAGAGGATAAGAGGAAATGGCTCTAAACTAAAAAAGGAGAGATTTAGGTTTGATGTTAGGTTTGGTGTACTCAGAGGATGGTGAGGCCCTGGCACAGGTTACCCAGAGAAGCTGTGGTTGCCCCTGGATCCCTGCAAGTGCCCAAGGCCAGGTTGGATGGGGCTTGGAGCAGCCTGGGATAGTGAAAGGTGTCCCTGCCCATGTCAGGGAGTGGGAAGGAATGAGCTTTAAGGTCCCTTTCAACTCAAACCATTCTAGGATTCTGTGATTTACTTCATAACATTTTCCAGGCTTCCTGAATTAATGATTGTTAATGTGTGAAGAAATAAATAATTTATGATTATTAATGTGTTAAATTTGTTTTTCATTATTATTGAAAAGTCCACTGAGGGAAGTGCAGCAAGGAAGACATTGATAGGCAGAGAAGATCCCTGTAGATGGATAGCAGAACTTGTCATGGGAAAAGAAAAACTTGAGCTGCATGAAACACCAAAGTGAGGCTTCTGAGCTGTGCCCTGCCCTGAGGGAATGGCTTTGTGTTTGTCCCAGGGGTGACCAGTCACTTGTCAGTATGTCTTGTCACTATTCACTGGGTTGGATCCTGCTTCCTGTCCGCAGTGGATTTGTTTTAGGGATGCTGTGGAGCTCTGTGCCCACGTCCAGCAGTGTGCTTTGGTCCCTCAGGACTGCCCTGGGAGGCAGCTGGGCACAAAGGCTCCCTCACAGGTGGTACTGGGGCAGGAGCAGGGCCAGCAGCCCCCCTGAGAGCAGCAGTGCAGGTGTTGGGCTGCAGGACGAGACCAGCTGGCCCTGCAGTGGGAAGGAAGGGGAAGGACAACGTGAGGAGGAGGCAGCCAGAAGAGGAAAAGAGAGGCCCTAAATGGAGAAACACCAGCAGTCATCTGTGTCTAGGGCTTCAAGTGTAATGGTTTTGTCTACTGTGTTTCAGGCTGCAAAGCAGTTACACCACACAGTCTGAACGGTTTTTTTCTGAAAAATGGATCCATGTGTTCATAGTGGCTAATATCTGAGCAAGTGGGAATAGGAATTATGTCATAAATTTGCTTGATAGCCACATCAGTTGCAGTGGCAAGCTATAGTGTCTCATGTTCCAGCCTCTTTGTTTCTTCACCAGTGCCAACTGATACCTTTTTTTCCCCCGTTATAAAAGCCTCTTTCCTCAGTAAACTCTTAATTTATTGATGAAAGCACAATTGTCTTCCTCAAGCTAAGCCACACAGAACAGCTTCATCCCCTTGCAGCTGTGTAGCACCTCAAGGGTAGAGATGCTGAATTCTGCTGCAGTTTTTCCAGGGGCTCCAGTCACTCCAGTGCTTTCAAGCTCTTCATTATGCTGTCTCCAGCTATACTCTGGGCCTTGTATTTATTGATTGTTTTCCTTCCAAATCAGGCTGATAACAGCAAGCAGATTTTTGATTAATCATGTTTATATTACTTTCTTCATTGAGTGTTTCCAATTGCTGTCTAGTGATGGCACTGTTGATTATCACTGATCTGTCCTGGACTCCTGATTGATGTTTACTGATTCCCACATTTGTTTATCACTAGCTCATGACACTCTTCATTTTAAGGAGCATTCGGAAGTTCAGTAGGACATCTTAATGCTCTGAAAAGGAACTGAAAATGTATGACTTGCTAAAAAAGCTCAATGTAAGTAGCATGCAATGCATTACTGAATATGTAAATTGCTTTCCAACTCTTGGTGTGCTAAAATAAAACCCTGTCATTTATACATGGTGACTTGTGTTTACTTGCTCTCAGCACCACACTTGGTACCATTTCATCTTCTTCTGCTACAGTCATCTTCACTGGTCCTTCTCAGCTTTCCTCTGTCGGTGAAATGTCCCCCCCAAAATCCCACGAGTGTATCCCACAGATGATCAATCTTAAACCTGTCTTGAAGTTTTTATGATGGAAGAATGTTATGTATACAAGAAAAAACCCCAAATAACCACTGCCAGAAATAGATAAATTTTGTCAATTCACTAGGAAGCTGCTTTTGAGCTTCTCTGAGATTTATACAGCTTTTCCCTCTTTAACAATCAGGCTGGGTATGCTCCTAAAATAGGTGGAATTTTGCACACCTTGGAGAAGCCAGGTGGTTATAAGCAGTAGAAGATGAGGTCATTGCTTGTAAAATGCTTCATAAAATCAGAATTATCAATCACTCTTATTGATTAACAGGTGATTTGCTACAACCCATCAGCAGACCCCAAAGAGCCTCTGTAGGAGGGATTTTGTTAACTTTGTCCCTTGGATTTTTAGGATGCATTCTTCAAAAATCAGCATAGACTTAGGAAGAACAGGATCCATAGAGCAGAAGATAATGTGCAATTATCTTTATACGTATTTTATTACAGAGAAATTCACTAAGGACAAACCTCCCCAGTACATTCTCTTGTTACAGGATTCTGTAAATGTCATATAAAAGCACTGCCCTCTACTGCTCAGGGGCTTTCATTAACAAGTATTAAATTAGAAAAAACCTAACACTGCTCTTTTTAATGAGAATGATTGTATAGAATTGCCCGTAAGAAAGACTCTGGATCTTTTTATTAAAAGAAAAAAGCTAATTTGTCATTTCTAAGAAACAAAAACCACCTCTGTTCTTACGTTTACATGGAGAACTGATATTTTATCAATTTTTTAGAAGAAGCTTTATGCCTCTTCTCAGGCAGTGGTAAAGAAAAACACTTTTTCAAGTAATTGCACCTTTCAAAACTATCCTTAAAATCGTCCATTTTGTGGAATTGTGACCGGAAGGCAAAGGAATAGGAGGATTTCAAGTTGTGAAAATGCAATTGTAGAAAAAGACTTGATTCCCAAAATAAGGGCAATGCAATCTGTTCGAGCTGTCTGGAAAAAATTCTTGTTGCTATTTATCTGCTAATTTTACAGTGCATTTTCTTAAGAAGTGTCAGGTGCAAAACACATGTGAAAACAAGTTGAAAAGATGCAGAAATGCTGTTATTAGAGTCACAGAAACCAGAGAGGCAACAGCCATTATATCATAGGAGTCAGGATGTCACAGGTGGCACTAGACTAGGTTTTAAAAAGATCAGCTATTTTCTGGAGAAAATTTAATCTTAAATTTTGCCTCTTGACTCCTATTTATAAAGATGAAATTTGGACTCATTAGCCAATAGAAAACTTCAGCCCCAACCTAACCAATTGGGGGTAACTAAGCATTATAAATGCCTCTGAGGGAGGTGGGGTTGTTGTTGCCTTGGCAGTGTTTCCCCTTTGGGAGAGACTACACAGGAGAGAGGATTTTTGTGTGGAGCTTGTGGTGTTGAGAGAGTTTTAATTCATGGAAGCCTTCTGGGGTTTTGTTAGCATGTTTCAGGTAAAGCTGGGGGTTTTTTGAAATAGTTTTATTTTTATTGTGCTGATTGGTGGTATGAGCTGCAATGTTGCTTTGGTTTTGTATTACTATGCAAGTAGTAGGTTGTGAAAAAACCATTAGTTTTTAGTGGTGTTATAGTTATTTAAAATTTTTATTTGGTTTGGGTAGTCTTGATAGCAATGTTAATGAATTTTCTGCTGAGTATATGAATATGCAGGTTCACTATTATGGGCTTCTTAATAAGCAGAAGAAAAATATATTTGTTCTCCTATGGTGCACCTCAAAGTAAAAGATGTGGAGCTTGGTCTCAAGGGCTTTCTAGGTGGAGGGAGGCTAAGATAAGCTGGTTATCATCTCTTTGAAACCTGAAATTTGTTGTAGCTTACGAGTTATAGCTTTTGTTTTGTTAGGGCTCAAGGTGGGAGCAGCACTGATTGGGGAGCTGTGCCTGGTGAAAAAGCTTCTGTGTTCTGAGAGCAAATCTGCTGTGAGGGCAAACAATCTGTCTGCTCCTCAGTTTGCTTAGCTTGCAAATTCTACTGGGCATCAGTGACTAAGGCTTTGGATTTTTCTTTCTGTATGGACTTTTCTTTGTAGCAGGGCATAGTTCTTGAGTAACTTCTTTATTGTATTAAATAAAGCAAAGTTTCTGAAAGACACTTTTAGAGCTTTTTCTTCCAACTCTGATTTCTGTCACTGTCATTATAGAATGGCATTCTGGTTGCTAATGAACTTTTTTCTTCTTTGCTCCCTTTTGTTGTGAGAGGCATGTGGCTGAGCAAGCTTGGTTTTGCACCTCTAACTTAGTTATATTTTGTAGGAACTTCACTCCAAAGGAAGTGAATTGTTGCTGGTTCTCAGTTGTGTCACTGTCAGGCTGTTTGAAAGTGTCTTTGCCAGTCCCAGGGAAAGTGTTGGATGCAGTAGCTGAGTTGCAGTTCAGCTTCATCATCCAGAGAAGGGCTGTTACTTAAGCAAGATGAGAGCTTGGATAATCAGGCACTGGTAACTTCTTTAATTTCACTCTTCCTCTTGCACAGAAGGAGCACAGAGCACAAAATGACAAAAACTAGAAAACTTGATTTAAGGACACCACCTCATAGAAACCACACCTAATTATTTTAGGCTTGGAAAGGTTCTCTTTTATAGAGCTTTTTCTAAATATTCACTGTTTAATAATCATGACAATAAGGTCACAAAAAAATCTACTGATGTTTTGCCTGGTGTTTGGCTGTAAATGGGAGATTGAGACATTTGTTTGGGTGTGGCCATTCTCTGTTTTATGGCATGCCTGGTTTGGGGAATGAAAAAGCAGACCTTTTAAATGTTAGTTTAAAGGCTGAGCAAAATCGCTGGGGATTTATCTTGCAGATCAGATGCCAAAAGCTGGCTTGGTTCAGCTTGGGAGACTGCACAGGTTTTGCCCTCCCCTCTCTGTTCCATCTTCCCTGTGAATTGGCAGAGGGGCTTGGAAAGCACTGGGCTCTTCCCAGCAGACACCAGTGAGTGCTCAGCAAAAGTTTAACAGTAAAGCACAGAAACACAAGGTCTGTGGCTGGGCTGCAATTCTGAAACAAGCTTGGCTTTGTTGAGACCAGGAGCTTTCCGGAATGTGCGTGGGGATGAGGAATGATAATGAAGGCTGAGTGCTGCCTGGCGCTGGGAATGCAGCTGACTGCTCTGGGCTCTCCCATCCTCTCTTTCAGAGCACGGCCATGGGGGATGCAGCACCAGCAGAGCAGCCTGAGCCCAGGGGGGCTCGCTGCCACCTCTTTGATTCCAGCATGAGGAGCGTGGCGAGGAGATTGAGGACTTTCCAGCAGTGGCCCCGCACTGCCCCTGTGTCTGCCCGGGATCTGGTCGAGGCTGGATTTTTCTACGTGGGCCCCAGGGATGAAGTGCAGTGTTTTTGCTGTGGTGGTGTCCTGAAGGACTGGAGACCTGGTGATTGCCCCATAATAGAGCACCTGAATTTCTTCCCTTCCTGTAAATACGTCTGCGGTGAGGATGTTGGGAACCAGGAGATGCTGTCCTTGCAGGAGATCTTTGACACTGTGGATGGGCAGTTCCTGAGTCTCTTGCAGGGGATAGTAAGTGAGGAGCCAGCCCTGCCCAATGAGCCAGAGTACCCCGAGATGGTCACAGAGGAGATGAGACTGTCTACATTTGAGAACTGGCCACAGAATTCCCACATGCACCCAGAGCAACTGGCTAGAGCAGGGTTCTTTTACACAGGTGGGTACTCGGGGAAGTGTCCTTAACTGACTCAACTTTTGAAAGTATCACTGTGTGTTATTATACCTTACAAATACCTGTGAGTGTGTGTATTGTAGTTAGAAACCACATCCTTCCCTCTGCCTGTGCTGTTTCACTTTCTGTTTGTGCAGAATTTGTTTCTTTTAACTCCTGTTTGGGTACTGGGGGGTCCACTAGTAAATAAACTCCCCTGCCAGCAGGAGTGGAAAAGGTGATCTGTTTTAAACAGATGTTTTACTGACAGAAGTGTGAATGCTTTAAGATCCATTGAGTGTATTTATTCCTTGCACTTTTAAAAGGATTTGAAGAGCTTAGAGTGTCATGTTTTGCATAGGCTCTATCTTGCACTGATGCCTTTTCTTCTCAAAACCTCAAATCTGAGTGAAAACTATATGGAGTCAGCACATCTGGCTTATTTTTCTAAGGACTCTTGATTTGAAATACAGAAATAAGATACTTTTGGGGGGGGGGGAATTTGCAATATTTTTTGTAATCATGCATATGTGAATATCAATGTAATGTTATTGTTTCCCTCTGAGACTGCTTTGCTGGTTAGGTGATAGTTTTGAAGAAATGCTCATCTCTGAATTGACCAGTCAGAGGAAATATTTGTGCTGTGGCAGACTGTGGTTAGTGAGCAAAGTGTGTTCACAGGTATAACTAATTGCAGCTCTTCTCTGCATGCAGGCAGGGGGATTGGGTGGGGAGGTTGTGCATGGAAGCCCAGCTGCCCCCATGGATTCTGCCTGTTAGCTTGTGACCCCCTTCTGGAATCATCTCACCCAGCTGCAGCTCTGGGAGCTCAGACTGAGCTCCTGCCCCTGTACAATGTGCACAGTGTTGGTAAATTGTCATGTGTTCATCTCTTCTGTCCAAAGCCTGTGGTTTGTGCTGAGTCTTGCCCCAGGTTCTCACCCAGGGTTAGTATAGGGCACGTAGTGTCTTGGGTATCAAATAATCTCTTGATCTCCCTTTCAGGACAAGGAGATGTGGTGAGGTGTTTTTACTGTGATGGAGGTGTGAGGAGCTGGTCCTTTGGAGATGATCCTTGGAGGGAACATGCCAAATGGTATCCAGAGTAAGTCAGTCTTAGTTTACAAATACCCCCTGTAGCAAGGCCAAAAGATAGGTCGTGCATGTCACACTGATAGTGTTGTTTCATAGGATAGAAATATTTAGATCCTCTCACCTTAAAAGTAAAATAAAATGTTCAAGTTCAGGTGGAATGGCACAATTCAGACCTGGCATTCTCTAATTTGACCTAGAGTTCACCTGCTGAGAGTTCAATTATAAAATAACTTTCTTTGGCATCAAAGAAGAGCTTTCATTACTCCTTCTCTGAGGTACTAGAAGAAATGTATTGTAAACCTTGGGTTTCTGCAGCAGTTCTTGTTTCTTTCCTGGGAACTGCTCTCTCATCACAGTTCCTGTGGTCTGTTCTAAAGCATGTTACAACTGAGCTCATCCTGGGCCAAAATGAAGACTGAATTAATGGAGAGGGATCATGATCCTCAGTCTCAGCCTTTGTGCAAGAGGTGGGCAGGAGAAACCCTGTCTTTAATGGATATATAGCAGTTTGCTTATTGCTCATAGCACCCTTTGCTTCTAAAATGCAGGCTACCACTGCTAGCTTCACTTGGGAGATCCTGTCCTAATGTATTTAAACCTTTCTGATCACAGGTGTGAATTTTTGCTGCACTCAAGGGGGAGAGAATTTGTCACCAGCGTTCAGGCAACCTTTTCTACCACCCTGCTGGCTCCAGTGAGTCATGAATTCTTTGTGTGTACTGGATTAGGTTTTGGTAGATGGGGGAGTTTTGAACACACTTCTTTTTGTGTCATTTTCAGAGACATTCCTGGGATCAGACTGAGCAAGACTCCTCTCCTTCCCAAGGTCAGTGCTGTAATTCCACAGTGTTTTATCTTCCGGTGAACGTGATATAGTCTGAGTTCCATCATCCCACCCCAGCTCCTGTGCCCTCTGAGACAGGATGTTTGTGAGATGTTTTGATATTCTAGCAACTGTTTCACTTTGTTTCTTGAGCTAGAGACCATTTCCTAAAACCAAAGTTACTTGTTCTAGTGAGACCTCTTAGTGTGAGACCTCTTAGTCTAAGACCTGAGACACTTAGGTAGTCTGGAAATCCTGTGGATTTTGAGAGCTTGCCTAATTTACCTTTGGCTTTTGCATGCTCTTGCTGTTGATGTCTGTCTGTGAAGTCTTTCACTACAACATTTTAAACACACTTGATAGGAAACCAAAGTGGAGGGTCTAGACATTAATGAAAATGTTGATCCTAGGGATTATTCCCATTTATCAGGTGCTCCCAGAAATGTAAGTAGGTGGATTTGGGCTCCCATAAGCTTAAGCAAGACTTGAGCCTTTGAAGAGACTGCCAGCTGAATTTCCTACTTCTGTTGTTACTGATGAATAGTTGAGGTAGGAGGGGCCTCAATTGGGATGTTCCACTTGATGTTCATGAAAGCAGTTCTGAGGCTTCTGTTCTGGGATGTGGAAACAAAGATACAGATTCTGGGCTGATGCCAAACACAGGAGACTATGTTCACTGATAAAGTAAAATAAACTATCCAAAATAAGGGCTTTTATGAAATTGGTTTTGATTAACTTTCTTGGGAATTATAATTTGAAGTAAAAAATAAATGTGGGTGTTAAGCTATGTGGATACCTTAAGAAGTGTTCTAGAATGTATTAAGGCCATTTTATCTAGAACACTTTCAAGGAATGGCACAATTTTGCCCAAAGCTCTGCCTTTTTGGTGAAGTATCTGTTCACTGCCTTACAGATCCTCTGAGAGATTGGAAATTGCTGGCTCATCCTTCTGAGGATCAGAGTGCCATAGTACAGAATGTCCTGCAGATGGGCTTTGACTCCACCTGGGTGGCAAACCTGGTAGAGAATAAATTTGTGCTGACTGGGACTTTCTACCTGTCTGAGTCTGAGCTGATCTCAGACCTGCTGCAGTCAGGGGGGGCCAGCAGCAGTGCAGGAGGAAGCAGAGGTAGGCCTGACTCACACCTGGGTTTAACCTCTTCCTCATTGCATCTGGAGCACTGCTGGGAGTGTCTTGAGGGTCTGTCTTCACTCTGCCCAGGCTGGATTTAAGAGGGGTAATGCCCCAAGCCTGCCTGTCCTTGGGAGGCTGAGCAATGAGGTTCTGATTTAAAGAAACCTGGAGAAGCTGTGGTTACTGGGATGTCAGTGGCTGGATCTGCCTGCACTGGGCTGTGCTGGGGCTCTCCTGGGTGTTTCCTGCTGCCCTCAGACCTGCAGTAACTGGCAGCTCCACGATGTGGAGGCTTGTGCATAGATTCACATCTGCTCCAGACAGAGGCAGTTGTCTGAAGCAAAGCTTCTAGGATGGTTGATCACTCCATGCCTGTTTAAAACTGGATCAATAACTTGATCAGAAACAGTCATACTTTTTGTCTAGATAATGTATATTTTCCTTAACTTCTGTCTGTCTTGTGTTATCTGTTTTGTGAAGTCTGTTTGCCAAATGAAGTTTACTTGAAGATGCAGTTGTGAAGTTCCTGCCTCCACAGCATTGTCTGCCATTTCTGTAGCTAACGTGGAAAAACAAATTCCACAAACCTGAAATTTTGATGAAATAGGAGCTGGAAAGACCAGCTGATGTGATAGATAAACCAGCTTTGAGGAGAGAATGTGATATGGACAGACAGGCACTGGCAGGGAAGTGAACTTGCATAGCTACTGAAGCACCACAGAGAACATCAGCCACACCAGGCTGAAGAAAAGAAATTTTTAACTAAATGTTTCTGAGGTCCAGGGTATTTCATCTTTTCACACAGCACTGTCTGGAGAGGGATAAAGGGGGTAGCATTTAATACCATCCTCTTTTCTGGTTATACAGGTGCTGCTCAGAGAGAGACTGGAGCATCAAGACAAGAAATGCAATCTGTGCAGCAAAAGGAATCAGGTGCTCTGGGCTGGCAGTGGTGGGGAATTGAGCATCACTGGGAGGGGTCCTAGAAAGCAGTTTCAGTAGTCATTATACTAACTCATTTTTTCGATTTTGAAGGGGTCTGTGTCCTAGTTTGAGTGGTACCTGAGCATACAAACCCTTTTTCAGGGATTGGAATGCCCCTGTGAAGCAGCTGTTACAAAAAAGTCCAGTTTATCAGGACAATTATGTGCCAAATGCTGTTGATCTGTGTCCCTGCTCAGTCCAGCAGGTGTAGATAAGCTGAATCTTGTGTTGATAGGCCAGTCTACAGCAGCTGTAATTTTTCAGCTTAAATGAAATTTGCCTGAGAGGTAATTTTGCCATCTTCACAGTCTCTGAAGAAAACAATGGGCAAGTTGCAGTGTGACTTTCTAAGCTGTCACAACTGGCACTCTGGAGCTGTGACAACACTAACAGTTTGGGCTTTTGTTTTTTTTTTTTTTTTTTTTTTTTCTTTTTTTTGGTAAAGATGAGCCTCAGCTGAGCACAGAAGAACAGCTCCGCCGCCTGCAAGAGGAGAGGATGTGCAAAGTGTGCATGGACAAAGATGTGTCTGTCGTGTTTGTTCCCTGTGGCCACCTGGTAGCTTGTGGAGAATGTGCCCTCAATTTGAGGCTGTGTCCCATCTGCAGAGCTGTCATCCAGGGGAGTGTGAGAGCTTTCATGTCCTGAGCCATGATGCACCTGAGGGGAAAGATAAGTCTGAACAACTCATCCATAACTCAGCAGAGGGAGGAAATAAGTGAAGAGTTTGATGCTGGAGCATTCTGATTTGCAGGGTAGCTTGGCATAAGTGTGAAAACTCACTAAATGTGCCTCCCATGCACAGTGTTTCTAGGAAGAGCTGCTGGTTTGATGTACTCTTGCTGATCTTGCTGTAGGACTACTCCAGGAAAACTCTGTTGGGTTCTTTTGTCCTCCAAAATGAGGCTGTTGTTGACAGAGATTTTCCTTCTCAACATTTTTGTATTCTCAAGTGAATCTTTGCTCTCTGTGTTGAAATCAAAGGCTCTTTTCAGCAGACTCTGGTTCTTTCTCACTCACTTAGCAGTTGTCCAGAAATTATTCTGCTAGGAATTCCTTCAGGAAGTTTGATTGAAAATGGGATTATTTTTTGTACAAAATGCATTCCATTGAGACTAGAATACTCAGCAGCAATGTGTTGTAGGGGAGGGAGAATCTACTTTTTTCTCCCCTTTTTGTTGAATCTTCAAAAATTGATGAAATGTTTCAGTAATACTCAAATTTGCATAACTAAGTGGAAAAGCCTGGCCTGACTCTCCACCCTCTCTGCTCTCAGCTGACCTCCCCAGGTGAAAGGCTCTTTGCTCAGGGTCACTGGATGGTCTCTAGAAGCTTCTTCTGGGGCTCTTCCCTGGCTGTTGAGTACTATCCTACTACAAAACAGCTCTGGAAACATACCTTTTCAGAACATGTCTTTGCTGGCTAAACTGGTGATTTTTATTTAAAATGGAATATTCTCTCATTTAGCCAAAAAGAGTGAGTTTCATCCACAGTATCTCTTGTTAACTGAAGGGAAAAGGAAATAAGTTTTTAAAAATAAACTGTTCTTTTTCATGGAATAAAATTTTTCCTTTGTTTAATTTAGAGGTTTGAGTATGTGATTCTAGAACATTTCCTTACCAGGGGAGGGGTGTGGTGGTGTCCTAAGATGTTAGTGACATCAGGGTGTAAATCACATCTGTCCTTCAGTTCTGCATGGGCCTAAGAAAAGCAACTGTTCTCACCATCCAGTACTTTCCTTTGGAATTCACCAGACAGCACATGGGTCATAGAGCCTTCAAATGGTTTGGGTTGGAAGGGACCTTAAAGCTCATCTCATTCCAACCCCCTGCCATGGCCAGGGACACCTTCTACACCCCCAGGTTGCTCCAAGCCCCATCCAGCCTGGCCTGGGACACTTCCAGGGATGGGGCAGCCGCAGCTTCTCTGGGCACCCTGTGCCTCACCTCCCTCAGAGGGAAGAATCTGGCTTGTCCAGGTCAGCTAAACTGCAAAAGAAGGGATAAGGATGCAGGAGAATAAGGATCTGAGACATGAAACTGTGCAAATGGGGAATAATTCTGCATCTGAACTCTTGGCAGAGTATTGGTAGGTGGCTCTTTAGTCTGTGGCTCTGGAACTGTTTCTCTTTGGTTCTAGCTCTGGTTACTAGACAGGCTTATGGGGTTGTCTGTGAGTAACTTTAAGGTGTCAGTTGTCTGTGGATCACCTGGGAGGGCAGCTCTCTTCATCCCTGCCTTCAGAAGAAGGGAATATTAGTGCAGTTCTTGGCAAAGATGAGAGAAATGACAAGTTGAGTGGTTTAAACTCTGCAACTCTTGGAGGAAGTGGTTGGGTCTCTGCCAGACCCAGCAGCTTTCCTAGGGAACAGAATGTCACCACCATGCCAAATTAGTTGTTGTGTGGGTTCAAGATATCACTGGCTTTGTTTTGCCTCTATAAATACAGCACAAATATATAGTTTAAATAGATGTGCTCATCTGAGCAGGGAAAGCAGCAGCTTGGTGCTGGAGCAGTGTTATTTCCTCCCAAACTCACCTCAGTGTGACCACAGCCTAAGCAAGGCTGGAAATGGACCAGCTCTTTCCAGGGCTCCACCTCTTGAACACTGAAAATTGTGGCTTTTCCACATCAGGAAGGGAGGAGCTGTTTGGTTTTTTTTTTCTTTTTCCTGTGGGGGAATGTCCCTTCAGGAACAGGTACTCTGCTGGTCTTCGGTGAGAAGCATCTCCAGCGATGTCTGTCCCCAACAGAGGGCACTCCGAAACTGGAGATAAGGGAGCCCACCGGAGCATCACCTTCAGCTGCTCCCCGCTCCTGGATCAGGCTGGGGATGGGATGGAGCGGACTGGAGCTCCGTCCCCTCCCAGAACAGGGTCACTGTGTCACCGTGTGGTACTCGGAGTGGGTCTGGCACAAACAGACCAGGAGGAGTTCTCAGAGCATGAGGATGAATGACTCTGCTAATGAAAACGGGAGGAGGTAATTAATTAAGTGTGGAATATGATCCTTGGTAGCTTTGTTTCTTCTCAGACTGATATTTTTTTTTTTATGATTAATGGCAGTCATTGGCACTGCTTATTATAGGCTTACCTGAATATGGGCTTGGTGTTGGTTTTACTTCTGTTAATCGGTGCTTTATGCTACAATGAACACAGGCAGTTGGGTGGTAGCTTTGAAGCTACTCAGTCATCACACTTTTATTTAGTTGATCTTTACCAGCGTGTGTTAAAGCCAAAGGGCAGTGCTGTATAGTGCAGAGTTTGATGCTTTATTTCTTTAGAGTACTTGGGTTTTGGTCAGTTTTATTGGTGAAAGTGGCATCAGGGCTTGGTTAATTGGAGAGGTGTAGTGTTTAAAAGATGCAGACCTCAAAATAATACCAGAAGTTCCCTCTTATTGCCACCTAAAAGAATTGCTTCCTGAAACTACCAGTGAAATGTTTCACTTGTTTGGAGCTGAAACTGTGCTTTTTCCACCATGTATTGAATTTTGGTACCTCCTGGTATGTGATTGGGAATACTCTCTCTGAGGAAAAGAAATCGTATTAAACCAAAAAGTGTGAAGTCAGTGCTTTCTGAGAAAAGATTAATTTAAAAAGCCCTAAGCAAATGAAACCTTTTGTGGGAAGATCTCATCGAATAGAGCATGTGTATTCTTCTTTTTGTTTCCCTGCCTCTCCAGGGAACATCAGGTGGGCAGGCAGGAATGAGTGTGATACAGAAAGGAAGTGAATAAAGGAGAGGTAGAGAGAGTGTTAATGGTGTGTGCACACTGCTGTGTGTGAGCTCAAAATGGAGAGTAGCTTGTGTTTCACTGATATCTAACTTGGTAATAACACAATGTTAGTAATAAGGGAGGTAGTTGTGTTTTGTCAGGCAGAGCTGTCAGGGTTGAGCTTTTTTGAGTTATTAAATTAGGATGAAACTAGTTGTCTGTTTTGCTCAGTCAGAAGCTGTGGCTTTTGGTGGCTAAAAGAACGGGCAAAAAACACCCTACAGAAAACAACATTTTTAGTTGCAGCTGCACCCAAGCTAAACTCAGGATGTTTGGGTATCTGGAATAGAAGTTGCAGAAAAGCGAAAAATACTTAGTGCTTATGCAGTTGTGTTTATAAAAGAGGATTTTGCTTCCTGGCCCCTTGGAATGAGACATAAAAAAGATTTAGAACTTAATGTTTTTATTTTTTTCTTAATTCTTCCCTCACACTTCTCCCTAGCATGGATTCTGGCTTGACCCTTCTGAAAAGCATTTCTCAAAAAAATGCCAAGTAATCCCAAACAGATTAGGTAAAACAATAATGAATTACACCAGCACTTGGAAGTAGCAGCCTAAAAATGCCAGGGCTGGCTGTCAAGTGCTCCTCCTCTGCTTTTGACACTTAACATGCTGGGAGACACAGCTAACAAAACTGACTTGGTTTTGTTGGTTTTTTAATTAATTGCTGCAGCTCATTAATGCAACTTAATTACACTTGCATTCCCCCTTCAGCCCTTTCCCTCCCCTGGAAAAACCTGTCACAAATGAAATTCTTCCATCACGATGTTACCATGGAATAGGTGTGGCTCCAGGTGGAGAAGGCAGGTGCAAACCCCCCTCTGATCCATGAGGAACTGGGCCTTTTGCAGTGTCCTGCAGCAGGATTTTCAGCTGCGTGTGTGGCTGCACCAGGGTTAATTTAATGTGGCTGGGCAGACCCAGAGTAAGCTACAGCTGCTCCAGGAATGGCTTGGCTGGTTGCAGTGGGGTGAAGCTCCGTGCTGAGCGAAGCAGTTTTCAGCTGTTCAGCATTACAGGAGTTAGGGCACAGAGCACTGAGTTCCAGGACAAAACCTACTGCCACATCTACAGAGAATGAGCAAGGGAGTCCTGGGGGCGTGGGGAGGAGGAAGGGAAGAGTTCTCATCTATAACTTAAACCCCAACAATGCCTAAGCAACTCAAGTGTGAAGAGCCCCCACCTAGTTTTATACAGGCAGGGAGGAGATGAAGTTGTGTTAGGGGATTTAGGCTCTGTTCAGAAAAAGGGGAGGGAACTAACTACAGAACATATGAAGGGTCCCAGGGTGTTATGCAGTGCTTCCTTCTTTCTGGATCCATGGCGCAAGGAAGCAGCTCCGACTCCAACTGTAGCTCTTGAGAGAGGCTCTTGGTGAACTTGTTCTGCCAGAGGTCTTCAGGCCTGTGCCATTTCTGGGCCAGTACCAGCAGACTGTGGTAGGAAAGGTTCGTCAGGGCACTTGGAGAATTAAAAACCAGCTGTGTGGCCATTCTGTGATGCACATTCATTGCGTTTGGAAAGAAGACAAGGACCAAAAAAATGAAATGGAGTTCACCATCCTGCATTTCCTCTGCCAAAGATCCAGGCCCCAGGGGACTGTTTCCTGCAGCACTTTTGGTGGAGTGCAAGGTTTATCCATCCTCTGGCTCCTCTCACTTACGCAGGCCTGTGAGAGGGGAAAAGGTGAAGGCAAGATGTGAGTGTGGAGCAAGTACTCAACTGCTTTCTTCATGTAACAGAAATGGTGTGGAAAGAGTGAGGACAATTTTTTTCTTTCATCTTCTGGACTTTTAAATATAATTGACTACAGATGAGGAATAGGATTGAGAGCTCAGAAGTAATGGGGTTAAGTAGTCTTCAAGCCTGGAAAGAATGCTATGCATATGTCAGACCTGAAAATGCTGCAGTTAGGCTCAAGTGTTAGATCTATGGATCCTCAGCGTTTGGAGCTGCATAAAATTTGGTTAGGAACTTAAAAAGTTAAGGGTCATCTCTAGGATAAAAGAGCTGCTTGAAATTGCAGTGATGTGCTTTTGGTGTAGGTGCAGCAGCATAAGCAGATCTACTTTGGGAGCCAGCAGTAAAGGTGAGTGAATGTTTTTGGCTGAAACGTCACCTCTTACACATGCAGCTTCAGGATGATCAAAAGAGTTTGCAAATTCATGTTGTTTGTTTGGGAAAAAGTCTACCTAGAAAGAGAAGCAGAAGTGTTTTGTTTTGTGTTTCTTTCTCTCCTCAGAAAAAAGTGGTATTTTTTTCCTGTTTAAGTTTCCTTTGTAAATTATTCTGGTTGTCAAAGTCTGGAGGGGATAGGTGGGAAAACAATTCCAAAGGAGTATTCCTCCCCCTCCTTCATATTCCAGTATTTCAGTCTCGGATTTTGACTTTTTGACTTAATGTTATTTGTGTACTTGTACATCTTGGTGTATTGAAGGCCCCACTTTAAGCCAGTAAGGGATGATGGTTGTATGGGGACAAGTCCTTTAATGCTCACAGCTGCTTTGTGCCCATGGCCAGCAGACACTGCCCCACAAAAGATTGATGAGGGAGCATTAAAGGGAGCAATTGCCAACTGGGGCCTCAGATCCCTCAATTAACCAACACCTCCTGTTGCTGCCCTGTCAATACTGAGGACTCCATGTGATAAAAGTCACACCCTGTGTTAACACAGGGCCCTTTCCACTGGTAGATCTGAGGAAACAAAAGTCCATAAAATCTGGCTACATGACTAAAATTAAAGCTTTTAGGCTCCTAATGTGATGCAGTATTTGAGGTGCCAGATCAGTGTTAAGGGCTGGAAATTCACAGCTGTGCAGTTCCCTGCTTGGCCTTACAAAGAGTTTTAAAAGGCAGGAAGATCTAGTGCTCATCTCTGTACCTTTAAATAAACAGAGGGTACCTCCTGTCCCCCAGCAGGTTCTTGATTTAGCACTACCCTGTGTATAAAATCACATTTTGAGGCTATTCTGCTTTATAATGGAGATTGCACAGTGCTGCTTTACAAAACAAATTTGGAGAATGATGTCAGGAGACTGAAAGGATTCAGCAGGCAGGAGGTGCTGACAAATGCTCAGGATGCTCTGGGTACTTGGCAGGTAGTGCAGGGGGCTTGGAGAGAACAGCTTGAGTGAGGAATGTCAAAGCTGGCTCGGCCAGCACTTCCACAGTTATCAGTGCAAAAATGCTCTTGTGTCTCAAGTGATGAGAATTCTGTTACTACAAATGAACAAACAAGAAGAAAAGCAACCCAGAGCTGAGGTCCTGTGCTGAGCAGCACAAAGGGAGACAGTGGCACCAGCAGGCACCACCTGAACTTCAGCTGAGGGAGGGGGGAGAGTTCAACCCTTCCTTCCTTCTTAAAAACTCACTGGAAATACTCTTGTTTAGCCTCAGGTGAGTAACTCTGGCTTTCAAGAAGAGATTTACTATCTTTTGGATAAATACTTTGACACAGAAACTTGGGCACTGAAGACTTTAACATGTCTTCTATCAAGAGTCCTAATATATTATTATTATTAAATAATTAGTGTGGTGCCTTGATTGGTAATCAGCAGTGAGATTAAGGGCAATTCTTTTCATGTTAATTTGAGCCTCTTTTATGTAAGGTTGTGACTTCAAACAGTAACTATCACAACCAAACTCCCCTGGAGTCAATGAAATGTGGAGCAGAAACAGTTGTGGAACCTGAAAAGAAATATTTTTAGGATATCATTGTTGCTGTGTGAGTGTTCAAGGTGTGAATTGAGATGAGCACAATTAAGTCTTGCCTTTGTATAAAAAACAGTACAAATTGATGGTTGGTTGTTGTTGTTGGCTTTTTTTAAAGAGGAAAATAACACCTGACTTGAAAATTTGTGAGGTTTTCCCCACTAACTGGAGGCTTGCAGCTGAGGTGAGGGAGATCATTATGATAAAGCTGGGACATAACTGGATTATGGTGTGGAAGTGTCTATTATCAGCAACAGTTTGGGGAGATGTTTTCTCCTCCTGATAGGAGGCAAAGGTATTTAAGAACTTCTTTCGGTGCTGTGGCTGGAGGCTGAAGGCCAGAACTGGGGTGCACAGTTTGAATACTGAATTTAGCAGCTCATGTCATTGTTCTGTGGAGTCTCAGATCTCTAAAACCCCATAAATTTGGAGAGATGAAGAAGAAAGACTAGAGAAAAATGCAGGAAAGGGAACAGCGGGATGACAGAGTGTGATGCTGTCAGAAAAGGAAAGGTAAAACTGGAGTGAATAGGATAATTCCATAAGGGAATGAACAAAACTGATCCTGTGAGGTGTGGCAGCCCAGAAAATGCATTCTCAGGAGTGCAGTTGAGTGCAGACAAGGGGGTGATGCCATCCTAAAAGGAAAGTTGCTGGTAGCAGTCAGCTCCAAGTGATGAGTTATAGAATAACTTTGGGTTATTCAGCATTTCCATTACCAAAAAGGAGTTCAAACCAGAAAGCCCATGTTCCTGATCCCTGCTCTTCTGTAAACTTACACTTCAAGTAAGTTGGATGTATTTGTTGTTTTGCATCTTCTTGAACAGGATATATTAAAAAACAAAACAAAAAAAAAAAGCCTTCAAGTCATCACTAAATGATTTTGACAGCAGTACGAGGGCATTTGGCACTCAGTGCCCAGCCTGCAACACTTGATGGCACTAGGCCTGGGAATCAATTATCCCTTCCTCCCCTCATTACCACTCACACATGTGGAAAAAAGGCAATAGGAAGGCTGAAATAAATAAAGATAGATTGCTATTTGGTGGCTGCTGAAATTTATAGAGGGTCAAATTATCTACGGCTCAGCAGCTGTTTTCACCTCCTGTTGGCCTGAAAGAAATATTATTTTGTGCTGGCAGAAAATATCAACAGAGAAGTGATGGGCTGAGGAATGGGAGTGAGGAACAACAAAATTATCTGTGGATTTCAGCAGCAGCTTCCCATCTTACTGAGGCCCTGGAAGAAAGTTTTGCATTGCAAACTTCTCTTCATATTACAGTATCCCCATTTAGGAATCTTCATTTAGAAGTGATAGCTTTTTTCATAGGCAGAATTGGTCATTACAAGAAAAAGCAGCCCAAGCCCTCTACTGTAAAAATGTGATGCTTCTTCAGCATGTTGCTGCATCAAGCTAGTAAATCAGGGAGCTGCTTAAAGCTGTACAGCTTCTGCAGACTATGAAAAATTCCACCCTGCTGTGACAAAATGAGAGAGAAATCAATATTTAATCTCCTGTAGCATCCCTTGTAATAACACTATAGAACTTCCAAAGTTACAGCGAATTCAATGGCTTTGCAAAAATTACTTGTATTCCTGATCATGTGCTGCAGTGATGAAGTGGACAGTGAGCCCTTATGAAATCTGAGGGGCTCATCTACCAATCTACCTCAGGGAAGTTTTTCTCCCCTCAGCCCCATGCTTTTCCACCATCCTCACATCCTTCTTTTTTGGCAGGACTCTCTGGTAACATTGCTCCTGAAAAACAGCTTCCCTCAGCAGCTGCTGTAAAAAACTTCCTTGTGTTGAACTGCCTCTTGCAGATCAATTTGAAGAATATAAACTCAGATCTCATTACTGCTTTAAACAGACAAATCTGGCCTTTGTGTTTGAGAATCTCATTAAGAATCAGCTTTAAGTGGACAGAGTGAAACTGTGATCTTGTGCCTGAGGGGGCAGAAATGGGACTTCAACAGTGGCTCTTCATTTATTGGTATGAGAGAAGCTGCTGTGGACAACTCTCCTTTCTGCTCCCTGCTCTCAGCTGAACTCTTAGGCAGCCCCACACATGGAAGGCTTAGTTCTTGCAACAGAATTTAAAATTATTTTGTAGCTGAGAAAGGGCAGTTTCACCCCTGGTGTCCATTTGTTCATTCCTTCCATGCCTGAAAAGCCTGTTGGAGAAATCAACCTGCAAGGAGGAGAAAACCCAAACCTGTGGTACCCTTGAGCCATGAAACCAAGAAGCACGTGGAGTCTCTTAGCACAGATGATACTTACAGGTATGTCTGCTTGAACAAAAGGTTGGTGGGTTTTTCATTGACATGGTAGAGAGGAAATGGATCAAATCCACCAATGAAATCAACTGAAAAAAAATCGAAACTCAAATAAACAAACAAACATGGCCAGAAAGTTGAAAGGAAAGGAAATGAAAGGAAGGGTTGGTGCACGTCATGGCATAAACACAAAAATTAGTGATGGAACAGAAAAGGGATTTTTTTCAGGTATGGATTCCTGGGCTCTCTTGGGATGGGCAAGCATGCCAAAGAGGAGATTTCAGTAACACAAAACTTAAAGCAGAGCTAACAAAGGACTCTAGAAAAGCCTCCTTGGGCATTGCTCCCATGTTGTGACCACACGTGAGAGTGAGCAGACAAAGCTGGAGCCGCTCCGTGCAGAGCCGAGGGCAGGAAGCTGGGAAACGGCTCCTGAGCAAATGCCAGGGAGAAGTTGGCAGTGCAGCCCTCCCCGGGAAGGTTACACACTGAAGGGGGAATTTTCTTGCCCCACTTGTCTTTCCTGCAGGACAACAGCAACTTTGGAAAACTGCAACCACCTCATTATCCTCAGCTCTGGTATTTTTCGCATCCCCTCTGCCAACTCGATTTCTTTGAATTTCGTACAAATAGAAACAAAGCTTCCCTTCTCCAGTGCTCACGGAAGGGCCGCGTAACCCAGCAGGGAGAGTTCTAAGTGACAATTCCCTTGGTAACCAGGGAAGAATTTTCCAAGGCTGTCTCAGTTCCCTGGACTTTAGGCCAAGCCTGCAGCACAGAGCTGGCCAGCACAGTCAGGGCAGGAGCAGGGTGAGGTGCTGTGATTTGTGACTGACCTCGCAAAACCCTTTCAAATAGACCCAGTTTGGATCATTTTTTGGTGCCAAGTCAGTGCGTTTTGTATGGAAGTGTGAAAACCATCCTGTCAAAGTGCCATTTAAAAATAACTAGAGAGTTTTATTAACTATTTAAGTGCCTGCTTATTTTTCTTTCCTGAAGGTGGCACTAGTATTTTAAATTTAAGGTGAAGAGGTTTGATCAAATAATAGAAAAAAAGCATTTACTAATATATTGGATGTGAAAAGACTCAAACATCTTAAAGGACTTCTTGAGGACAGCAGATCCTGACAAATTTATCTTGATGGAGAGCTTCATTCTGATACTGTGATTTTGGGATAACTGACAGGTAATGGGTGAAATCTGTAGAAGTTCTAAGTTAATTGTGGGGATGATGCCCAAATAGTTTCAGTGAAACTTTACCTCTTCTCAGCCACTTTTGAAAGCATTTGAATATTTTTAAATCAAAACAGGCTGCAATTAAAAAACCCCAAAATATGAACTTTATTACCTCAGTTGTGGAAGGCCTAAACTAGGAAACTTTAAAGAACTGCAATTTTCAGTAACTGTCTAGTACCCTGAACAGACACAAGGCTTATCATGTGAGCACCCAAGCATGAGGGCACCCAAAATCCAAGACATTTAAAAGAAAAATCTTAAGTGTGGTTCCTTGTGATACAATACATTGCATTAGCACATCTAAAATATTCTTGCCCACAATTCAGCATTAGTAGATCCCTAGTGCTGTGTTTTCTCATGAAAATCACGTTAGCATGAGCTTCCTGATTAATGTGCCTCAGCACTTATAATTACTTCATGCTGCATATCAAAGCAACATTTAAAGGAAACCACAAATGGAAGAGAAAATTAAAACGCAGCTCAAATTTATTCAGGTCACTGGAAGGATCTACCCCTGTGAGTGTGAAATATTGATGGTTTGTCATTGTTAATTATTCAAGCTGGCATTTTAACTCCAAGCTGGGAAGCTGGGAGGGAAAGTGAATTTGTTAGTGGGGGAAAAAATACATATCCTGAAATTAACAGTTCTGTGTTTCCTAGATAAAGCTTCCTTCCATGTTTTTTGTCTCTCCTAACAGACCTCTACTATAAAAATGAGTTCTGTCAAGTTATTGCTTTACACTATTCAGCAGGGGCTCAGAAATGGAGCTGTTTAGCTAATAGAAGAGCTATAGCCTAATTAAAAAAATATTACTATAATGTAGCACCTTCTCTAAGTGCACTGCCAAGCTAAAGAAATGATCAATAAAGCCAGGAGAATGAGTTCAGGCAGGAAGGAAGGAAGAAAAAACATAAGGACAAGGCAGATAAGTAATGCATCTCCTCGCTCCTATGAAAACACATTCTTCACATACTTTCAAATACTCAGTTCAAAGCTGTTGTTTTCCAGCTCTCATCCATGCCAGCTGCTCTCTAAAACAACAAAGCTACTTGCACAAACCTAATCAATGCCTTAAAAGAATTGATACTTGGATGTAAAACTTTTGGATGCAATCCTCTGCTGGAGTAAACTGGCCTGGACCCAACACAGTGCCAAACAAACCACACTTTGCATTTATTTTAACTCTCTGCATCCATTTTTCTGTTTGTAAAATTATTGGTCTCAAATGGAGTTTTAGAGGGGCAAAGCAATCCAGGACCAATTGGATACCTGCACAGGTCCCACAGACCTCTGAGTCTTTACCCTGACACGTGTCACAGTGCCTGTCACTGAAGAGATTTGTGTACCCAACAGGATGGAGTTGGCTCCTTCCTCCTCCTTGTAATTCAAATACAGCACTTCTCCTGCTCTTAAATTAAGTGATCAGATTGGGTCTTGGCAAGAACTCTCATGATCTGCTTCATCCTCAGTTTGTGGCACATGAGGCTCAGCAGGTCTCCCACTCGAGCCCTGGGCTGGAAGCTTTGTTGTAGATGCTTTTAATTGTAGCAGTAATATTTCAGAACCATTATTCTCAGGCTGTATGAGCTTGAGAACAGAAGCAGCTGCCCAGTTTCTCTAAAGCTTAGTCCAGCTGAGAAGCCAAACCCAAGCTCTTTTTGTGCTCCAAGTGTAGCAGAATTACAGCCTCTAACACAGAGTGACACAGGGGACAAAACCCCCACTGCAAAAGCAGCTGATCCTTGAGGGGTAGTCAGTGCCATGACACAGAGAGGCAGAGATGGAAAGAAGTCTTGATGGCACCTCAGTCCTGACAGATGAACATCTGAGAGAGAAATAGAATTTACTAAAACCTTTGCCAAGGGATCTGTTGATTAATACTTACAGCTGTCTTCTTCTTCTGTAAAAACACTAACCACGTAACAGGCGTACACAAAGCCCACCAGCTGGAAAAGAGAGAGAATAAATCATTTTAGCATCAGCCAGTGTGAGCCTGGTCAGAACCCACTGGGCACAACTTCAACAGCCCCTCTTTCCACTCAGCTTGGCAGCACTTCTGTAACTGTGGAGCCAAGTCCCATTTGCTGTAGGCAGGGGGGCAGGTGTAGGTGTCAGGGCAGGCACTGAAGGAGCACACCCAAAGCTCAAGAAGGAAAACTTGCAAACACTCATCCTCACTTTCAGTCTTTTGAATGATTGGCAAGAACATGGCCTGGCTTTGTTGAAACTGAAACTACTGTGCTAAATTAATTCTCTGTGAGAAGCAATGGGGTTATAGAAGAGGGCCTTGTGGGACACACAACAAAGGACAGGGGACACAGAGTTTCAGGACAAGAACTCCTCAGCTCAGCATTTCTGTCATATGAGGTAAATCACCAGTTAGAGGTGAGTAGTTTTTATGCAGGTGAGACAGAAAAGTAGTTAACCATAAAAATGGGGGTGGACTGGGAGAAATGTTCAGGCACCAAAATCTTTAGTAACTCAGTAGTTTGTAGAAGCCCTAAAGCATCAGAGCTGCCTCCTTTGGCCTCAGTACTAAGGTGTTTCTCAGAACAGAGAAACAAACTCCTGGTACTATGGGAGTTAAGCATTCCAGATGCACCAGGGTCTTTGCTTTGCCTTCTTCCTGTTAATCAAATATCCTCCCCATCCTTCATTTTACATCTTTACATAACACCCTGCTTAGTGAGATCCTGGTTGACAGTAACTGTGTTAGTAAAGTTATTGTGAGGCATAATTGTTTTCCACTGTGAACTCAATTCCTGGGAACAGGAGTCAGCCTGTAGCACACAGTGACTCACTCCAAGAGGAGACAGAATGATGCATGGGAGGGCTTGAAAAGTAGAGTCCATTCATTTTTAATATGACAGAAAAATACATCACACCCGAAAACAAAAGGCAAGATAATGAGATTTCTGCTGGGGAGTTATACAACATTTGTGCTTTCTCCAGCTCTCCCTGACAAAACACGCCTTGTTGGGAGGAAATGGAATGTTTTTGTAGCACCACTGAACCATGTTTTTCCTTAAAGTTTTTCCATAAGCATATGAAAGAGAAGGCAGCTCCCTCCTTTCCTCTTGGGTGAGCCTTATGGGAGCACATCCCAGAACCTCAGTGGAGGAAGGGTAGCTCTGGGGCCTCCCTTATTCCTCTGCTGGGCATTTCTGAAACCAAGGCTGCTTCAGGCTAAGTTCCTGTGAGCTACAGGGACAAATAAATCCTCTGGCCACATGCAATGGCCAATCTCATTGTACCTGCTGCCTTTCAGAATTGTCTCAGAGTAGAACTATTACTGTTTAGAGATAGACAAAGCACAACCAAACAGAATATCAGAGATTTTTCCTCTCTCCTATAGCTGGTACTGTGCCAACATAAAACCTGGAGCTTAGGGTTTTTTCCTGAAGTTTGTGGCAATTTTTGGTCAGGTCAGAGCAACAAATCTGGGGAGGGAATTGGATGAGGAATAGCTGAGGGGACTCAGGAGAAAAGGAGGCTGAGGAAGGACCTTATTGCTCCCTAGAACTCCATCCCTGGAGGGAATTAAAAGACCAGTAGATGTGGCCCTTGGGGACAGGTTCAGTGGTGGCCGGAGCAGTGCAGGGTGACCTCGATGACCTCGGACAGCTTCCCCACGCCCAAGCACCGCCGGGCTCCCGGCCCGGGCTCTGGCCGTGGTGCTGAAGCCCCGGGGCCCTGCTGCTCCCTGGGCTGCGGGACCCGGGACCAGATGTTTGTCCAAGATGCTCCTGGAAAAACAAGGGTGCTTTCTGCACGTCCCACCACTCCATGAGATGTCCAACCACCCCTCTGCACACCCTCATCTCCAGCATAAAGGCATCTGAACCCAAGTACCAAACCAGGAGGGTGTGTGCTCACACCTGCTCTGTACCCCCTCAGCATTTTTATATTGCAAGATCCAGCCTTTACATCAGGTCCAACAATACAATTTACACACACAAATAGCAAGGGGGAAAGATGCGGGCTGAATACAAACCCTGCTTCCCAGGGAACTCTAGGATGGTTTTCTCCCTCCCCAGCTCTCCCCTCACCTCTCGGAGTAGGGACTTTGGGTTAACAGCCATGCAAAGTGGCAGCCCTAAATCCACTCCCTGTTATTATACTCTATAACCTGTAGATGCAAATCTTATGTGATACCTGTGCCAGGAAACTCCTGATGGAATTAACAATGAAAATGATTTACCTGCCCAGTTTATGGACAGAGTTGGGAGGGATTATCAGCTGTACTGTCACAGCAAAACTGATAAAGCTCTGGACATTTTTCACGGTTCAGAAGCACTAAGCAATGCGATTGACTTGGGAAGTTTGTTTTGCTCAGAAATTAATGCCCCATAACCCTCAACCCCATACATTTTTCACTTTATGACTAAGGTGACTTTTTGCATTCAGAAAAACAAACCAACCAACCACTAGAGAATTAAGGGAACTTCCCTCAATCTATAATTCCAGCTCCACTGGAAGGGAGGGTTTTCTTTTTTGATTTCTTCCAGCTCCTGGCTTTGTTTCAAAATTATCTCCTTGGTGTTTAAAAATTAACTTTTTATTGACTTTATAAATAATTTCTTCTTTAAATGAGTTTCATCAATAAAAAAATTGCTCATTTAATGGAAATTTTTATTCAAAGAAGCTTTGTCTTGTGATCTGGCCAGAACAGGAGAGTTTAAGGGACAAGGGGGGAAGAGATATACAACGTAAATATGAATTTCTTTTTTTTATGTGCTGACCTAAACTGTAATTAAATACTCTAAAGGCTTCATCTGTAACTAAATAACCTCAAATTAAATAATCTCAAGGATTAATTGAACTCACAGGAATCCCCCTGTCTCACCTCTGGAATAAATTATGAATGAAATATAGTTAAAGAGGAGAAATGCTGCTCCTGTTGTCCATCCTTTCTCCTGGAAGAGTCTGCAGGAGTGTGGAATGAGCAGACTCCAAGAGACACCAGAAATTCCCTTCTGACTGCATCTTTGACAATGCTGTGTCGAGCCCCCAAACATCACCCAGTTTATCAGAGATTAACACAGGACAGGAAGCTTTGCAGAGACCAACAGTTTGGAATAATTTCCACCTTTGCCTCCAAGTGGCATCTTGGCTGCTGATTTCAATATAAAGGAGGGGTTTAAGCTCTGTATCCCAGAGAAATACCAATAATTCTTGGATCTTTGCAAATTACATTGGGGAGGTGGAAGAGGAGGGAAAACGTCAGCGATGTAAAATGACACTAAGCCTCTGCTCTAATTCCCCAAAGAATGTTCTGGGGCTTTAGCCTCTGCTGCTGTTTCTCTGCTTGTTCTGCATGTTCAGTACCAGCTTTCTCCAAGCTGCAGAAGGATCCGATTATGCTTTTTATTAGGAACACATGTCGAGGGCAGGTGTGCTCTGTCAGCCTGGGAACACACACACTGCCCCTCAAGAGGGGATGGAGCTGGGGTGTCCCAAGCACTCTGCAGACAAACAAACAGAGTGGAAAAGACAGGAAGAGACAAGTGTGCCCAAAGGGAATAAGGAAAACATATGTCTGAGCATCCCCCTGCCCCTCAGTCCTCTGAAGTTAACTTTTTAATAGAGAGTTGAAAACTGTTCATAAAACAGCAGCATTGAACTAATGTGCTAGAGTCAGTAAATTAGAGAAAAACCTGGAGAAAGGGACCAGCTGGCTGCAAGTGTGCAAAATACACCATGGATGGGAAGGCAAATTTTAGGAGGTGTTACTGTTACTTGTGTAAGATCTTAGCTTTAGTCTGCCTCTGTCCTAGTGAAGATTCTCCAGCTCTTCTCTCAATAGACAAACTTTCCACTGCTTTTACCACCACAGAGAATGGGTGCAAAGTCTCTTCTTTCAGGGCAGATGCACTCTAGGTTTCACTTCTAATCAGAGCTAATGAAGTGTACACACTGTCATCAGTGCAAGAGGGGGAAATGAAGAGAAGTCTGCTATGAGAAAGCAAAAATCCAGCTTGTGAAAGAGCTATTGTGACCAGATAGCCAAAGAGAGGCAATCAAAATCCTTTAATTCCTTGACCTTCTTTACTCTTTGGATGCAATTTCAACCACTGAAAGTCTACCTTCTGCCAAGAGCAAGGCAGCTCTTGTGCATTGGTTCTCACATAACATCTGCTGTCAAGGCTTGCATTGCTGCCTTCCTGGGAACCTTCCAACCTGTCACTCTGAGTGAAAACAACAGACAGGCAGGCAGCGAGTTCTGGCGGCTTGGAAGACAGTTCCAATTTTTACCCTATTCAGTGGAGCCTCAGGAAAAGCCTAACCCTCCCCACTCCCAGAAGTACCATATGGACAGCCCAGAGCTATGCCAGGTATTTCAGAGCTGGGAATCACTCCTGTCCCTGCTGGCTGGCGAGTTGGGGACATGCAAGATGAATCCTTGCTAAGGCAAAAAAGCAAAGCAGAGTCTTGTCTTGACAAAGTAGTTGCTGCTGCATTTCCTCCCTGGGTTGGTAGGATTATCTTTACAATTCATTTCTATACCAGTGAAGACTTTTAGATGTTGCCACAATGAGCTTCTTCCTCCAATGTGCTTTGTGCTAAAGCATTGAGAAAGATTTTCCTACTGGGCCCTACAGCAACTTGTATCATGGATGGTGACTAATATGCCCGAGTATGATTGCATTCCAGATTAAAGGAACTGCTTTTGCCTTCAAGGAGTACAGACAAGCTCCGAGCAAACGCAGACTGAGACCTTATGTATCCTCAAACGTATGCCCAGGAGCAGGATGATATAATCAGCAGGAGTCAAGCTGACAGCCAACACTGTGCTCACCATATGGGTCCAGGTTTGCTTTCCCTCTGCTTTGGCATGCACGACTGAATTCAGGGAGCCTTGGCCCAAGTACACAGCACTGCAGTACAGTCCCTCAATAGTCTCAGGGCATTGGAACTTCCAGGGAAAAATAATAAAACAGTTGGGCACTGCATATTCAAACAGCGTGGATTTCACAGTGCTGTATCTGGGGTAAAAACCAAACAAAGCAGAACACCCCTCCACCCCACAACCCCTAAAAACCATTAGGCAAAGCAAAAACACACTACTGCAAGCACAGTTTTGCCTGTCCCTTGCCCTTCCTAACAGGGAACTGACTATTCTGCTCTCAGGCAAGGAGGGAACTAGGTCATGTCTCTTGCTGCATCCCCTGAGCCTTCAAGCTGCTGGCTGTGTTTTTGTACTATTGATCTGTGTCCCTGCCTGTCTGCAGCACTGTACCTGCCAGCACTCTAGGGACAGCTGCCTGTAATAAAACCTGCCTCAAAGTGAGATAAAGAGAACAGAAAAAGATACTGGCAGGGATCAAAGAGTTTGACCCTCGAAGAGTAAAAAGGGAGAGAACTGGCTGCTTTCAGGCAAGGTCTGAGGGAGAAAGAAGACTTGCTTTTTGCCTGACCTCAAAGCAGAGAGGAAAAGCTCCATTTCTCCCACTACATGACAAAACTACATGAGCATTTCAGAGCCAGCAGCACTTACAGACCTGGGGCTTCAATACTCTGTTTTTATTACAGGACAAGTAGAAATTTAGTTCACTGCATAGCTCAGCCCACATGGGTTTCTTGCCTACATGTATTTTAACTCCATTTCCAGGGTTTAGGATTCAAACATTTATTGCACCTTAAATCTCAGGGAGAAAGAGAGAGAAAGTATTTCCCTAAATCCTTTTTTGTCTTATATTTCCCTCCTGTCTCCCCATCTGGCCCTTAGTGGTGTTTTGCAGATGCACAGAGGATGTTGTCATGTGCCTTTGGGAAGAAGCAAAGGAAAAGCCACTGCCAGAGACAGGGTGCTATGTATCAGGGTGATCACTCAGCCCAGGGCCACGTGCCTAAGTCACTAAGCTGCCAAAACACAAAGATCTACTCCAAACAAACTCAGGACCATTTGCTGGCTCAACCTCTAGCCCAGGGCACAGGGGCTCTGCCAGCTCAGGAGTTCAGGAATGATTCTGAGAGTGAGAAACCTCTGTGCTTTAAAAAGGGATGTTCTGAGTGCAAAGTCTGTCCTCATTTCACCAGATTCAGGTACACCACCGACCCTGTTCCACCTAACAGCCCTTTCTAAAAGACACCAGGCTTTGCTCTCCAGCACACACAGGTTTGCCTTTCTTACACACAGCCACAAAGCACCTCACAGACAGCTTCATGAAGATCATTTTCCCCAAAGGAGACCTGACAGAATATTAACATCCAGCACACGTGCCAGGGAGTCCATCCAGCTCAGGAAACAGGAGCTTCTGCCTCTTCTCTGTGACATAGCAAGGAAGGGGGCTGAGCCTTCCCCCATCCCTGCAGTTCCCTGGGTCACACAGATCATCCCAGCTAACTGGAGATGCAGGATCAGGACAGTGGAAAGTTGTACCAAAAATGTGCAGAGAAGTACTTGGCACTCCAGAAACTTGAAAAATCTATGTTATCCTTCAGCATTTAAACAGGGCAAGTTGCCTTTTTTTTTTTTTTTTAAGCGAAAACTGAAAGCCAAAACGTGAGTGGTTCCCCAGTTCACATTTGTAACTAAAGCCATTAACCCCAAAGTAACAACCCAAAGCAGATTAGAGATGTGGGCTACAAAATGCAAGAGCACCACCTAAGCAAGGGGCACAATGGACATTTTGTTTCAGTTAATATCACAGGCAAGTGAGAGACAATTAACAGTGAACATTAGGGACGCTGCATTTTTGCAGAGTACTTTCAAAAGCCCGAGGAAGGCTCTGATGAGGAAAGAGTGGATGAAAACATTTAGTGAATGTATCTTGGGTACCAGCAGAAGGAAAATGTGCTGCTTACTGTCTGCTGAAAGTTTATTTCATTTTCTGGGGATCCTTCACAACAAATGTGCAGGTATGTGCTCCACCACCCATCCCTGAGTCATGGGGAGTAAGAGTAATCCTCCACAGAAACATGGAATTAAGGCTGGAAGAAGCCTGTTAAGATCAGGTCAATCATCAACCCAGCATCACATCATTAAACCATGTCCTCAAGTGCCATACCCACACATTTTTTGAACACTTCCAGGAATGGTGACTCCACCACTCCCTTGAGCAGTCTGTTCCAGTGCTTTACAACCCTTTCTGTGCAGAAATTGTCCCCAGTATCCAAACTAAACCTCCTTGGTGCAATTTGACACCATTTCCTCTTGTCCTGTCAAAACTTTTTCGGCTGACCCTCCTCCAGAAGGGTCTCTGTCCTTGTCAAAACATGAATTCCCACACCCCTGGATTCAGGACCATTTGTTATTGTATGGCTGTACAGATGCATTACTTCAGGCATCAGGTTGCTGATACCCATTTCCAATTCTTTCAAGCAATATTTTTTTTCAAAGAGAGAACAGGAGAACAATCAAAACACATTTACAGAGGCTTTGGCAATCAGACGTTACAGAAAGTGGTGGAAAACAGAGGTCAAGCTCTGTGCCTGGGGAAAAACAAAACCAAAGAGCATCTCCTCAGGGGCTGCTCCCCCTCGGTGAGGCACTCACCGCGATGAGGATCTGGAAGGAGCTGTGCATGACCTCGATGTAGCGGTACTCCAGGGCACAGCCGATGACAGAGATGTAGGAATGGTTATCCAGCCCCTTGATGCCAGACATTGAAGCCTCCTTCCTTACACAGCCAGGGCCATTTTCACTCCACCACGACTGGTGCCGGGAGATGTTGAATGTCAGGAGTTCGCTGTCCTAAAGGGAAAAGTTGCAAAGAGTTCTCCATTTACTCTGTGTCAGACATGCTGTCAGATGGAGCTCATATTAAAATAATGGAAAACTAGAAGTTTCCAAATTCCCACTCTCAAAAAATGCTAGCACAGATCAAAGCACATTGGCTTGTTATTCCTTCATAGAATCATGGAATGGTTTGGTTTGGAAGGGTGGAAGGGATCTAAAGAACCTTCCACTATCCCAGGTTGCTCCAAGCCCCATCCAAGCTGGTCTTGGACACTTCCAGGGATGGGGCAGCCACAGCCTCTCTGGGCACACCCTGTGCCAGAGCTTCAACACCCTCATAGAGAAGAATTTCCTCCTAACATCTAATCTAAACACATTTCCCAGGCAGGCTGAGGTGGTAAGAACTATTCCTGAGGCAGCCCTGCAACAAACCTATTCCACCATCCTGTAGCACAGTTTGGACACTTTGCTAGTGGTTTCTTCACCCAGAAAAGAACCCTCAAGTTTTAGCTTTGGGAGATGAACACTGCAACTCTAAAAGAAAAAAAGATAAAAAAGGCAGCACTAAGTGTCCTGCCAGGGTCTTCCCAGCACAGGAATAAACATAAGCAACTGAAAAATATGAACTTCATAACCCCAAAATGAGTTTCAAAACCCCACAGATATTCCTCTGTTCCTAGCTTTTAAATTGTCTGACAAGATCCTGTACCATTTTTGCCTGATTTCCTTCCACTCTCCTCACATCTGGTGCTTCTGCATCTCCTGTCAGCCCTACCCAGCCAAGCTGACCTCAGAGTGCTGACTGCAGCTTCTTGTAAACACCTCCCCTGCAATTCTTCATCTACTTTACCTTGAGAGGCTTTTTGTTTTGCTCCCTTGCCTTTGCTAGTTAAATACTTTAAACCAGTTGAGGGGGTTACAGAGTGAAATGCCACACAAGGAGTGCAGGGCTTTGGTGTGCAGCCAGATGCTCACTTAAAAAGGACCACACTTTCCTCACACTTAAGAAAAGAGCAGTATTTGTGGGAATACTCAGTAGAGCTTTGGGATTTTGAGCTTGCAGGACATTGCAAAGCCCTCCTGCAGGTAAAAGATAAACTCAGGACTGGCTGAGCAGCTGCATCCCTTCATAGATGAATGCCAAGTGCTGGCTGACCCTGAAGCCCTCTCAGGTCACTTTGATGTAGAATCAACAATCCTTTTTGACCACAAGGGGTTGGAAGCTTTATTCTGAAGGATAGATTAGAAAATCTGAAGGCAAAGAAACTGTATCTCTACAGAGGGAGATGAATGCTGGATATACACACATTGCCTACCCATTACTAGAGGTTTTAACACCTATCCATAAACTATTTCACACTGCTCATGCCAGGGCTCTGCACAGTCCCAGGAGGAAAGCAGTGGCTCCCAGAACAGCAGCAGTCAGAGCCTGGGATATTCACACTTCCCAACATGGAAAGCCTCACATGGCAGCTCCTTTGTGTCAGTTCCCCATAGAGTCAAAAGGAAAAACAGATTCAGAGCAGCTTATCCAAGCCCTGCTTCAAATTACCCTCCAGAGCCAGGGCCTGTCTCCACAGCCAACACAGGAGCCAAGCCAGGCAGTCCTGCAGATATAAAACATGGACACAGAGAAGCATATCCAGGGCCAAACCCGAGTCACAGGGGCAGAAATCGGAATGCCAGCCAGAGAACCAGTGACCAAGTGCCCTGCTCCACACCTTGTGTGGGGACCCTCCATCCCTCCACCACAGACACCCAAACCAGCCTGCAGAGCCCCTGCTCAGATCTGCT
>JACBWW010000027.1:3503305-3803363 GCA_020086605.1 Lanius collurio
AAAAAACCCCAAAACAACCAAGAAAGCCCTCAATTGAATGCCTGTGTCTTGCCTGGGGCTCCCCCTAGTTAGCACAGAACCAAAGCTGCTCCCCAGGGCACCACAGGATCTGCTCTCAGCCTCAGTCCTCAGGGCTTCCCTCTCCCAGCTCACAGATGGTGCCTTCCCAAACCTTCTGCCTCACTGATGCAGACAGACCCCTGAGTGTCTTCTCTGCTCCTTCCAGAGGCATCAGTGTGAGTCTGGCAAAGTAAGAAACAGGCTGCCCTCCCTCTAGAATCTCCATTTTGACAGCCCTCAGAGATTTGGCTCTGGCTTAACTTCGCTGCAGAAGCTGAACTTGCTTGTAAATTCAGCCTGAAAAAGCAGAACAGGTGTGGCTGGAGGTGGGCAGGTGGAGGAACAGGAGGTCCTAACCAGCACTCACTGCTTTTTGCCTGCAATCACACTCCAGCTCTGAGAAAAAAAAAAAAAGAAAGAAAGAAAAAAACAATTAAAAAGTTACACATCAGTGAAGAGCAGATTGAAAAAACTGAGCACATTTGGATTCTAAAAGCACCACAATGCCTCGAACTCGAGAGCCATCCACCTCTCAGATGTAAAGTGAATACTGATTGCTCAGTGGGATCAGGGAACGTCTCCGTGTTCAGAGCCCCCTTCCTGAACCAGCACCTGTCTGGAGCAGGAGGGCAGCCCGAACGAGAGCTGCAAAGCAGAGCTGCTCTTTGCCCGTGTCCCTGGCTGGGAGCCCTCGGGGGATACCTGTGTGAGGGGGCGCAGCACAAAAAGCACTCAAGAAAATCCCTTAATTGACCTCCCGTTGCTCAGAATTGAGCTTGCTGGGAGACTACGAAAACAACTCCAGGATGTCTCCTGTGGTTTGCCAGCTTCGTTTGTGAGAAGACAGTTGGAGAGAAGTGAAACCATGAATTAGAACAGCACACAAAAATCAGGAGAAAAGAACCAGTTTTAGGAAGGTTTTAGGGAACAGCTGTTTGCCAAGAGCTTTCTGCGATGCATTTGAAACGTAAGCGCACTGAAACGCTCTCAGAAGTGGGGTGTGGGCTGGGAGGTGTTAGTCAGCCCCAGCAGCGAGCCAGCCCTGCTGCAGGAGAGGGATCTGTGTGTGCCTGCCCCCTCCTCATCTCCTGCCAGGGCAATCGCTGCCTCTTTAACCTCCGCCTGGAGAGAAACACGAGCCAGCAGCGATCCAAGCTCCTTCTCGGCCAGCCAAAAATCACATCTCACTCTGAACTGTTGTAGCACCTGGCTGCCACCCGTTTGCCACCAGGGTGAGAGGGAAGACAGCAGAACTGAAACTGCAGCACCTACATTTCACAGAGCCTGTTTTCCCCACCGTGTCCCACGGGAAACTCACACCTACCTCCAACACCCACAGAGCCAGCTGCATTCCTTTGCTAAAATAGCTGCCTGAAAGCTGTTCTGAAATGATTTTCTAAGGGACACTATCAGAGATGGTTTTATTTCTTGTTGTTAACAGACTTCTGAACTGCCTCCCCCAAATTTCCTTAATTATCAGGCAAAACCACACTATGACAGCTCTGGAACAAACTGAACCTCATTTGGGAGCCACCAGAGCTTGACAGCAGAATCATTTAAAATCTTTTTAGATGGAAACATTTCTTATTAAAGTAGGAAATATAATGTTGATCTTTCAGTCCTGTGTTCTGATAAGCTGCATCACACTGAGTCACAGAAACACCCCCAGTGGCTCTCACTGCCTGGTGACAATGCCACAGCATTTAAAAGCCAAATCCCAGGCTTCCAGGTTCTAAATTTAGAAGGAGGTGAGGGACAGTTTTACATACACGTGCATTTATCCATCCTCCTCACAGCATTTTAACCAGGTACAAAGTCATCCCAAGATGCCATCCAGATTCTCTGAAATACAAATAACCCCCATTTGACTCACAAGGGCTGCTTCCATTTCAAGAGGAGATTTAGACCACCATGGCTCTGGATTCAGATCAAAGCAGTGTATAGACAAGAGAGAATATAAAGAAAGGATAAAATAAATAGAAATCACCATTCAAGATTAATAATCCCAGAGGGAAAAGACAAAGGAATACATTGAAATAAGGGACATCAATTCCTCAAACCTCTCTGAACACTTCTCAAGTACATGATGAAGAGTCAGTCAGCATGGCAGCTGGACAGACAGATGCTCATATGTCTTAACAGCAGGATTTTAATAATTAACTCAGACTGAGGGGTTGCAGGAGGGATGTGTTTCACGCTTGAGTTGACAGGGAGAAGCTTAACCTATTATTGCAAACACAGTCTGGAAACTTCAGAGCTAGCTCCCAGCAATTCACCTACCCAAATGGCCAGATGGACTCAGGGAAAAGAGGGAGATGGGACAGGAGGAGGAACAGCAACCTGGAAATTCGGCTGGGAGTAGTGGCACACACAGCACAGGGAGATGCTGTGTTCCCCCCACACACTGCAAGTGTGCTCAGGAGTACGAGCAGAGCAAGTCAGCAAGGCAAGGCTGCCAAAAGCTGCTCACAGACCCATCAGCACCTCCCTGCCAGTGCTGAGGAGCAGCCCTGCAAATCCACGTTGCTCCAGCACTTGCCTGCTCACTGGCAAAGCACTTCCAGGAAAGCTGGCACAGGCTACGTGCTTGGGGAGGCCCTTCCAGCAGCAAGGGAAGTGCTTCCTTAGACACTTGTGCTGATCCACCTGTGTCTGGCCACCCAAGGAAGTTCTGCTGGGCCATATTTCACACTCTTAACTCCTGCTAAGAAAAGATTCCAAGATAAAAATCCCTGACAGGAGAGAAAGACAGAAATCAGGTCAGTTTAGCTCTTCCAAGAAGTAGGAAATAGATTCAGCGATCAGTAAAATGTATTTTCCTTTTCAATACAAAATTCAGTGTATCTAGTGGTTGGCAGCTGGTCAGTAATTAGTCACAACTCCCCTGACAAGGGCTGACCAGAACAGCATCCTCAGGCATGCCATGGACAGGAGACATGGAAGGGACATGCTGGAACAACCTGGAGGATAAAAGAGCACTTCAGGAAATGTGAAAGAGAGGAGGAAAGAGAGGGTGAGAAGTGGTGGCAGACAATGCAGTGGAGGAAAGAGGCAGCAGAGAGCAATTACTTGGTAAGGGAAAGCAAAAATCCAAACTGTACCTACCAGCCCTTATTCTACTGATGACCTAAAGTTTATAACTGAGAGATTGTCTCAACCTCTTTGCCAAATCACTCATGGGCTGACATGGGACTGTGGGAGCCCTGGTTTCTGTTCATTAAATCAGCCAGGACCCCAAAGCAAGGGGGGCACAAGAACAAAGTCCCTACTCTTGTGAACAGCACTTCCCTGCTCCCATCCTGTATTCCTTCACCACTATGAAATCAGATCTAGGCAGCAGAGCACAAAGAATTGTTTGCAGTAAGTGCACGTAACTGTTTCATCATCTTTTCAACTCCTTGGGTTTTTCCCAAATTTGTTACATCTGAAACACTTGAATCCTTTCTCACCCCACCTGAGTTATCACCTGTCTCAGTGGCACTGGGCTGTCATGACCAGGCACCAAGTTAACAAACTCCATTCTCTCGAGTTCCTTGCCCTTTCTGCATTCTGTCACTGTACATGAGCTGGCCCTGGCAGGCTGCCCTTGTCAGAACACAGTGGGGTGAGTGCAGGGCTGGCAGGAATGCTGCTCTCCCACTGCCCCAGGCTCACCAGTAATCACAGAGGGAACAGCACCCTGAAGACCACCTTCAGAGCTCTCAGCCCCTTCAGGGACTTGCCCAGGAGCACAACCCTGTCCAAAGCACTCCCCAGTGTGCTCATGCTCAGCCTAGCAGTTAATGAGTTACTGTTCATCAGACCAGCTCCACCAAAGCTCTTCTTCCAGTATTTGCAATTTCCCTGCTGACCACCAGGCTCATGGCCAGCTTTCACTTATCAGGACTCGAGGGCAGCCTCCTCCTGGGGCCCTGGGGACACACAGAGGTACCTGCAGCCCTGTGCCATCCACTCCTGGCTGACACTGCCCTGCCCTTGCCCAACACTTGTACATCCAAGCCCAGATGTCCTTCTGGGGTCTGATCCCATGACTGACATCAATAAAACACCAGCTGGCTCTGGATCAGGTTTCCAGAGGTGCAGCAGGACAGCCCAGCCTGTGAAGCAGCACAGTGTCCTACAGAAGCCTCAGCTCCTGCTTCAGGTGGATCTTTTGGTCTCCTGTGGAAGTGAAGATTTGTTTTGCCACTACAAAGCCCCAAATTACTTCAGTGAAAGCGGAGGAGGATGGAAAGCAGCATCATTAGCTTTCCTTACAAAACAGCTTTTTTAAGTGAAAATAACTCATTAAGAACAGAGGCAAGGCTGTCAACTACTTTACAGCCAAACAAGCAAAAATTCTCTCTTGGTTTTGCTGGTTGCTATTAAATGAATTGCAATTTCTCATTGCAGCCTGAGAGGGAAGTCTACTGAGCCAGTTACTACTGACACTGCAGCCCAATTCTGTAAAAAATGTCCCCAGTCACAAGTGTCACCCTGTAGGCTAAATAAAGCCTCTCTGTGTGCTGGCTTGGCTGAAACGAGCCCCAGCACAGAGCAAGGTTACCGGGGAAGCTCCTCTGTGCTACAAAAAAGGGAGTTTGTGGTGCTGCTGGAATTGCAGAACAGCAACCTGACGTGTTGCAGGGCAGGTTGGGATTAGCAAACACGAGCATCCAGCTGGCTGGAAGCAAACACTGGCTCTCAGAGAAGCTCCCAGAGCAGTTTATCAAGCCAACATTTTCTCTGCAGAAAGGAGCATTTAAATAGTTACATAAAGTTCTTTTCTTTTAGTTGGTTGCAGCCAACATGGAGATCATCTCAGGCTAAGATTTCAGACCATGAATTATCACGGGTTTGGGCAAGAACTCCCTCAAAGTTTCTGGAGATAATTGACAGGGGAAATGAAGACAAATTTAGACATTAGGATGTTACATTTTCTTATCTGCAAAGGATTTAGGCTGCCACTCCTGACCTGCTGTAGGCCTGATAAAACCACAGGGCAATTCCAATTATGACTGCAACTCCAGTGCCTGACCTGGAAATTTGGGCTAGATGTGGAGTGCTCTGAAATGAACCTGCATCCTACAATCACTCTGAGTCTGCTGTGCTCCAGCAACACTCATAATTCATTGCTTACTGCCCAGGCTTAATTTAGGGCCTGCCTCCCATTTTTATCATTTCTGACTCACCCCTCATTAGGCAGACAGTAACACTCAGCTAATCCAGTCTTCAAAGAGCCTTGCATATTAACTCACAACACCCTGGCCAGCAGCCATGAGTAACCACCATTGTATTTAAGAAGGAAGAATTAAGGCAGGGAAGCCACATCCCGAGGAGATGCACCAGATCCCTCTGGGGAGGGATGTTCTCTGCTCAGCAGAGAGAGGAGCCTCTCCCCAAGGGCACAACAGGAAGTATTTTTCTTAGTGTAGTAACAACCAGGTATTCATCCCTGCTGCTGAAGTGCAGCAAGTCTTCAGCAGGACTGCAAGGCACAAAAATATCAAAAGCTGATCAAGTATGGAGTTCCAGCAAAGTCTTTGGCTCAGGTCAACCCAGCCAGACCCTACTGCAGCCCTTCCCTGGGACAGGCTGGCAGAAAGGCCACACTCAGTGCTGCATGAGGGCCCTCCCCTCCATCACACACCTTTGTGCCAAGGTGGTCTCAGATCCCAATAGGATCAGCTGCAATCTGGGTATCTCCTAGCCCTCCTCAGCCACCTCTGCATCGGGGCTGGGAACTGGCCCTCAAACCCCCTCTCCCCTCAGGATGGCTCTGCTGCCAGGCCTGCTCTAACCTTTGGAAAGCAAATGCACTCTACCTGCTGTGAGGGCAGGGTTTATTCCAGCCACCACCTGCACCAGCCAGCAAAGAGCTCCAGAAATCAGTAGTGGCTCCTCAGTTTTCCGTACAAGCAGCAGCATCCCCCATCCTTGCTAAGACAGCCCTCTCCACTAGCAGGAGAGCAGGACCTGCTCCCAGGCAGCCCAAAGTCTCACCTCCCCCTCAGCTCCATCCCCTTTGCTGCAAAGCCTGGGCACTCACCTTCGAGAGCCCTCCCACTTCTAAGTAAAAGCAGATGATGAAGATGTTCCAGGTGACCCAGATTGCAGTCCAGATGGCATACTGGAAGGGAATGGAGTTGGGGAGAGAGAAGCAATAAACATTAGGAAGTCACTGGGATTAGTGTATATGTATTTATTTATTTATTTATATAGATATACATGTGCTCTAGCTGGGGGCAGTGGAATGCCCTGAGTCAGCACTGAGCTGCTTTTTCTCTTCCTCTGTTTTTCTTCCATATTCAGAGGCTCTCTTGCCTGATAAGACATACAGGGGCAGGNTCAAAGAAAGCTGTGGTTAAGGGCAATCAGTCAGGGAGAGGGTAAGCAGCTTTCCCTCTACAGCATCTTATTCCCAAGCAAAGAGGGACAGAGAAATGGGGAAGGAATGGAGAAAAGTGTCAAATCTCTCTTCAGCCAAATAATCTTCCCTTAGAAGCAACACCCTCTGCCCTCCTCTGATCCCCCTGAACCACCTGGAAGCTGCTGTGGCCACACACGGGGCTCTGGAGCCGGGGTGGGGCGAGCGCTGCTCCCCCCAGCACAGCAGGGCGGCCGCGTCCCCTCAGGAACAGCAGACACAGGTTAAAGGCTTAATCCTTCAGGAGGGGATTAACACACGTACCTTAAGGATATTGGGAAATTTGGGATCCTGACTGGCTGGCAATGGGCCACCTGACTGTGACTGCTTCATCCAATCAGGCAATTAATTGGCTTTGGGCCTTGCAGGAGGGTGTGCTGTGGGAGCCATGGGGTGTCTGCTGAGGGGACGCCCTGCTCAGCTTCACCTCTTGCCTTCAGGCTCTGAAAATCAGGATAAACACAGATCCCTCCTACCCATCCCTTCTGCCGTGAGTTCTCCCAGTCCAGAATCACGGCAATCCATGTCTGCAGAAGTGTTTTCTTCTCCATTCTACTCCATGAGTATTTGTTGTTAGGGCTGTATAAAAAGGGGAAAGCTTGTCCTTCCACTGCTTGAGATGTTTCCTGGTTTGTTTGGACCATGAACTGACCTGTAAACAACCACCCTGGAGATGGACCTGCCAATCTACACAACTTTAGATTTGGGCACAGCTCCTTGAGAAGTCTCTGAATTTTTTCCCATAATCCCCCAAATTACCCTCACACCATACTTCCTTCTCCCTCACCTCCCTTGTCTCCAGGTTCTTTCCATCCCGATTTGCTTTCTTCTGCCACTTCCCCTGCATTATTAAACCGTTTTTGTGTACCTAGGAGCTGCTGGCGTGACTCAGCTGGTCCAGAGATGGGCTGTGCCCATCTGCTGGCTCAGGGAAGGAGAGGGGATGTGGGATGTGCGAGCTCACACAAGCTGTTTCCTCATTTATGAAAATAAAATCACAATTTGCTGTAAAATGTGTTGGTGACAAGCAAATGCTACTGATGAAACTCCAACACTGTGTTGGAGACAGGCAAGGAATGAGTTTGTGCTGCAATTGGAAATGCAGCCTGAAGTTGTCCTGGGCTTCCCCCTGTTCCCTCAGGAACCTACCATAATTAGGGATATATTTGCTGAAAACAAATTGATAAACAACTATTTCACTCATTACACTCCAGGTCTGTGTGCAAGGCTTACCCACAAGATGCTGCTGAGATTTGCAGGTAAACAGGGCTGATGTTTGGGTTAAGTTGGCCTTGATTTGGGGCTGGGATGTGAAGAATGTCATGGTGCCCTTCAGTCCTGGTCCCCCCAGTTCTGCTCAGAGATGGCAGGGTCAGGGTTTGCCCTCATCTATCCGTCCCCTTGTACTAAACCTCTCTGGCTGAGCAGAGAAATGCCATCTTTCTCTTGTGCTGCCAAGTTTGTGCAAAGCAATATCCTCACTGTGGTGTTCCTTACAATGATTCACACTGTCCTATTGAGAAAGCCTATTATATTCCAGAGATAGTGGTTGTAAAGAGGAATGTCACAGATTGTGGCACAGGTTTCAACCCACTCAAAGCTGACAGGACCTTTCCATCAGGGAGGATAAATTTTTCTTCTTTATGACTATTCTTATTAAAACCAGGATTCCTTCTGCTCCTTTTGTTTCTCTAACCCATAGTGTATTTTTACCTTTCATTCTTTAAATTAAATGATTTATTGCAGCACTAAAATCAGAAGAGTCGTGGCAGAATTTTCTCTCCTGAAATAAACCACATTTCTGCTGATCTGAGTGAAACTGGAACAGCAAATAACCACGTGAAGCAGTCGTTAGCCAGGCAGACACCACCACCAAAGCTCTCTCTTGGGCCATCATTCATTTACAGAGCTGGGGAAGATATGAAAGGCAGAGGGACGTTCTGCAGCTTATGGAGCCCATCCTGCAGCTCCCACACAGGGAGCACTGAGAGCTCTGGTCATGCTCAGGGACACGACACCATAAAACTTCTCCAGAGAGGGAAGCTGTACCTGAGCTGGACTGTCCATTGCAGAATAGGAGAATGGTCTTGAAAAACATCTCAAAACATGGGACAGTTTCTCACTGGGGGGGTCCAAGCCATTCCAGTTGTGTTTCCAATGGCTGTGGCAGGACAGTGTCACTGGCAGGTGTCGCTGCCAGCAGGACACTCTGAGCTGTTCAGCATGGGCTGGGGGTGCTTGTTTAAATTCTACCCCCTCAAATCTTTTCTATCCCCTCAACTTCATCTTCTGTTGCTCCTCTCCTGCTGATAAGCTGGAGAGCCCAACCTGTTCCCTTGTGCCCCCATACTGCTGAGGAGGAAGGGATGCTGCTGAACAGTCAGGTGCCTGTAATTCCTTAACTCCCTGTCCTTTATAGCCTACTATCAAAGCAATGTTATCAGCTAGATTTGCTCTTCTTAATTTATTAAGCTTTTAAAGCCTTTAATCTTATTTGGTTTGTATCTGTGTCTTTCACTGCATTTCTAAAATCAATTGGAACACAAAAGAAAAAATATCAGTCTCAAGACATGTTGGCATGATTCATACAGACACAGGAAAGGTGCCCAGAAAACCCCACAACAGGTACAGTTACACATCCATTTGTATCTGCTCCTGTAAGCAAACCTGCTTTTAACCTTTCCAAGCTCAGCTTTAATAAGAGATTTATTTTCAAAATGGAACATTAGAAATAAATATCCAAGCATGCAATAAAGGGAACAAATGGGAAAGGCTCGTCCCACTGCAGAAAAAAAAAAAAAAAGACTAAAGAGAAGAAAAAATGTCTTGCCCAGAAACCCAGGCAATTTTCCACTTGACCTATAACAAAACAACCTGAAAACTCCTTTGCTACTCCTTGTCTCTCACAGCCTCACAGATTGCTCCATCTCCTGCTCCTCCTCCTCCAGCTTCAGCTGGGACAAAATCTACCACTTAACCCCCTGTCTGTCCTTTCTCTCCAGCCTGAACCCAGCAGGAGCCTCAGCTGCAGCCCTGGGTCCCCACTGCGCTGCTGGGATGGTGTTCTGGGCTCCTGGCTGATCCCAACGCCCTGATCCAGGGTTTGATTGCCTGCCAAGTGCCTTCGCTTTTTAAGAAGATGCTCTTTCTTTGTCTGCTGTGCAAACACCATTGGAGCTTTCACTGGAAAAGGTCACGGGCCTTTTCTTGAGGAAAAACTTGAACTGGTTTCCTGAGGTATTTTGGCCATGAGATGTGATGGCTTGAGCTCAGGGCAAAGTCTCAGTGCTGCTACCCCAATGAGACACCACACAAGGATGGAAATTTAGGTCCTGCTACATGAAACAGCAGGAAGATATTAAGAAGTCTCAGATTGTATAACTTGAAAGATCTATTTATTTAGGTATTGAACACAAATATCTCTTTTTGTGGTTCTTCCACATGGTTTAAGTTTGGCAATACAATATATTATTATTAATGTATTGATATTATTGTGATATAATATGTAATTCAACACATCTTTCTATAGAATTGCTTTGAGTTTGTAAATGCTGGGACAATGCTAGATCTAAAGAATCAGCTGCTGTGTGCTGAAACTATCAGCAGTGAGCAAAAATTCCCTTCTGTACCAGTGTGTATTCAAGGTGGAGAGGATTCTGTGAGTCGAAAAACAATTAAACAGTAGGTCTGCTTTTATCACAGGGGTTGCATTTCTAAATAAATATGAGTGCTTGCAATAGCTCTTTAATTAAGTTTATCTGAAAAAGCAGCTCACTGAGCCATTACTTCCCATCCCCAAATGGAAGGGCTCATTCCACGAGGTGCCATGTCCTTGTCTCTCCCAAAGTCAGCCTCTCACGTGCTCACACCCGCTGCATTCATGAAATCTCATTTCTCTTCACTAAGTGTTGTCAAGGAAACCTTCCTTGGGGCCTTGTGATCCACAGCTCCTTTCCCAGCACCCCTCTCCCAACCACAGAGGTCAAGAGAGTAATTGCACAGGAGGTCTCTGTTTGTCACTGGCTCTCTCAGGCATCGTTGGTCACTCTGGCTGCTGGGTACAATGCGCTCCATTCTCTGCTCCCCTGCTCTGTTTTCTCCCCAGCAGCTGCTGAAACCCCTCCTGTTCACACAGACATTAGAGAGGCCTCCAACAGCAGAGCTCATACCTTGCAGTCATTTATATTTCAGAAGAAAGCTGGTCACTGTGCTGGCCTGGAGGACCTGCCAAAGGGCCCCACGGGGCAGCAGGAAAAGTCCCCACCATGATCCCACAGGAGGTCACTCCCTGCAGCAGGGCCTGGCTGCTCCTGGGCATCACTCTCCAGCAAACCCTGCTTTTAGGCTGCCTTGTGCCACATCCAAGGATCAGGACTTCTCCCAGCCTAGAGCTATCCTGTGCAGAGCCTGGGCAGGAGTAACACCCTCCCTGTGGTTTCTCACAACTGCTGAAGACTGGAGAATCCTGCTCTTAAACATCCCAGTGTGGAGCCCTCACCTCCTCATCCCCCTGGTCTGGCACCTCTGAGCTCTGAGTTCTGCCCTCCCAGCATAATTTTGTGTGTGGGCAGTGATGGTCTTAGAAGTGCCACTTCTGTGACCTTGAGCCCTGAGCTTTCTGCTGCCAAAGCCTGCCAGAAACATCCAAGCTACAAAGATATGTCATTATTCAGCCCCACGTGCCCAAATGCTGCTTAGCATTCCAGGGAAGGCACAATCCTGCTGAACATAAGGGATGAGACTGGCACTGAGCAGTGCAGAAGGCTGGCTGTGTCTGGAGCTGAGGCTCTGGCTTCAGAGGGACTGAGCTTTCCTAAGTACATCCTGCAGAGCAACCAGCCCTGCTCAGCTGAAGACACGAGCCATGCACAACAATTCACAGAATCATGGAATCCTTTAGGCTTGAAAAGCCCTCTAAGATCATCAAGTCCATCTGTTCCCTCAGCACTGATAAGCCCAACACTAAACCACGTCCCCAAGTGCCATAATTGAACATCTTTTAAATCCCCCCAAGAATGGTGACTCCAACACTGCCCTGTGCAACCTGTACTAGGGCTTGACAGCCCTTTTGGTGAAGAATTGTTCCTCATATCCACTCTAAACCTCCCCTGGAACAATCTGAGGCACACATCCAGGCAAACCTTTTAAACCTTTTTACTCCAAGTGTTGGATTGTGCCACGGAACTGGCAAAACACCAGGAGCTGGCAGTACTTTTTCTAGCAAGACACCACATGTCCCTTCCACATGGCACATCCACAGGTGCCCTCTCCTGCCCCAAAACCTTCCCAGCAGGGTGGTGAGCAGGACAGTGAATTAACTGCTTGCACGTAATGCTGCAGAGGTGGGAGAAGGTTGCCCAGCACTGAGGTTCTGAATGGTGCTCAGAATCCAGCTCCTGCTAAAAAGACTGCTTCCTAGGAGGAATACTTCAGAAAATTATTGCTCTGGATTGCCTGAACTTCTCCCAAATCAGAGTCAGTCATGTCTGGTGAGGATGGTGCTCAGTAGAGCCCTCACAGCCTCTAACCTGTTTGGTTTCCTGGATTCCATCTCCCCCTGGGGCTCAGACCCCAGGGATGCAGGCAGCACTGGCTATGGGAGCTGCTCTGTTCCCTGTGCTCCTGCCTGTGTCTCCTGATGGCTCCTCAGCTCTGCACGCTGCTGTGATTGCTGATTGCTGAGAGCACCAATCAGGCTAAATTAATAAGCAGGTGCCTTTGTGATCCAGGCAGAAAAGCACTCTGACAGGAATGACAAACTTGTTTTATTTGCAACCTACATCAACACTCCAACCTACATTCCCCAAACATAATTAGATTAATCTGTTGTGCCCACAGTGTTCTCCCCTAGCCCCCCCAGTGTTTTTCTCCTCCCTGAGTTTCATGGCTCAGATTTGGGTCTCCAGCTTTAGGACAGGGAGAGGAGGCACTGGGGTGAAGGGGATGTGACTGTTTTCACAACAGACATAAAACCCAGTGAGTTTCTTCAACAAGTGCCTGACATTTTTGTCACCCAGATGCCCAGGTTCAGGCTCCACACTCCCTGTTTTCCCTCAGGTGTTGAAGAAATTGCTGAGCTGTCTTATCCCACCTCATGAGGCTGATCATGGGCAAACATCCCAAGTGCCCCCCCAAAGAGCATCCTGGCGTGGCTGACAGCTTCAGCTCTGTGGGGAAACTTCTCCCACCAGGAGCACAAATTTCCCCATTGCCTAAAATAATCTATATATTAAAGATGTGCCATTTACTCAGCAGCCATTTCCCTCTGGAGATTTGCTACCAGTTATGAACCCATCTAAACACTCCAAAGGCTGTGAGGCAGAGCAGTGCTGGAGATGAGCAGGAATTTAATTTTCTAATAGAGTGATTTATTCCCCACTAACAGGGCATTACATTGTGTGATCCCTCCCTCTGCTCAACCATGAAGGCTATCTGAAGTTTGGGCTCGTTCCCATTAGAAGGAGGGAAGGGAAAAAGTGAAAATACTTGAAAATTGGCCAAGGGGTTGTTGTGTTTAGGGAATCTAACCTAGATCCTTTTGACCTGCTATCCTAGACATCATCTGCTTAGCTACCAGAGCCAGCTCTGCTGCCAGGGGGAGAAGGGAAACCACTGACAGGTTGGCACAGGAGGCACAAGGCTGCCTGAAGCACTGCTTGGGCCAGCACTGCCCAGCCTGTCTTCTCCTGATGCAGCCCTCTGGAGTCTCCTGGGTGTGGGAGCAGCAGAGTGTGAAGAACTCAGAAATCCCACGAACTCTCAAGTGTACTAGAAAGACTTTAAATTATTCAGGGGCCTGACCAAAACTCTCAGTGTGTATAAAGCCCCTGAGACACCAGCTGGACTCACCCAGCTTAGAAAAAAATTCTCTCTTTACTATTTTATGGGCACTTACTACAAACTGCAAATTTATTTTGCTGCTGTTTACCCCAAAGCTGAATTGTGGCTGTAAATACACCACTGGAGTTTCCCCAAGGGAGCGGTAACTCTTGCTTCAGGCTCAAAAAGCCAAGTTCAGATTTCCCTCTGTCCTGTCCACACACAGCCTAAGAAAGACTCGCTGTGACCAAGTGACACTGAAGCCACCCCCTGCTTTTGGCTTTATGAACAAAAATGTTCACTGGTGTCCCCTGCCAGTCTAATTCATGGCTGGCACCTGCAGCACTTTCTCTTCTGGAAGGATCAGCTGTGGCCTGAGTGACAAAAATGCCTCTCTGAAGACAAAACACCTGCAGAAAGCCACCTGAAGCCCTTTTTCTCATCCAGCAGAAGATGAGGGTGAGAGTTTTTTGGTGGCCACGCAGCAAAGCCCCAGTCTTTGCACAGATCTGTGTCTGAGCAGCCCTCGCTCCACAGGATGCTCCCAGCACACGGAGCAAATGGTCCCTGTGCTGCTGGACTTTTGTAGGAACTTTTGTGGGAACCCTCCAGGGCCTTGTGAGCTAAAGGTGCCCGTTTGTCCCCCTCCCTGCACCCCACAGCTCCCACGCACTGCGGCCGCCTCAGCGCCCGCTCGCCCACAGCTCCTTCCAGCACCGGGAGCTCCAGCAGCTGATCCCTTAATTAGGTCACAAATAGATTATGTGTAAAACACTTGCACCAGCCAGATCTTCTGAAGGAAAAACATGCAAGCCCTGCAAGTGGGGTAAAAGCTCGAGAGAGGAGAGGTGCCAAAGCTGAAATAACTCTTCAAAACTTTATCTGCAGGAGCCCTGCTTCAGTTTCTGCTCGACAGCTGGGCCCCTGCTCCCTGACACTGGAGCTAAGTGGTAGCGTTGCTTTAATTTCCTCTTGCTTCTGCTGCAATGCCAGATTGCTCGGATATTCGTAAACAGAAGGAATTTAATGAAAATTATAATTAGAGCCCCGCGGTGCTCTTGCAGGTCGCCTTTACACTGGGCTGCCTATTTACATTACAAATCAGGCTGGTGTCACTGCAGAGTCTACAGCAAGAGAGGAGAATTCATTAAAAGGGAAGCACAGGGTGGGTGAGAAATAGGGGAGAGAGAAAATGATATTGTTATTATTAATAATCTAGGAAACTGGGATCTGCCATGGTCTTGCTGTAGCTTTGCTCCTCAAAGGCGAGCTCATCCTGATCACCCTGCAGCAGGAGGAGACACAGCACAGTCACCCAGAGACTTCCATGGCAATTACTGTACAAATGGACCCTTTTTTTCACAGAGCAAGGCTTTCTCACCCCACCAGGACACAGAGAAGTGCTCTTAGCACCTAGCTGCCAAGCTGGGGGTGTCAGGAAGAGACAACATGAAGGCAAAGGGATGCAGTTGCCATAATTTTGCAGCTTTCCCTCTCCACCTGCCAGCAGCTCCATACAGTGCTTTTTCCCCCCTGTAATGCCCAGGCAGCAGCTCCTGCTCCCACTCCTTCCACCAAAGCCCTTCAGCACAGCTGGTGACTCTCTGTCTTCCCATCTATGCAGTGAAATTAGGAGCAACAACCTCATTTCACGCAGAGGATTGCTGGAAACTCGGGTCCTATTTGTAAAAAGCTTCTGTCATATTCCACACCAATCATCCTGCCCCAGCACTAACAGCATCTTCACTGCCATTGTGGTTTTTTGGATGCCCACCTGCTTTGTGGTGGCAAAAAGAGGTGGCATTTTAGTTTGGGAACCTCCCATGATGACAGCAGCACCATCCCAAACCCCTTACCTTTCCTTTCACTGTCACATTCTCAACACAGAGAGGTGTCCCCATGCCTGCATTCCCCAAATGAGAAGCTGGAGGGATTTTAGGAGTTGGGCTGCTGAGAAGCCAAGTGGTTTGTTTGCATTTCATCCCCACTATCATCATATAAAGTGACCCACACTGCGACAGCTGAGTTTTAATCATCACTAGTAACAGTGATGTTTGTGCTTTGCCCAAAAATACCCCAACCAAAACACAGTAAAATGTGTTTATATCAGTTAAAAATAAAGGACAAAAGAAAAATTTCCCTTGAAAAATTATAAATGAAAAAACATGTAGCCTTTTTTTTTTCAGCTGAAAAATAGGTATCAGTGAAGAAATACTGACCAACTCTCCCCTAATGAATGTACCAGCAAATTTCCAGGCCTGTCATCAGAGCATGAAATGAAAAAGAACTGGGAAGAAAATAGTATTTTGGACAAGAAAAGCATTTAGCAGTTCAGCTTCTGGTTCCAGTAAAATGCTTCTGACAGGAAGAGTTTTAAATTGGAACAAACAGGAAAACGATGACTTTGTTCAAAACAGGGACTGTCAGAGGCGTTCGGGGTATCGCAGGAATTTTCCAATAACCACAATCCCCACAAAGAACTTCCCTCTAAGAAGTGGATGGAAAATTAATCAATCACTATTGATTTTCATCATCTGATTGCTTCTCTGGAAGAAAATCAGTCCTGCTTAAGTAATTGATTAGTTACCTTAGTGATTACAGGTTAAAACCTGGCTTCCCTTGCCTCCCTCAAGGCATGTAAATGAGGGATATTCCAGTTTTCCAGCCGTTTCAGGAGGCAAAGCCAATTTTATGTGAATGAAAGATGATTTCTGAGCTGTCACCCATCCATCTCAGGAGTCAGCAGCACCCTCAGCATGGTCCCTCAGAGGTGAGGAAGGCTGAGCACCTCCTGGGCTTCTTCCTCAGCTGTTCCTCCCCATGAGCAGTGCAGGCTGCAGAGCAGAACTCTGTTTTCCTCAAATAAAAGCAAGAAAACAGAGACACAGCAAAGTGCTCAAACAGAATCATCAAGTAAATATCTAAAGAGGGAGCTGGCAAAAAGTTTAGGCATGATTTGAGGCTGAAGATGTGCCTCCCTCTTTCACGGGTGATGGAGTAGTTTGGGAACTGCAATCTGCTCTGGGCAGTCATGGAAGGGTGAGAGCACATCCCTGCTGCAAAACACAGTGTGAGTGCTGGGAATCAGGGCTCCAGGGTGGATTTTCTGGGATTCACAGCATGACAGTGGCTGTGGGGGAAGTCACTGAGCCTGTGGTTTTCTCATGCCCACTGTTCCCTGCACTGCTGTGTTTTCCTGAGAGGAGTTCAGCGACACTGCAGATTCTCATCAGGGATTTATCAGCAATACAGAATCATGCTGAAAACCCACTAAGGTTTAACGAGTTCTCCCAGTGGCACTGATGGCATTGACCACCTCACTTGTGGTGCTGCATGCCCTTTGTTGTTGCTCCTCAGCCCAAGTGGGTGATGAAATGAGAGCTGTGACGTTCACTTTGATGGAGACGAGCTGCTGGCTTTCCAATAGGGTAAATAAGGATTCAGTGCCTTTTAAAAAGCATTATTTTTAAAGGAAAGCCCCTTTGAGTGAGAGCTAGAATGGGGTTATTTTCCACATGACCAAGCACCAAAAGGAAAGCAGCAGCCCAGTCCATGCTCTTATCACCCTCCCTGAGTCACCCCCTGGATAGATTTGTCACAAGGTGAAATAAGAGCAAGTCCTCAATTTATTATCATTTTCTACTCGTCCTCCTTAATGCAGTTCCTGCCAGGATGAGTTTGCTGTGGGAAAGTGGAATGAAACCAGGCCTTTCATCTTGCTGCTAAATGGGACTGGGGGGAGGAGGCTTCCACAGAGGAGGGAAAATCTTCCTCATTAGAAGGGGAAAATGTGCAATGCAGAGTTTTCATCGGATGCTGCCCAGCCTCCCAATTAGGGTGGCTGGGACAAACAGTGGTGTTATTATATGTAACTGTTTACCCAGTGTCACTCAGCCATTGTTTATTTTATGAGCATAATTTATCTCCTCTGTTGTGCTACCCAATTTGTTTGCATTTTCAGTCCACTTGAGTGTCTCTCTTTCATTGCATACATCTTTTGGCCTCCCACCAACCAACTCTCCAAGCTTCCAGAGTGTCACACAATGGCCAGGCCCCTCCTGCCCTTCATTTTTCGCATGACATTTTTGTCCCCTTATTTCTGTGCTGCCCCTGCCCCTCCCCTGCTGCAGACTCACAGCTCCTCAATGGCTCATGGTTTATTCAACAGCAAAGCTGAATTTCTCTTTTCCTTCTCTTTTACCACTTTCCCCTCCTTTTAAAAATAGAGGCTGGTCAATAGATGCCACTCTGGCAGCTCTGGAGAAAAAAGTTCACTTGGAGCAAATCTTTGTGGTTGTGTCTCCACAGGGCAAGAGTTTGGTGACCCTGCAGGGGCTGAGTCCCACTCACACAGGGGCCCCCACGGAGTCCTGTGTCTCCTTCAGCCATGGAAAGGGACAAAGACTTGTCCTCTATCAGCTTGTGACACCAAAGCTTCATCCACACCTCTCCTTGGAGGTGTGAGATGATTCCTCATCCCTGGAACAATGGCATCTTTGGTTTGCTCTTACTTCAAACTTTCTGGCCATTTCCACACCCCCACCCAAGTCCTCTGATCTTCTTGCTTGTGGGTCTGAGTGCAAGGATTAGCTCAAACTTAATGCAGCCTTGCTGCTACATTGAGTAATTTCGAGGAAATTTAATCTGGCAGGACTCAGAGGTGACTCCAGACAGTGACAACAACATCTGTGCATCGCCTCTTCCTCCAGCCTGGTGACACTGCAGCAGGAAGATGCAGCCTTTTCCTCTTGATTGTAGCAGGACCCTATTTCTGATGGGTTCTGATGAGCTCTCATCCCTGGGTTACAGCCAAACCTGGGGTTTACTGCTCCATTCCCCATCGAGTGCACCAGGATTGGGATTCTTGGGTTTCTGATAAAAAATCTGGACATTGTCTCCCCATCAAACCCTGGAGCTCCATCTGAAATGTGCTTTGTTTGCAGGTTAGTGGCCACACCTGGGAGTGAGGAACTTTACATGGCCAAGAGAGGCTCCATGAGGAAAAAACTTGGCAGCCATGAACCCTGGGATATGTCTCATGCAAGGAAAGCATCCTACAGGATACTGCCCCGCCACCTCCTGTCACTGTGAGCTGCTCCAGAAATTCATTGCACTTGAAATGATTCACTCAAGTATCCATTCAGTCTCAGTTCATGGATTGCAGAGCCTTTATTGCACACCCATATATTTAGCACTGGGATAGTTCTCAGCAGTTCTAACAGCCCTGTCATCTAAGGAATAAAACAAAGAGCCATTATTCATCACAAGGGAGACACAGTCTTTATTGTCTGAAGCCATGGCAGAGTTTTTCTATCTCCCTATCTATTCCTCACTGCCACACAACTCAGCTTTAAGCTGTCTCAGTGGCAGCCCTGGAGGCCCAAATACTTCACAGCTTCTCCCAGTTAAGTGCCCAGCTAATGCTGTGTTGGACTGACCGCAGGACTGACCCCGAGCTCACAGGAGCAGGAAGGGAAAACTTTCCAGAAAAGCCTAAAGTGGACATTAATCTCTGCTATGTCAGGAGTAAAGTCAGGCAGGGTTATTCAAAGACATGGGGAAGCACAGCAACAAGGAGAGATGGATGAATGGGAGTTTTGGGCACTGATTATGTATTCCATCCAGAAGATCTGGGATTTGGCCCTGGCCTGATGGCAGAGCTGTGTAGGCTGTAGGACACATCAAGCTGTGCACATCACCTGTCCCAGCCTCCCTGCAGCCCTCCCAAACAGCCTTGGGGTTTCCTTGGGGGATCTGTGACCAGCATGCAGCTGGAGCAACCAGCCTGGTTCTCTGGATCTGGATATCTGGGGATTAATACCTTGGGATCTAAGCATGAACCACCCCCCCATCCTGCTTAGCATCTGCCTGGTTGCTCTGTGCCTCTGGGAAAAGCAGGTCAGATTTGGGGCCACAAAAGCCCCCTCAGTGGTGCAGATGAGCCTATTAAATGTAGTCGAAGCAGCACCATTCAGAGAATCAGCTACATCACAGTCTCCTCAAGCTTCAGGAGCATTTGAGGCTGTGCCTGTGTCAGCAAAAGGCAGGACAAGGAGTAAAACAGATCCCTCTGAGAAGGTGCTGTGCAGGAGCTCTCACCAGCTGTTTGCAGCAAGGCAAACTCACCCTTTCCTTGGATGTCTCAGCTCAAAATAATGAGTTGGGAAACTTGAAGACCCAGAATCCTAAACAGACATCTGAAAAAAAAATTGCACTTTCCCAGTTTTTTAATTTGTTTTGAGGTTGGCAATCACATCTCCAAGTGCCCAAGCTCACTTTTCTCCACATGCTCAGACAGCAAAGGGCACAAAATAGCCGTGAACTCCCATCACACTTCTCCCAGCACCTGCTCTGCTCCCTGCTGAACAGCCAACAATCTCCCAGGCTAATTAGCCAAACGGTATTCTGCACATATTTAGCATTTCTGAGTAATTAGGATAATCAGATTTCTCCCCTAATTCTGTACATCCACAATATAAGCAGGTGTATTGCCTTTCCCACAACGCTATCACAAGAGCAGTGTTGTCTGCCGGAGCCAGCGATGCCAGCAGCCCGTCAGAGCCCACTCCCCTCTCCCACATGGAAATCTGCTAATGGATTACCAGTAGCCATGGGGAATTGGGAACTGGGCTTGTGCTGGCTAAGCAACCAGCAGTTCAGATATTCAGGCAAGTTATCTAAATGCACAGTCCTCAAACCTGGCCAGAGATCCGGATGTTCCCTTCACCACCCTCCAGGGATCAGCTGCAGGAGTTGTGTTGTGCTGCAGCTGAACAGCAGGTGTTTGGCCCAGAACCTCAGAGGTGGTTTGGGTTCTGGGGAGGTTCTGGGAGTCTGTCCAAGACTCAGGGCTCAGGTCTTGGTCATTCTCTACACGGTTCATCAGCCTGGTCCTTATCTCTGTGAACCTGTGAGCTGGCATCCACTTATCTGTGGTCTGTGCCACTTCTGAGGTCTCTTGGAATGAATGACCTTAAATGAAGGTCCAAGCCAGTCAGGCCAGGCCAGGCCAGCTCTTTCTTGTCCTGCTGAGGTGGGTCTTTGAGTCAAGAGGAGTTTTTCCTCCAGCCAGCTTCACTCAGTAATTCCTTCTCAGGGAAGCAGAAAAGTTACTTGTTTTTCTTTTTTAAGTACCCATGAGTACATCCTGGTTCATGGAGCATTTGGATGTGGTGCTTCCACTTAAGGGGGAGCTCTTAAAGGAGTATCAATGCTCCAGCATCTCTGAAGGAAGGAAAGGTTGCTCCCAAGCCCCACAGCATGGAGTTACACTCCCAAGTATCCTGACCATTGCAGTAATATTAAGTGAAGACCCTGCCACATCCCTTCCACAAAAACACCATCCTTCTGCTGAGCTTCAAGTAGGGAAGAAGCTTGCTTGGAGACCTTAGAGTAGAACCCAAAGAAGCCATTTCTAACATGCAAGGCAAGGCTCTTATTGTAGAAGTCTTCTTACTGTAGAATAACATCCAAACTTCCTAAATATGAATAAACCTGAGTAAGGCCAGGAGTTAAGATTCCTCCTGATCTCCAAGTAGGTCAGCTGTGCTGGTACTGAGATTGGGCTTTGGCTACTACAGAGCTAATGTTCAGGTGGAGCTGAAGATGGACATTGTTAATTGTGGGGAGGCTGTTTGCCCATGATGGATGACCACAGCACTCAGAGCATGCCATGCAAGGCTACACTCAATATTTCATAAGTAGTGTGTGGGTAATAAAATGCTCCAACCCCTTCTTTAGTGTCCTCTGTATCACCTTCCCTGCTCAGATGAAATGGTACTCGCAGATGAACTATCCCCAGGGAACAGCACTTGGAAAATATAAATCAGCACCAAATGCTTTAATGGGTCCAAGGCTGTTGTCAGGGTCACCACAGATACAAGACAGGTCCCTGGTCCCCTGAGAGGTGTCACAGAAGGCATATTCCCAGGTTTTGTGTATTTGCTGCAACTGTGTATTCATCTGAGCACCAGAATCCACTCTTTATAAGGTGTATTTAGGACTTCAGGAGAAGCAGAACCCAACTGTTCTCAGTAATGTTCGATTCTTGTTTTTTCCTCTTAGCCCAGGTGACCAGCTGACCAAGTGCTCACTAATGAAGGACAGAGCCTGTCCTGTACTGTTGTGACCTCAGGTCAGTGCAGTCACAGGGATGGCACAATGAGAGAGCAGAGCACATCCAGCCCTTCCACCCCACCGCTGGGCACTGGGATGGCTCTGCTGCTGAAATGGGGGGCAACCTGTGCTCCCACACTCCTGAACATCAGGGCTGGGCACACACCTGTGGGCTTGCTCTACTGGTGCAGAAAAAGAAAAGAGGTTGATCCTGGTTTTCTTGAATTTTGAGCACTAGAGGGAAAAATGGAGGGTTAAAAAAAAAAAGAGGGAAGAAAGCAGATATTCCACTGGCCTGAGAGAGCCTGGGAGCAGGTGGGAAGCTGCCTGCAGGGCTGGCCAGTCACTGAGAAGTGGCAAAGAAAGCTGGCACAGCAAGTCCTGACGTCTGCCCGCCTCGAGCAGGTGATGAAGACAAGCTGTTGCCTCGATTCCCACAGTATATTTTCATTAGGCCCAGGCAGATTGCAGTGGAGGTCACCACTTCCACACCATCATCCTTTCAGCCCTAAGGTGTCAGGGAGTCTGACATCTCAATTACTAAACCTGGAATCACCCAAGCAGCACCTGATGGACGACGGGGGAAAGGGGATCAGAAAAGCTGAGCTCCTGATTTCCATGAATTCTCACCTTCGAGAGAAAATCTGGGACGTGCACTTCCCTCATAAACAACATATTTGTGTCCAGCATTCTGACACTAAAGCAGCTGTGCTGAGAATGAGCCACAGACACCAGGAAAATGACAATTAAGTCCTTGTGGAAAATAGACCAAAAAGCACCCCTTGGAAAAGATATTTGATGTTAATGAGCTACAGCAAAGTCAAGGGAGGAGATATTGATCTTGCCCCAGCAGAGATCTGCTGCTCGCTCTCCACAGTCTGCAAAGCCTCAGAACACAGAGCAAAATAAAACTTCTGTTCTTTACAAGGACTCTCAGATGTGGGGCCAGGGCTTGGCTAAGGCAGGAGGAGCCATAGCAGCACCACCAGTGACTTTTGTGTGCTCAAGGTGAGACACAATTCTGACACACTGGTGAGAAGCAGCAGCTCTGCTGAAACATCATCTCAGAGATTTCTGCCACATATTTCAATCACTTCAGTTTTTCTCCTCCCTACTATTATCACCTACTCTCTTATTATTACTTTACTGCTACTGATTCCCTACTTTTTACTCCTGTTAATCTATACTTTTGTAATTCCTACTATTACCTGTGGCAAGAAGAAAAAGAAATAAGATTCTGACTCTTACCAAAGATCAATAAACAAATGAAGCAGAAGTTGTTTATTCTTAGTCTGAAATCCCATGAACTTTAAGGTAATATTATGACTCTGGAATGATTATGAAATATCTTAGATTCCAATTTCCACAGGGCGTTTATTCATTGAGTTTCCTTCTGCAACAAAAATACCCCAAACCACTGTGAGCAGATGAGTCACTGCAGCAAAGCACCACCCTGAGCAACACCCAAACCTGTACTTTCTCTTTGAGGATTTTACTCCTTAAACCCCACTATGAGCTGGGCTTGGGGGAGACATGATAGTGTCAGAGATATCTGAAAGATGAGAACATGAAAAAACCAATAACAGAACAATTTCGTTTTGGGGAGACTTTTCAACTTTTTTCAGAAGTGTTTTCGAGCTTCTGTAAAAGTTCAAAATATTTGGGGTTTGGCACAATAAACATCCCCATCATTTTCAGCAAACATTGCTAAATGCCAGGGTATTTTCTTCTTTGTTTTGTCCAGAAATGCCGTTTTTTTTTCTTCTTGTGTTCTTTAGACAGGGAAGGGGTGAAGAATGTGCTGCTTTTGAGACAAAAAATTCCACTTGGTTAAAAACTCTCTTTCTACCAAACTGAAACACAGAGACACAACCTGTGCAGTTGGGTGTGCTCATCACATCTACTGAAGGAGGAGTGGGGACAAAGGGAACATTAAATCACAAATCACAAATCACAATCCCTGGTTTTGGGGGGCTATTTAACAAGAAAGAAAAGTTCAGTTCCATCGACCTCAGACCCAATGTTTTGTTAATGGGAAAGGCAAAGCTACAGCTGGGGCACTTGCTGCTCACTGCATTTTCTTAAGTGCTCAAAAAGCAATGGGCTAGTCCAGGGTTTTCCTGGAGGAAAAGAGATCACAATCTGGCCTTTGTTACCCAGTTTGTTCTCCAAGAGTTCATACTTGAGGGCCCCTGGAGCGGATTCTTGGAAGAACTCCACTTTGCACCCCAGCCAAAATGATCCGAGTTTCCATATATTATTAGCACACAATGGAGCAACGTCAGCTCCCTTAACCCCACACCAGCCAGAGGGAGAGGGTCCCCACCAGGGAAAAGCAGCTCCTTCTCTCCTTCTACTGAGAGGAAAAGGGGAAGCCAAAGGAGCAGAGAATGACCGGGAAAAATCAGAGTGGTCAACAAAGATACTGTGTCAGCTGAAATAAAACCCCAGCTCTCCAAGGAGAGTTGACTTCAACACCAGCCTGCCCTCAGCTGCCTTTTTGGCTTGGCTTTCACCAAATTTCATTCCTGGTCTGAGTGGGTTTGGTCAGAGGACCCAGTTCCTGTGAGTCATCTGCAATCTCCAGCACCACCATAGGAAGGGCGGATGTGGGCAGCCAGGAGACCTGGGCATGTCTGAAACACAGCCCCCAAACTGCTCCTCCCTTGTGCTTCCCCTGTGCTGCACTGTACTGACTCCAGCTGCTCAGGAAAAACGGGCAAAGAAAAGAAAAATCTCATGCAAAAATTCAACTTTTTGTAAGAAAAGCTCCACCACTCCAAAATTAAAAATGTTTGCCAGCACAGCAAACATTTGCCAGCACATTTTTGACTTTTTGCCAAAATATTCTGGCCAAAACTTGGGAGAAAAACTCAGGATTGTCAGTGGAAAGCAGATACTTCTCATGAAAATATTCATTTAGTCAAATCCCCAGGTTTCTACTGAAAGTCTGCTTCAGTGGAAAATGCTGACGAGCTCTATTATTGGCACAGCTTTAATTTTCCTTTGTCTGGAACAGACACGGAGAAGACAGCATCTGTCAAACGTAGTCTTTAGACTTACATTATTATTTAGCCTGGACTATTGTTCAAGGACCTCAGGAAAGGCTCGAGCCATCACAGAGCTGGGTGCTGTGCACATCCACGAAAGATGGCCCTTTCCCTGGAGGGATTATAATGTAAGCACAAACCATGGAGAAGATAAACAGCTGGGGAGAGCACAAGGTAATTTTGGAGGGGTCCTCAGCAGCATGATGAGCAAAGGGACGCTGTGCTTCCCCTTGCACCTGCTCTTCCCCCCAAGGCTTTGTGCTCAGCCACATGGCAGCTGTGCGGGCTCACAGCTCCCTCAGGGCAGCCTGACTCTGCCCTGGCTCCAGAGGCAGCTGCAGGGGAGGCAGGAGACAAGTCCTGCTCTCCTCTCCCAACTCTAGCCCAAATGGTCATTGGGGTGGAGAGGAGAAAGCCAAGAAAGTAATTTCTAAGGCCCCCAGACACTGCAATCCTGTCTCCTCCTTACCTTGGAGAGGTTCAGGCTCTGCTGCCCTCCCTCTTGCAGCCCACGATGGATTGAGGATCAGGATCACAGAATGGTTTGGGTTGGAAGGGACCTTAAAATCATCTCATTCTATCCCCCTGCCATGGGCAGGGACACCTCCCACTAGCCAAGGCTGTTCCAAGCTCCATCCAAGCTGGCCTTGGACACTTCCAGGGATGGGGCAGCCACAGCTTCTCTGAGCAACCTGTGCCAGGGCCTCATTGCCCTCTGAGGGGAGAATTTCTTCCCAATATCCAATCTAAACCTACCCTCTTTCAATTTAAAGCTATTCCCCCTTGTCCTATCAGTACACGTCCTTGTAAAAAAATCCCTCTATTCCAACTATGTTAACTCACACTTTATTTTTGCCCAGATCCTGCCTTTCCATGGCATCCCACTGCCAGTCTACCACACTCCCCTTCTGCCCTCACTCCTCATGTGCTCTGCATCACTTTATGCCTCGATCAAACCAACACAACCACTTCAAGAGAGCAGTTAGAGAAGGATCTGTGCTGGTTTCAAATAGCTTCCAGAACTGGTCACCCTCTTCTGTAAGAGATTAGAAAGGAATCACTGAGAAAGGAAAGAGGCAGAAAGAGAGCATGAGGAAATAAATAAATAAATAAATGTATATAGTTACTTTTGGTTAGTCTTGATGTGCAGTCCCATCCCAGGGCGCCTTGTTCTGTGCTCATTTGAAGTATTAGTCACTTTTTCCATTAGAAGCTGTTATTCTAGGGGGATTTATAATGTATCTGTAAAATTGTCTCCAGGCTTTGCTTGGCATCTGAGCTCTCAATTCATGGACAGAATGTAAAGAAACTACAGTTGTTTGATTTATTTGGACAGGGCACAGGGAGCGAGGGAATTTTTCCATGCTCAGTGGAAATAAATTCACATAGTGCCTCCGGTGCACAGGCACTTACTGCTCCAGAAAATTCACCAGTTGGGTGCAATCTCACACTGGCAGAGAGGGAAGCAGCAAATCAATGATTATTTAATATCTGGCTGCCTGAGACCCAGCCCTGGTCTGTGGCTCCTCACCACGACCCACCCAGCCCACTGGTGGGTGTGACAGCCTCATTCCACTCAAGTTCGGAAATCCTGCCCTTGGCAAACATTTTTCAATTCTAATTCCTACAAGGGGCATTTTTTAACCCACTAGAGAGGCTCCCTGACAGAGTCATGATTTTTTCCTGGGGAGACCTATGGCTCATTTAAACTTTGCTCTTGTTTCTTAATATGCATCTGCCCAAAGGTTGGGAGGGATGAGGAAGGTGACCTGTTGTAGGTGACATCAGCTCCTGGGTGGTAGAGGTGTCTGGGTAAAGTGACAATGGGGAGGTGACAACCCCTTTGGGAATCATAAACCCTGGAAAAACACCCCATCACCTTGCTGATGGTCCTCCTCCAAGCCACCCATGGCCTGAGGATAAGCCCTTTTGCAGGGTAGCCCTGACCTGGGCTAACTTTCACCCAAACTTCTGCTGGAGGTAGGGCTGGACTGGGAAAAAGGGAAGGATTAGGGACAGGGATGCACACCAGGACAGAAGGAGGGAGAGCCAGAACCTTCTTGCAGCTTCCCCACAGCACCGCTCAGCAAAGCACCAAGCCTAATGTGGACACTTCAAGGAAACAATCATCTAAAATTGGAACACGGCAAATTATTTATTCAAACTACAGCCTTCCCTCCCCCCTTGATTAGCAAACCGCTGGGGAGTCAGCCCTGATTTTCTTCAGACAGATGCAAACGCTCTCCTCCTCTCCCTGTGCCACGAGGCTCAGCCCGTGGGGGGCTGAGCAGCTCGTTGGTATTCGCATTGTGTCGCAGCTCCTTCAATTCACACGTTGTTCTGCTCTCCGGCTGGAGCACAAACTTTTTCTTTGGGAGCACACACTGCAAATGATGAATTTGTTTGTTTTCTGCCTTTTTTTTTTTTTTTTCCCCCAGGGAAACATTTAGACTGCAGTGTGCAAACACTTCCACTCCCGCTCAACTACTTGCACCTAATAATAAAACAATCTATATGAAGCATTGCAACTCGAATCCCTGATGCGAGTTTTTTGGGTGGTTGTTTCATGTTTCATCATTTATATAAAAGCTCTGGTGAAACTTTGAGGAACAGACAGGAGAACATGTAACAGATCTCAGGGGTGTGCTGCAGCACTGAAGTGGGAGATCCCAGCACCAAAATCTCCTCCCCACTTAAGTCAGAGGCAAAACGTCCACACAGGAGCCAGAATTTCCCCCCTGGGACTCTGGCAGAGGGAGACACAGAGCTTGGCAACAAACAGGGAAGGCTGCAGAGGGTTCAAAGTATCAAATGAAGCTGAGCAGAGACATGAGAGGAACAAAGGAAGTTCACGTCATTATAATTTATTGATGATCTTGGCCTGATTGCTTCAGTGTTTTGTCTTAGCAGCTCCCACCCTGGGCAGCAGCGAGTCCTGCACGTCACTTGGCTGTGTGGATGTGGAAGTGATGCGATGATTTACAGACAAAGTTTGCTTAATTAAATAATAAAGTGAATAAAAAAGCACCGCACTGGATCTCACCCTCACCCAAGTGCTTGCTGGGAACTGGCCAGGATCTCCTGACCTCATCCCCACCAGAGCACAGCTTCACAAATTCCCTCAACCATAGTTCACATTTTTCCAGCTCTACCAATTCACCCAGCAAGTGCCATGGGAAATCGCTACGGCTGAGGCATCCAAACTTGCTTAAGAATGAGCCAAACTGATTCTTTTCTTCAAGGAGGAGGGTCTTAAGGAAAATAAAATGCTGGGGGCTCTTTGTCCCTGTATCTTGGATACAAGAAAACTCCCACGCTTGTCAGAAATCAGAACAGCACCAGCAGCTCATGGCTTTTTCTTTTTCTCATTCCCCCCTTTTTTTTTTACCCCAGTGTATGAGTATGTGCTTAGAGCAGGATGACACAGTGATGGGCTGAAGAGACAGTGAGAGCTGAGATACCAATTTCTAACATAATACAGGGTGCAGCTTCTTTCTTGTGTGATCACGGGTGAAAAATCAAAAGAAATAATCCAGGAGACTAAACACACTCCCCAGCCATTCAACTCACTCATAAATATGCTGAGCAAGACGCTTTGTGCAAGAAAACCCCATCACTTCTATTCTGCATTTCATTTAATGATGAGTCAAATCCTCCACACTCGTGTTCTGATTGTGCCAGTCTGGCTTCACAGGGGTGCATTCCCACCCTCCTCCCTTTCAATTTTAGGATGATGGGTGTAATTTCAAAACTAGCAGCTTCCCAGCTTTCCTCTCCCATCTCCAGCTCAGTGTTTGCTCCCTGACTCTCTGCAGAAAAAGAAACGCTGTCATAGCACCCAACTCCAAAACAAAGAGTTTTAACCAAACTCACCCCTTGGCACCAGCAAACTATTCAAAAGAACTTCGCAGGAAGCCTGCCCTTTCCTGCACGCTGCTAATGCTCCAAAATAAAGCAAATCTGGGAGAAGTCAAGGAAATTAAAACCCTAGATACTGTCATTTCCTTTTTAAGGCTAGAGGAGCCCTGGAGCCCATTAGCTATTGACAAGAAGGGGGACCCTCCAGATCCAGGCTGGATGCACAGACACTCAGGGAACAACCAGACCTTTGTTTATCATCTGTGCAGATGTCATAAGGACCACGAATCTGCACCCACGAGGGACCGCACTCTCGGAAGTTTATTCCTATATAAATATATGCATATTAATAGGCACATTCTATCTAAGCACTTCATCCCGAGGAGGTTTGAAATAATTCCTTCCAAGCTAGCACAAACCCCAGCAGGTTGAGATGCGGGTGACCAGGGTGGGATGCGGGTGGACCTTTCCATGAAAAGAGGCTGAAGGTACCACGGTGGGTTTTGGTACGTATGAAGTTTGATTTTGGTTTGCAACATCTCCACCGAGCCGCCAGGACTCCTCTCACAGAGTAATTTTCTTCTTTTTTTTCAGTTGTATTTTATAAGCACAAACTTATTAATTAAAAACTACTTCCCTACACACACACACACACACGCTTTTTCTTGAGTTTTAAGCATCGGTAAATTCCCCCGGCACAGCAGAGCGTCGCCGGAGTGCAGCCCGACATCCCTCCACCTCGCTGCTCCGAGCCGAAGTTGCGGAGGAGCGCAGCTCTGCTCGGGGCAGAGGACACCGAGGCGCTTTTGTTCCCGGCCGCGTCCCGGGGCGCCGAACCCGCAGGTCCCCGCCGGCTCCCCCTGATCCCGAGCGCCTCCACTCACCAGCTGCAAAGTGCAGAGGAAGATGAGGGTGCAGCGGCCGGTGCAGCATCCCATGGTCCCCGAGCAGCGGGGCAGGGCAGGGGCAGCCCGGTGGCCGCGGCCCCGCCGCCGCCCTGGGGCTCCGCGCTGCCCGGTGCGCGGGGAGCGAGGCGAGCACGGAGGTCGCTCGGTGTCGCTCGGTCGGTGCCGGCTGCCGGAGCTCCTCCGGGAGCCGGGGAGGAGGAGAGTGGGGCCACAGCTTAAAAGGGCAACGCTCCGGCGGCGCTGCCGTCCCGCAGGCTGGGCGGGCTGGCGGGGCGGGGGCTGCCGCCAACGCCGGGATGCGCCCCCCGCGCCCCCGCAGGCGCGCTGGGATGCTCCGGCTCCGGCCCTCCCCCGGGAGGCGGGGGCAGCTCCGATGCCCCGGAGACGGGAGCCCCTCGTTTTTCCCTCGACAGGACGCGGGAGTGATCGGTCCGTGCTGGGGCAGAAGGCTGTGCTGGCCAGGGGTGTGTGCGGGACACACGGTTTGTGGAGCTCCTCTCCTCTTTCCACATATGCCTCCCCGTGCTGGTGCTGGCATGTTCATCCTGAACATTGTGAAGCCCCAAACTAACCTAAAATGCAATGTTTTTTCCCGTAAAATTTGTCAGAGAGGGTGCACGTGGAAGACACACTCCTAAAGGGCGGTAAGATAAGGAATTCTTTAAAATGCACGTTTGTGGGTATTTTAAAGTACACCGAGGTTTGAGAATGAATCCCAGCTGACTGGGAGCAGAGGGATGTAGGAGAGCATCTCTTTACTTCCAAAAAGTGCTTCTACTTGAGCACCATGTACACACCACTCGCTGTACCCTGCACCTGCAGAAAAGCAAGTCAGTCAACTTTAATTGTGAACAGCAGAGCAAACCCACAAGCACACAACCACCTCCTTTACATGCCCGAGTCCTTCCCATTGCCTCCCCTCCCGAAGGAGAAGCAGGATCCAGAAGACACGGCTCATGCCAGCCTTCCTGCTGCATTTGTGTCCAGCCTGAGGAGCAGGTCACACACCACACGTTGTCATCGGGACAGACTTGTAGCTAAGCTCAACACAACAGGATAAGAAGCTTTAGGAGAGCCTCATCTGGTGACAAGGTCGTCCCTTTGCAATCTCCGGTGGCTCCAGCGTCTGCACAACAGTTTGTTCTGTTGCCTCTGGCTATCCCTTCTTCCTCTGAAGCAAGTCAGCGTTTCATTTCTGCCTCCAAAGCAGGATGTGACTCCCCACCAGAAGTGATCAGCTCCACTTTCATTTTAAATAAGCACAGCTCGTTGCAGTGGGGTGAGAAGGAGGTGGTGGCTGAAATCACAGCAGCTCTATCATTTCACTTAAGGAAAACACTGCCTGCCGATATCCTAAGGAAGCAGGATTGGTCCTCAAGTGCTAGGGATGTTTAAAACCTTATATTAACATTATTATTATTCACATCAGCCACAGGGAGAACCAGAACAAACAAACAAAGTCTGAATATCTGAGATTAGAAGGCAGCCTCTGAATTGATCACAAATCCTTCTGGTTTTAAATGGTAAAATATATTGATTATCTGACCTGTGCACTGTGCATAACCAAGACATCAATTAATGCAGTCAGGTACAAGAAAACACGTTTTATTATACACGAAAGGAAAACACCCAGAGAAGAAACCAATTTATTTCACCCAGAAAACTGTGGACTGAAGAAGCTTTGGCAGTAGGTGGATTTTGGATGGAAAAGGCAATGGAGCAAAGATCAGTTTATTTTTTTCATGAATGCAGATAAAATATTCCTTACAAACCACACAGGGAGGTCTCACTCTGCACTGCAGGGTCAGGCAACCTGACATCAGAATTAGAACAGGAGCTCAAGTCAGCCAAAAGCAGCCTGGGGTTAGGCTGGTTTTGTTACGTGCTCTGGAAACTGCTGGGAACAACAGAGGAAAGCTGGGATACAGCCATGCAGGTTAGAACCTGGCTTTTGTGCCAGTTCTTAAGGTTTTCTGCATCTCTCGTTCTGCCTCCTGCCTCTAAAAACCTCCTGTAGGCATTGCTATTTTCCATCTCAGTTATACTGCAAAGGAGACACAGTGTGAAACAGCAAAAGGCATTGCTGCTGAAAGGCTAAGTTTTACAGAAATAGGATTTTTTCCACATGCACTTTTATCTTGATAAGCTGTGCAGAAAGCAAGCCTGGCTTGGCTGGGACTCCACGTGCATGTGAAGGAAAGCACAGACCTTCCTGAGCTTTTTAATAAGGGTGAGGAGGCCAAAGGAACAACACAACCTGTATTTCAAAGAGAGACTTAAAACTCCCAGAGCCTGATATTATAATCTTCATTCATATGATTTCTTATCTGTCTGTCTGACCATCTGAATTCCTGCATGAGTGCTGCAGGGCCACACATCTATCTTGAAAGTTTAATACATAAAACCAACTACAACTTTAATTTAGTAAAAAAAGAAAGAAAACCAAAATTGCTCTGAATTTTTTATTTCCTGAAGTATAAACTCACCCCCAGCTTTTGATGGATGAAATGTTGCTTCAAGAGTTCGGTCTGAATGTTAAAAAGGATTTCTCCTTATTAAGGGGTTCTGGATGGGGTCTGAGAGATTGTTAGCAGGGATGTTGGTGTACAGGGATATGTGTACACAGAGCAAGGCAATCACAGGCAGCTGCATCCCTCACCATCAGGAGAGGACCAAGGACAAAGAATTGGTCAAGCAGTCATTACTGCAGCCCTCTCCAACAGCTAGGCCACAGAGATGCTTAAGAGATCCTGGTTGTTTCTTTTATCCTCCTTTAATTCATTCTAAGTTCTGATACATATCCTGACTTCATGGAGGGAATGGAATCTCTCCATGGGATGGGAAACATCCTCAGATTCAGGTGATACTCCAGAGATTGAATGTCCCTGTTCTTAGACAGTGTTTGAACAAGGATCCTCTTCCCATCCAAATTTATTTTTGCATGGCTCCCGTTGCATTGCTAGGGGTGATTAACCTTAGATGGAGGGACCTTGTTATCACCTGTCTGATTACATCCAGATTTCTGGGAGAAGTCCCAGGTTTACTTTAGGAGAAATGAAGAAACAAAGTTAGCAAGCTTGAAACAAAGCAGCAGTGCCTTATCACAGCTTGTTATCTCTAATACCTGCAGCCTCCTCGCTCTGACAGATCAAGAGGAACAGTAGAGGCTAAAAGTATTAGCTGGGGATGTGTCTCTTCACAGCTCGAACCCTGTAATTGCCACAGCTGCTGAAAGCTGGAGATGGTCTTACATCCCACACTACCATGGGGTGCATTATTCCACTTAGCTCATTCCCACCCACCTCCTCTCCACTTTAATAGCATCAGCTGCATCTCAGAGTCTTTGCTGATGTCTGATCAAACACAGCAGTGTCAGAGTATTCCAATCTTTCCATCCACACCCCAAAGGAAAAGCGTGCCTGTCCCAGGGCTCCAGCAGCTAATCAGCCAGCCCACCCCTCTGCTCCAGGGCACACAGCAGCCTTCCCAAGGTGGCATGTCACATCCTATTTCTCTGTCACAATTAGAAGTCCCACTGCCAGTGGCCTGAGTGATGGCAGCTCAGCACTGCACACAGCAGGATTTCCTGCAGCCACATCCAAAATGATAACTGGGAAGTCTTCACATGTGAAGTGGGTGAGCTGTGAAGCTTCCTGCCACAGGACACCATGGAAGTTTATAATGTATATGGGTATAAATGGATTAGGATAAATCATCTTCCTGCATGGAAGGAGGAAAGGGCTCTCTCCTGTCTCCTCAAGGCTGATGTTGGATGCAGGGAGAGGATCTAACTGCTCGTGACCTGAAGTTGACTCCACTCACCTTGGGCAGCCAGCTCTGGCTGTAAGAACTTGACTCTGTGATGTGTCCCATGTGTCTTACTGAAGATTTTCTACATAAAGATTACTGAACCAGCTAGAAAGAGATTATGAAAAAAGGGACAAGAACTCTTGACCTTCTAATTTTAAACTTGTAAATTTTTAAACCTGCCATTACCCTGGGCTAATAACTAGAGCACTGTTACTGAGCTCAGCTGCTCTGGGACTGAAGCCAGCTGAAGCCAAGACTAACGTGGTAGAAGACCCAAGAGAGGTGGCAATAGCCCAGACATGTCCTTCTGCTCTTCAGAGGGACCAGAGGGGCAGAGATGCCCAAACTGAGCAGTACCACAGGGGCACATCATCAGCAGGCCATGGCCAAAAGAACCACACACTGATCTTCCCCTCCTTTTGCAGCCTCGTGAATTAATTGCTGAGGAAAACAGCCTGATGACAGCAAAGCACAATGTTTCAAAAATTGTTCTCATCACTACACAAGAAAGGAAAAATTCTCAATGACTTTTATGCTTTGAAATGGTTCCCAGCAGCCCAGGGCGATCTGTAAAATTCATCAGAACTGGTGTGTGAAATCTGTCCTTTTCTCTCCCATCCCTGTGAAGTCTCCAGTGTTGGGGGGAGCTCCTAATCAGGGCTTTTCGGCATTTTTACATCACCATCATCTGCATTTCACATTTGTAATTCTCTAATATTAACTTGCTGAGCTGCACAATAAATTCTCATCACTCTTTGATGAGTAGACAGAGGTAGAAGGCAGATTCCCCAAGCTCTAAGGTGAACAATTTGTCCATATCTGGCTGATGCAGCTGCCTTGTGTGATGAAGGGCCTGCATGAAGGAAACCTGACTGGCCTCATTCCTCCCCTGGATCAAACACATCAGCACCCATTTACCTCTATACTTGGAGTCAAGGTTCAAATTCACACCTTTACAGCTCTGCTAATGTGGTAATTCTGCCATAACATCCCACAAACAGCCTCTCACAACCCTCTTTTTCTATTTTTCCATGTCTATAAAGGAAAAACATTGAGACAGAAACACCCTAGAAGCTGCCAGCATTTTTGTTAGTGTGACAGGGGTGCCTTGTGCCACAAACCACCTCACCTGAGAAGCAGCACTGAAAATCCTCCCTCATCCATTGAAATTTCCCATCTGTCTTATTGGGCTGGAGACCAAAAACATATAACAACTACTGAACTTAAGAAAGGCTACTGAAACTAGTGTTATTGTAGCTCTGGAGATGGCATGTGTGGGGATAAGACCCAGGAAACAGCATGAACTTGTGTCAGGAGAGGTTTGGGTTCGATATTTGGAAGAGGTTCATCCCCCAGAGGGTGGTTGGGCATGGGAACAGCTCCCCAGGGAAGTGGTCTTGCCTCCAAGACTGGCAGAGCTCACAGAGTGTTTTGACAATGCTCTCAGGCACATGAAGGAATTGTCCTATGCAGGGCCAGCAGCTGGACCTCGGTGATCCTTGTATGATTCTATGTCAGCATTCCTGACAAAACAGGCACAAAACAGCCCGGAGCAGAGAGGAGGCAGTGCCCGAAGGGTTAAACCCCGCAGGGGAAGCACAGCTGACACCCCAGCACCTCAGCCATGCAATCCGAGTAGCTGGCATGATTGCAGCCACATTTCAAGGCACAGTTTCACTGTGACCAAGAAGTAATTCAGTGCAGCTGCCAGGGTCCCCGGGTATTGATACCAAGTGATTATTCAAGGTTTCCATGCAACAGTTGCATTTCTCAAATGATATGACAAAAAAGAGAGCCTGAAGGGTGAGAGCAGTCTCCAGTTTCAGGCACTGGCTTAGGGCGCTCTCATTTAGAAAAGCTGCTTCTCCATTTGCTTAGGAATCATTTTTTTCCTCTCAAATGATTACAAACTTCCCCAAGCCAATTTAGCAAGTCTCAAGTGATGTGATGGAGAAGAAATCAATGACGAGTTTCTTTCAGCATGTCTTTTGAAGGACATCTGCAGCAGTGTGGGTGTGCAGTGTCAGGAGCCGGCGTTTGTGAGTCCTGCCCCGAGGAAGGGATGGAACGTGCAGTCCAAAGATATTCCAACACACACACACACAAACCCAGCTATTTTTCTGCTGTGTTTTCAGTGATATTCTCTCTAATCCCAGCCAGGGAGAGCTAATGCGTATTAAGAAGTCAGCAGTGTCAGGTACCACCAGGCTGAGGGAGCATTTTTTACACACATTTACTTAAGAAAGACTTAATTGCCTTGGAAATAAGCCACTTGAACCAGCCTCCCAGAGTTCATTCTGAATGTCCATAGAGAGGATTCAAACAGCACTTCCAGACTTCTTCCCTGTCCTGGACCAAGCTGGCCACTGACACCTTTGATTGACAGTGCTGCAAATTGTGATGTGAAACCCATGGACATGACATTAACACAAAGCTGCGTGGAGAAACAGCTGCTTTTACAATAAAAGGTTGCTTTTCTGTTTGGTGCTCTAATATCAGAGTAAAGCTTCTTGTTGTCTCATATAAAAGCTTTCCAAATTTTGTTTAATTTTTGAAAAGAAAAAAATGTGCACAGGGAGGACTGATGGGGGCTTCTAACTATAAGTGTCTGCTTTAGTTTTGTTTTGGCTCTAGCTCTGAGGTGGAAAAAATATAATGAAAAGATGTCTGAGTGACCTGATGGGTAGTAGAAATACACACATTAAAATGCCCTCCCAGCTGTGTGGGGGAGTGGGCCCAGGGAGCTCAATCACAAGTGAATTCCCTATAAATATGCAGGGAAAGGATGGGGGTTGATTACTGTCCTGATCCTGTCTGTGCTTTGAAGAGCTGGACATGAAATTCAGGCCTGGAGCCTGTGGTGGGTGGTCATGGCTAGGCAGGACTCTAAGATTTAGCTGTAGGACTAAACCCCTGCCTGAAGTCTGGCTTCTGGTGCCTGACCAGTGCTGGTCATTAGATGGAGTTACTGATTTGTGTCAGTGTCAAGTTAACTAAGAAAATGTATCAGAAAACATGGGTTTCTCAGATGAAAAGGAAGGAAAAAAGTAATGTTCCCTTGTACAAGGAAAGGGAAGAGATTGTTTTATTAAGGGCATGTGACATTTCTGTAGCTTAATGGCAATATTCATTGTAGCTGAGTAAGTTTGCTAGGCTGTGGCTGCCAAATGCAATGATTATCAATAATCCTGAGTGCTACGATTAATAAAAATAACTCTTATTCATTCAGCATAATAAATAACAATATAAAAATAAACATTTAAAAACAACTGGTGTTTCATCCCATGGCAGAAAATATTTCACATATTATTTTTCTAGTATTTTTTTCTGTGACATAACATTAGTAGGAATCTTCTGTCGAGATTTACAAAGATAAGACCCTCCCCAAAGTCACTCTGAACTCTCAAGCCTGTGAAGTTGAAATTGAGATGAATTCTTTGGTGGCTCAGGTGACAACCTGCAGTTTACAGGATGCTGCTCAGAGCATGCAACACACAGAAGAGCCAAAAAAACCCTGCAGGAAAAGGGTGTTACCACAGTCCCATCAATTAACCAGATTTCTCCCGGCACTAGGAGGGCTGAGTTTGGGGGTGCATTATTATTCCCACAGTTACAGACACAGTTCAATGTTACATTCACAGCTGTATGTAATTCACACAGTTACATAAGTCACACACAATGACAGCTCAGAACTCCAGTGGTGACATTTATCATGCAAACAGGTCCATTCCTCGCTCCTCACTCCTCAGATTTATTAAGGAGATTTATCTAAGAAGGGATCTGCGTTTCTTCTTGTTCCCCCTTAATTTAAGTGTTGTGACATCCTGATATAGAGGCTCATCTCAGGTGTGTTGGGAGGGAAAAAGGCAATAAAAATCCACAGTTTCTCAGTCCATGACAAGTGCTGCTACTATTGAGTGTTGTAATTCAGCCCACATAGGTATCAGTAAACAAGTCAAAACAGAGGTTTGTGGGATCTCTTTTGCCTTTAATATCTGAAGCCCAGGCTCTCAGCTATTCTAGAAGAGAAATTTTCAGGTATTTTTGTGAAATTTAAATCGAGTGGTAATGCTGCTTCATTTATGTCAAGGACTGCAATATTTAATAACCAAAATTTAGTCTTATTAATAGATTAGAAAGGGTTTAATAAATCTGTAAAACAGGAAGAAGTGAAAATGAATGCTCTTTGGTTTAAATCCTATTCCAGAGACTTTTTTTCCCCTAAGAAGTTTCAAAGCCATCAAACAAAATCATTAACTTACAAGCAAAATTGCACACTAGGTAGCTTATCTTATTAAGCTTCCACTTGCTATTAGTCTTCTTCACTGCAATTATGGTGAACTTATTAATGAAATCTGCAGAATTTGGCTCTAGCTGTTTTCTGTGCTCCCAAATCAGACTGACCTTTACTTGTTTGTGTATTGTCCTTTTGAAGCCAAGCAAAATTATTTCTATCTGGAAAATCTCAACATGGAAAACAGCTCAAGGACACTGTGCCTGCCTTGTAATATTTAATGCTGTAATTTGTTCCTTATCATCATGTTTCATATGTTCTTGACATTGGGCATAACAATTATAACAATGGCAATTGTGCTAAAAATATTTGTCATTTAGTTTCAAGCTAGAAACAGTTCATAAGCAGATAAAGAGAACAAGTAGTGAAGGCAGTGCAGGCTGCCTTTGTAAATTTTTCTTCTTGGCATTATCTATTATCTCAGAATAGACATTTGCCACACATAGCAGAGATGGGGAGAGAGCTATGCACCCATCCCAAATTCCAGGAACGGTGCAAAGTGGACTTGCCAGGGAATGGCATTCATTTATTTGGTTGCTGAGAAAGACAAATGTTTGTGGCATCCCTTCATTCCTACTGCACACCAGACAGCCCCATCCCACAGCCCTCACGTAGGTGAGTCTTTGCTGCTCCCTGTGTGTCTGAGGTTGAGGATGACTCCTGGCTCAGGTTGTGAGCACACACATTCACCAGAACCGCTGCAGAGCCAATGCCAACACCAATCACTGGAATATCTACCAATTATATGGAAAAACAAAGATTAATATGCTCATTAGAGCCTGTAACACAGCATTTGTGTAATGGGAACCTCACTGCCTGTTGGTTCACGTTTACCAGAAAATGATGGTGCTTATGAGAAGAGATTACTTTCTTCTTAACTGGAAAAGCAAATTATTTAAGCCGAGTTTGCTTTATACTTCATACCCCTCCCTCAGTCGGCCTTCCACACACACACTTAAGGGCCCATTATCTTCTCACTGATGTGAGAGCATTATGCGTGTAGCCACCATTAATGGTAATGAAAATGGCTCCCGTTAATCTCCTGTTCCCTGATAGTCAGATAATAGCCTACTTATTAAGTAGGAAGGCCAGACTAGGAGTTGCACTGAAATGAGCAGTGTATTGTCTCTGTGGGATTCAGACGTAAATACTAAACCATTGCCTTGTGCCTACAGCTGATGATTAAAAATAAGTTAACGATGGCATAAATGTGCTCGCCTGGCCTGTGCTTCCAAGCACCACAAAGCAACTCTGGGTGCTCTTTCCATCTGATCCACCCTCACCTTTGGGAGGATCTCTGGAGACAAAATCCTGAGTTGGAAGGGACACACCTGGATCATTGAGTCAAGCTCCCGGCCCTGCACAGGAAACTGCAAAATCCCACCTTGAGCATCCCTGAGAGCGTTGTCCAAATGCTCCGTGAGCTCTGGCAGACTTGGGGCTGTGACCATTCCCTGGGGAGCCTGTTCAGTGCCTGACCACCCTCCAGGGGAAGAACCTTTTCCTAATATCCAACCTAAACCTCCCCTAACACAGTTTCCCTTTTGTCCTACCAGCAGAGAGCAGAGATGGGAGCTGCTCTTCCACTTCCACTCATGAGGAAGCTGCAGACCTCGATGTCTCCCCTGTCTCCTCTTCTTGAGGCTGAACAATCCAAGTACCCTCAGCCACTCCTCTAATGATCTTCCCTAGACTCTTCCTCTTCCTTGTGGCCCCCTTTGGATGCTCCTTGGTGGCTTCAGATCTTCCTTTCAGTGTGGTGCTCCAAGCCAACCCAGTGCTCCAGGTGTGACCACAGCAGCGCAGGCAGAGCTGGATGTGAAGCTCAGGGATGCCTGGGGGCCCAACCAGCCCCTCAGTCTGCTATTCCCAGCCTGGGAGCAACACGGGACATCAGATGCTAACCCCAGTCCGCTCACATCAATAAGCGTCTAAGGAAAACTCACATAATTCCACATACAATTCACCCCCACGGGCAGCCTCTCCTCAGAGATAACCCCGGAGGTCGTTTTTGCAGCCTGGAACCGCACCGAGACCAGCGCGCCCCCAGGGTTCGCTTTCAAGCTTTATTTCAACTTTGCCTGGTTGAAACAAATCCCTGAAACTCCTCCCTGGAACACGCGGAGTTGGATATAATTGGATGTTTTCGGCGTTCCTCGCCCGCCCCGGACCGCAGCGGGTTAAGGCCCACAATGCCTCTCGCCCTGCAACGTCGGCGGCGCCGGGCGGGACCGGGCGGGCGGCCGGGACTGGGATCGGCACCGGGGCTGGGATCCGGGCCGGGATCGGGACCAGGGCTGGCGGTGCTGCTTAGGGCCGTGGTGCGTCCCCGTCCTCACCGCTTTCCAAGCCGGAGTTGGCTGTGCCGGGCCCTCCCGTGCCCTGCCAGCCCAGCCCAGCGCTGAGGTGGCGGCGCTCGGGCCCGCGCTGTCACACAGGACGGTCCCGAGGGCGGGCGAGGTGCCGGTGCCTGGCTGGCGTGGCGGGCAGGAGGCATCTCTCTGCCCGCTATTTCAGCTTTTTCGGCGTTATTTTCTTGCCCAGGAAGCAGAGGCCGGAGGGCTCGGCGGAACCCGGCCATGTTTTGAGGGAGGCTCCAGGACGCCGCTGGGATCCGGGTACCGCAGGTGTGCCTGAAGGAATCGCCCTTCTCTGGGCCCTGCGAAGCGCTGGGTGAGGCGGGTGAGTGCGAGGCTGCGCCGCTTTAAAAGTGTGTCGTTGATGTATTTGTGAACGTGAGCCGTGACAGCTCCATGGAGATGGGCGCAGTGTGTGATTCCAAGGGTTTCTTCGGCCTCTGTGGCTTTTTTGCACTGATGGGACTCACAGGGAGCCTTCAGGTCCGTGGAGTCAGCAGGCCACGTCAGCCGCTGACTCTCCGTGCGCTGAATTGCAAAGGCCTTTTGCAGGTTGGCTCTGAATTTGCTGCTGCATCAGAGGAGCAAAGTCCTGCTATGGGTTCTTTCCACTTCTAGTCCACTTCTGTCTTTTTGCTTGTGTTTATAAACTAAAGATTGCATAACCAGAAAACGCATATTGTGCATGTCTAGTTTTTGCTCTGGGAGCAGACTGTTTGGGAAATAGGAGTGTGAGATTGGTCTGTGTGAAGCTGTCTGTTTTCACTTTGGAACCCATAGTCAAAAATACTCACATTTTTCATTGGAAACTTACTCCTAAACGAAACACTTTCTTTACTGCTTATGTCCATTTATATTAGATCAAAACAATGTATTTTTCTTTAAGGGGGCTGTGCAGCTTCTTTCTTCAGTATTTAGTCATGAAACCTAACCAGCACAGTGGTTATACGTCCAGTCAGCTACAAGGGCCCAGCTTTTTAGTGGTAATCAATGACATTTTGAACCCTTAAAACTTTGTGGGAAAATCACTAAAAATAAACTAGCCACTTCTAAAGACATTACCTATTAGAAAGCTTAGAACATCACATTTTTTCCTTGTTCTTTAATTACAGTTGCTTTGGTAGAGGAGGACAGGGCGAAAAACTGGTTGCTTTAGTTACCTCCTCCTTTCTTGCACATCATGGTGTGGATGAAGATCTGCCTTACCACCAGACAGACAATGATGGTTTCGGCAGGGAACTTGGTGCAGAACCAAAAGCAATTGCTTCCTCTTTCACCTTGGAGCTGGAGATCTGAATGTCATGTATAAACACCAGGGGGGCTGGATATTGGTTGTTGGAGGATGGATGTAACTTTCTATTTCAGAGACAGTTTCTGGCATGTGCAGAATTGGAGTGGGAAGTCTCTTCAGCTTTCCTGTTCAGCTCCAGCAGTGCTCATGTGCCACTGAGGCTGGAAGGCCTTTGTGTGTAGACTGCCTTTGTTGGTTATTCTGATTGAAAACCTGTGAAAAAGGAGGAAAAGTGGTAAAGGAAGTGTAGTAGTAAGAAGATTGAATGTCCAGCCAAGGAGAGGAGCCTTGGAAGTTGTCAGTAATGTACAGGAAGATGCTGGGGAAATTCATTCCTGAGGAAGAGGTGTTGGCATGCAAAGAGAAAGCAGCAATAATGGCAAAGAGGAGGGCCCAGAGGGTGCACTGTTGTCTGTATGGCTGCTCCTGCTGAGTTATTTACTTAATTTCTGTGCTGCAGAGGAAGAATTCTCCCTTATCTCACCAGGGACAAATAGGGGAATTGAAGAGATGAACTTGGAGCCATGTAAATGTGTTTATGGTTGTTATTTATGACAAGCAAATGCATGTAGTGCTATCTCCCTCCCTGCTCACATGCACATGAGTAAGTTATGGGAGGTTAAAAGTTATTTAAATGCTATTGGAATAGGTGTGTTTCATTATGAGGGGTCGCTTGCCACGCTTTCATTCTCCTATTCTGAAAGTTACACAGTTTTTATCAGATTATTGACAAAAATAACTGTGTTCAGTTTTATTTTAATGCAGGATGACAGGAAGGTTTTACTCACCACTACTTATGAGTCTGAAACACTTCTGTCACAATTACCTGGTTTTGCCTAATACAAAGTAATTAAGGCTGAAAGGGTGGCACATTCTAAACATCAGTGAAAACACTGCCCCTTAAATTCCACAGAATTAAGCATTTGTCAGCTAGATTTTTACAGAGGAATAAGTGCTTTAGATAAAAGGCAATGAGTTCTGCTACAAACACCTTCTGCTTTTAGCAGTAGTAATAAGTAGGTACAACCTGGAGCTTTTTCCTTTCTGAGTCATGTTTTCTTAGCTGGTCATGCACAGCACTGTTTATTGTACTACTCTGCTCTAGAGATTTCCAAGAAGTTGACATCAGTCATACAAATACAGTGTTTTCTTACCTGTTGCATTTTTCCTTTGTAAACACCCTTCCTTTATTTATTAAAGATACATCCTCCCTCCATGCCCTAGGGCTGTGGCAGTTGTGTGTAACAATCGTTCACCTTCTAAAATTTTTGTGAGATTGTTCATTTTATTGATGTTCTAAGGACTTTTGATTATTTTGCCAAATAGCACAGGGAAATAGTGTCAGAGAGTTGCATAAAGGCATTTTTGCCTCTCACACCAGTACTTGGTGAAAATATTAACCTGCTGTTTTATGCTTTGCAACTTGACTGGCCAATAAGCTTGACATTTAGTAGTTGATGCTGTTTCTAGTCAGCTTCTGTCTTTTATTACATCTTAGAAATTTGTTTTCTGGAGTGGAAATGAAAAGATGGAGAGGAAGTAGAAAGGGAGAACAGATGATATTTATTTAAAGTTAATTTAAATATGATGCTATTAGTTGGAAATAGGAATTTCTTTTTTATCTAAATTGCAGTCTTATGCTGCACCCTACACTACAGTTCTTCTAACTATGAGTGCTTTGTGTACTTTAGGTTTTTCCAGGCTGTGTACTGTGTGTGAATTACATTTTTGTCTTAATGTGAATTTTAGCCATAGCTTGACATTGCTCCCTGCTGTTTTCTGCGTCATAAAAATTAGAGTGACATGATGTGGTCTGCCAGTGAGACATGCCTGTTGAATTAGAATTCTTTTTTGTGTAAAGGTCCCAATAATTGCCTTAATTTCTTAGAATGCAGTTGACAAACAAACTCATTATTTCTGGAAAATTACAAATTCTTGTGTCATCTAGTAAGGGGTTCTTTTAGCAATGCATTCAGCACTCTGAAGTGTAAGAGTTTCTGCTGTTTTTTGCATGGATCTGATGAGTTTCATGTGATCCCATGAAATCATGGATGTTATGAAGTGCTTTCAGGAGGGGTAGTGGATGGGTCTGGGAGCAGCATCCAGTCAGAGTCTGTTTTGATAAAATTTGTTTTTTTACAATTTGTGACAATTTGTGAATTTGAAGAATTCCTGTGTTTATCACCCCCTGCCCACTTTTCAGCCATGACTGCATTACACCATTCCAGTGATGGAGTTAGGATGACTAAATCCCCCTAAAGGTGCAAAGTAAATGGAAAAGTAAGACTGTGGGGTTTATGGTGGTTTGGTTTGTCTGTTTTCTTCTGCAGCTGGTTGTGAGTCAGTGGTTTAGATTCCAAGCTCTTGTCACAGAGCTGTGCTTGTGAGGTACTGAGCATCCTACCAACATCAAATCCGTGATCATTACTTAGTTTTTTTCTTTTTCTCCCTTTGCAGAATCATGGCAAGTCCAAGAACAAGGAAGGTCCTCAAGGAAGTCAGAGCACAAGATGAGAACAATGTGAGAAAATTACAATCTTTAGATCAGTTTTGTGGAATTGAATTTGCTTTTTACCTACTCCAAATGTACCTTCGGGTCTGCTACAGCTGCTGTTGTCTTTGGGGTATAGCTTACTAATGGTAATGTAGAAATTTGGATATCTCAAATATGCATTACAATACATTGCTGCATATTTGGCACAAGTATTTCAGAAATTCTAGTAATTCTGGAACCCCTGGGGTCTTTTCAACAAGTGGTGTCTGGGGCACAGCTTAAATTAAAATGGTCCATTTCACGTAGCTTGATTATACCAAAGCTTAAATGTGATGGTCCATGGAAAGATTCAGTTTTATTTATATCAAGACATTAAATCTTGAGTGGTGAGTCCAATCATAAAACTGAAGTTGTTGCAATGTATGAGCAATAAAGCTATTTCTAAAGAAAAGACTCTGTTTAGATCTGCTACCATTTAGTGCCAAACTGTAGTGTGGCTGAATAAATGTTCCAGACTTTAAATGTTGCATCTTTATTTTGCCAAGGAAACCTCAAGAATTCCATTTGGTTACTTTCTCCTCCCTGAAGACAATATGAAGATGAAAACAAAACTAATTCTTTGCTCAGTAATTTCCATTTCCTTGTATGTATTTCCTCTGTGTTTTTTTGTAGTCAGGACAGTAATTTTTGTAATCCAAGAGCATAAATAAATACCTGAAGGAAGTTTATGTTATCAGGGAAGGTGTTTCCAAACAATAAGAACTCTCCCTTCTGAAATGATTTTCTGTGTTTTCATGATTTGCCTGTTTGAGCTGCACTATGAAAACTTCCTACAGACAGTTATGGCAGATTGAAGAAATAATTGTTTTTCTCTCACAGGTTTGTTTTGAATGTGGTGCATTTAACCCCCAGTGGGTGAGTGTGACCTATGGAATTTGGATCTGTCTTGAGTGCTCAGGAAAACACCGAGGCTTGGGAGTTCACCTCAGGTCAGCCTTTCCCACAGACCATGGACTGAGTTGCATTACCTCAGGGTGCATTATGGCTGTGAACAGCATGTGTTGGTTTGGAATGTATAGAATGTCTCAAATCCAACGTTTCACTGGCAGTTTTGCTTCATGCTCCTCTCCAAAATGGGCTTTGCTCTCTGTGCCTTGTCTGTAACTAGTTGGGTATAAAGCTAGTGTACAAAACAGCTTTATTCTGTTCAGGAGATTCCTGTTCTCTTTGTAAAATAAATGATAGTTTTTGTTGTTTTCCAGGAAACATGCTCAGCTGAGATGGGAGTCTATGGAATAAGAGCTATTGAGGGTTCTGGAGATCCACAGTGTGTGTACATAATAGGGCCAAAGCAGGGAACAGTTACTCAAATGAGGAGAGAAAAAAACCAAGAGGGAAATCACCAAAGCAAGGAGGCCATTCAGAAGTACATCCTTTGCTTTTCAAGGGGTGGTTTGAAGCTCAGTAGTGAGTAGAAATGGCACAGGAAAGGAGCGTTTTGAACTATTGTGTATGTGGCATGGAAGGAAAGAGGAAATTTCTGAGATGAGGACATAGAATCATAGAATTGCCAAGGTTGGAAAAGACCTCCAAGATCATCAAGTCCAACCATCAGGATACACAATAATAGACAGAAGAAAATTGCAGAGTGAAGTATGGGAGAAGTTCTGTTACATAGTGGGTTAGATTAATTTCTGAACTTGAAGGAAGCTGCTTTTTCTGTCACTTGCCTTCTGTTGACTGTCTCCTTTAAATGCCAATAAATGACATGATTTTGGCTTATTTCAGTGAGGATCTGCCCACCTTCTTATGATGATCTGTCTTTCTGTACTTGGAGAGTGTTCTCTAACATGTTTATACTCTCAACTTTTGATAGGTTGCAATAAGCATTTTTTGTCACTGTTGATACAGCAGGAAGTTATAACAAACTGTGGTCTAAAATTGTTTTTTCAAACCTGCTTTTCAGTTTTGTGCGTTCTGTAACCATGGACAAGTGGAAGGATATTGAGCTGGAGAAAATGAAGGCTGGAGGTAACAGCAAATTCCGAGAGTTCTTGGAGTCTCAAGATGATTATGATCCATGCTGGACAATGCAAGAGAAATACAACAGCAAAGCTGCAGCTCTGTTTAGAGACCAGGTAGGCTCAGTTTTAGGTGTGTCCTCACCCCTAGGAACTGAAAATATCAAAATGCTTTGTAAGTACTTGGTTTTGAAAGGAGGGAAAGTTGCAACTTTTTGAACCTGTGCAGTGGTTCCTGAAAAGGTAAATGTGAGAGTGAAATCCTGGAAGAGTTAATGTAAATCTGAATGAGTTCATGGCTCAAATACTCAGCAGAAGAGAAAAGGAATGTTGTCCTGCCAGGGAGAGAAGGTGGGGTTAGGAAAGAGTGTCTTGGGCAGGCAGAAGCCTTTCTGGACTAACTTCCTTCTTTCGGGTAAGTCTCTCTAATTTAGCCCGAGGGTATCCAGAGGGTCTGGTACCTCAAAGTAGGCAGTCCAGGACTGCCCTCTTGGGACCCTACAGGTCATAGAGTGCTTCTTCCCAAGTCTTGTCAGAGTTTTCTGTTGAAATTTTCATTTCTGTATTTCGCTGAGGTAGCTCAGATTTTCAGTGCTGCAGTTTGTTGCAGCTTTTTAGTCAGTGGAGCTGTCTCACTCCTCAGTTCACTACTTCAGCTGTACAGTTGTATCCAAAGTGATTTTTAATAAATATTTAGTGTATGTGGTAACATACAACAATAACATAGTTCTGTTCCTCTATGATTAAGGCTTATGTGTCTTCATTAATCCAGTCTTTCCTCTTCAAACCAAACCTTCCTCTTGGAGGAAATTGTCTAATTTTCTATTTCAGTTGCCTGAAATAAAACCAGTGTTCAATTGAACATCACAGCCCAGGAGTCAGAAAAAAAAATGGTTTCTTGTGAAAACAGATAAATTGATCCATGGAGCTGGCAGCAAATTGCAAAAATAGGTTGTCCTCATGTTACAGAACCAGTTTATAACTTCTATGGAATCTCTGACCTGTGCTTGGCTGTTCTTCCTCTTGTAGGTAGCTACAGTAGCTGAAGGCAAGGAGTGGTCCATTGAAACTTCTCCTGCCAGGAACTGGACCCCACCTCAGCCCAAAATGTCTCTGTCTTCTGCTCATCGGTACGTGCCCTGCTTAGCTAATGTGGGTTCAGATACAACATCAAAACCTGATGTTTAATGTCTGCTGAGTCTACCCTGTTGGTGCTGGTGTCTGAACAAGCTGAAATTATGGAGTATCAGGTAACAGGACTTTATTTATGGAATAATTCCCATCCTATGCACCTGAATCATAAACAATGGCAGAGACAAGTGAGCAAGAGCAGGGGACAAGCCATGCTTGTGTTATCCTGGATTGAAATGCACCTGAAATTAGACATTTGTGTCACTCACAGGTAGTGTATGACATCCTCACCTTAACTGTGGTGCTGTGCCACTTTGGGATTGGATGCTAGGGAAGAAGAAGCAGACTTTTCCCTTATGGTGGTAATTACCATGGGAGCATCAAGGCTCTGTACCACAGCAATTCTGTTCTTCTGTGTTTGCATGTAGTGGTTGTTACTCTGTGCACTGAAGATAAAAGTTACCTGCAAAAGTAGTTGTAAATCAAAGGAACAAGAGCTTCATGCCTTTTAGTGGTTGCATTAGAGTTCCCTACTTGATAGATGATTTAACTAATCAATTTTTAACCTGTATTATGGTGATACACATCAAGCTGCACTGCTGAGCTAGTGGGTTTTGCTTTACATGGCTTTGATTCTTCAGTGTTTTATTTCAGTTCTGCTGGACAATCTCACACTGCAACTGCCTCTTCTGACAAGGCTTTTGAAGACTGGTTAAATGATGATGTCAGCTCCTACCAAGGGTAATACAATATTTACTGACTTTCTGAGTGCCTCTCTCTCTAGCATAACAAAATGCTTGAAGCATTAAAGAAAAAGTTTGTAACTCCAAATATTACTGTGGTGGATTCAAAACCAGTGAATTCTGATTGTATGTTGTACCTTACAGTGATTTGAGTTAAAAATTTATAAAGCTTCTTTCATTCATTTTCTCATTTTCATGTGTCACTATATTAGGATTTACTCAGCTTTCCGATGTCAGTGATCTGTTAAACCTGGAGAATCATTAAGACCACATTAGCTTGCAGAGAAGAAATTGTGTTGTGCAAGGATTCCTCAGTGTTATGTCTTTATGAAGTGAGGAGTTTTGTATTTTGGGTACTGGATGCTAAAGGACTTTCTTTTCCAGGTGCAAAAACAATTGTCATTCTTCCATGCTTTTCAGTTTTTTAATGGCTGCCTGCTGATACAGGTACTATTTATTCCTTTTCCTGTGGTAGTGGCCAAGAGAATCGCTACGTGGGGTTTGGGAACACAGTAAACCCTCCAAAAAAAGAAGATGACTTCCTGAATAATGCCATGTCTTCGTTGTACTCAGTAAGAAATTTCTTGGAGCTTTCTGAATTACCATTTTCTTCTATTTTATCCTGGTTTGGGAGAACAGAAGCAGAGAAGGGAAGAGAAACTAAAGACTGCAGGTGGATACGGAGAGATGCAGAGTATTGGTTGTATTCTCAAAGAGTGAAGAAGATATTGGTGAACTTTAAAAGGCAAAATGGAGAAACTTGAGCAAAACTTAAGTTATGTCTGGTATCAGTTCATAGAAATAAGTGAGGATATAGCAATGGATTAAGAAATAATAATTAACAGGGCTGAAGGAAGAAAATGTAATTACCTGTAGGGATTTAAATCTTTTAACCATATTAGGGATGTTCTGAGGAAAACAGCTGAAATGTGTGTGTATGTGAGTGCCAGAAGCCATGAGTGATGAAAACATTTGAAATACTTCTGACAGGGTGTGAAGAGATAACAGCATATGGCTGAACAGTTGTCACGATTTAAGTAGAGATAGTGAAAGATGCATTGTTGAAATAAAATAGGAATAAAGTCAGAGGCAGTCAGGGCCATCCTGGTGCTTTGACAGGCTGCAGAGTCACAGTGCTGAACAATATTTGGGGTTTGGAGTCATTTGGAAATACAGCAAGGTATCCTACCAAGGTTAGTGGCCAACAGCCCTCTGTAGAGCCTCACTGGCCTAAATACCCACACCAGGTTCCATTGTTTATTTAAAAATAAATAAATACTTTCACTAGAACTTACCAGAGGAAGGTAATGCCTGAGCCTTTGAACAGGTTGATCACCATATTCCAGGTGTACGGTGATCAACCCTCTGGCTTGTTCAAATTGACACAAATACTGAAGTTTATCGCTTTATTTCAGTTAAGTCAGAGGCTCTGATTTTTTTCTGTAGTTCTTAGGACTACAGGACAAGCTGTATTAGAGAATTTTGACTTAAGTTAATCTGTTTTCATTAAAACTTGGTTATTTGCTATTATTATTAACATGTAGCTCATGACTTTCTTGTTTTCTTTAAAGGGATGGAGCAGTTTTACAACTGGAGCAAGTAAAATTGCCTCAGCTGCTAAAGAGGGTGTAAGTAAATTAAACGTGGTTTAGTTAATTCTTGTAAATTCTAGAGATTCTGATTGTGTTCTAATAGTGATGGATCCTTAAAAGTATTACCAAGACTAGCTAAATTTTCCTCTCCTGTCTTTGCCTATGGCTCATAAAATAGTTACATATTAAATGGAGATCATTTAATCATTTCTCATGTTTCTGGATGGACATTTTTGTAAATTCGTCTGCTAGATTTAAGCATCAAGAAAGAACTCAAGAAAAGTTTTCATTATAAAGCAGAAATTTCAGAATTTCAGTCTGTGCCAAGGAAGGCTAAATTGCATTTTTCAGCAGGAATTTGATACCAAGTTAAAAACTGCTGATGGGTTTCTGTTTTTCCTTGCTTTATCTTTTGTCTTAACTGCAGCATTTTTCTCAGTTTAAATAAAAAGCTTGTTGGGCCAAGATTGGATCCAGTGGGATGATTTGGGAAAAACTGAAGCATGGTCTTCATGTTCTGCATGTTTACAAATTTGCACACTTGAGTGACAGTGATTTGACTCACTGTCATCTAAAACCACATTTTGCATAGATGCTGATGGAAAGAGACTAAATATTTTTGTGAGCATAATGCTTTGCAACTTTTTTTTCAGTTTTGCTTAATATTATTCCAAATCCTTACAAACATAACAATTACCTGGTTCTTTGGGTGACATTATAGGAGACAAAAATATTGATACTCACCTGCATTGGCCCACCAAGGTCTTGTCCATGTTGAAGACCCTTTCTTCTCTCTGCTGCAAGTTGGGAAAGACTGACACTTCCCCAAAGCAGTGGGATGCCAGGGGTGGTGATATGGGTGTGTTCCTTTCATTGTGAAATTCTCCCAAAGCTCCATTACCTTGGAGAGGATCCTGCAGCATTTCTAAATGTGCATTTTTAAAAATCAGAGGGTTTATTCCTGGTAAACCTGAATGTTTTTGTTTCTTTTCACAGGCTACCAGATTTGGATCTCAAGCAAGTCAAAAGGTGATTATAGATTTAGTTCTTAGTCATTGTAATTGTCTTTAAATGCCATGGGTTTGTCTGCACCAATTGACTTGGATTGGATCATCAACAGACCAGTGTGCTTTTCCTCACAGTGCTCAGTAGTGTTTAGTTCTAGCTTTTAATTCCTGGGGAATTGCAATCAGCTACCGTGGTCAAATTAAGCAAGAGGCAAACAGGGATACTCTGCTGTTTTTCCTGTGGGATGTATTGGAGAGGCTGCAGAGCTTGCAAACTTAACCTCCCCTTATCTTACTTCTGTGAGTCTTCAACTCTCTTGAAGTAGTTTTCATGGTGATACAATACAATACAAGCCATCTTCCCATGGCTAAAGCCTAAAAGGTGTTACAAATGTGAACTCTTCATTATTAATAAATCAATTTGCCTGTGTGTATTTTAAAAAGTAGCAATGACAAAAGCATTTAATTTCTCAAACTGACATTAAAACAGAGACAGAATTACACAGAGCTCTGACATAAGCAAGATCTGTGTGCAAGGAAAAGTTTTAAATTCAAATGTAGAAATGTATAAAAGAATGGGATTCCTAATTTGCCTAGTTCTGAGTGAAATAAGCCTTACATATATTTATAGATGGTTCAGGAATTTTAATTGAACTCTAACTCTTGTGTATGTGCAGAATTAGCCTGGTTTGCTTTCTGATAGTCGTAGAATGTATTGCTCAAAACAGATGTGCCAGCTGCAGGTGTTAGTGTTCAGACAGGTCTAAGCACTGAGATATTAATCCTTCAAATGGCCAAACTTGGGCATGTTTGCAACAAAAATGCCTTTTTAAAGCACCCAAACTTCCTACTTCAAAGCTTTAAAGTGTTTACTGCTTGGCTTAAGAAAAACTAGTTTTTCTACAGGTCTTCCTCTTCACTCCTTCTGGCAGTTTCCCTTTTAGAACCTTTTCTTTCTTTAGTATTATTAACAAATATAAATATAATATTAAGTTTAAAAGCTCATCACATCTACTGACAAGGACCACAGCAACGTGGTGCTCTAGAGTCTAAACTGTGTTACTGAAGATTTAATTTTGTTACTGAAACTTCTGACCCTCTGCAGAACAGATTTAACACATTTTTGATGCACTACATGGATTATAAGCCTATTTGGGCCCAGTGACCAAACACATTTCACTGTTTCTCTTGTCAGTAGATGTTTAAAGTTGGGGAAAGGTTCATGCTACTTAACTTGCCTGAAAAAATGCTGCCAATATTTTGCTAAAAGCTGCTTCTACCTTCCTTGCTCTTTTCTCTTTTGCTCTCTGGGTAAAGTTTTGGGGCTACAAGCAGCAGCCAGAGCCGGTAACACCCTCACTGTTCTTGTGCATGGACTCCCTGTCTGTTCGTGCTGAATATGTGCATTTGCTCCTGAGCTGTCTTTTCTTTTTCTGCCTTACATCAAACCTGTTTAGAATAATGTTGTGTGTTTTGTATGGTAACATTTCTTCAAACCTACTTAAAATTTGTTCAGTTGGGTAGAGATACCCAAGCTGTGCACTGTCCAAAAATTGACTGTGCTGCTGTCCACATTCTGATGATTTCAGGATTTCTGTTTGCATGTCTGCCCCAGAAATGTGCCAAGAGCTGGGTGTTGTTGGAAGGCAGACACTTGAATGAAGTGCTTGTAATGGTGGTTAGAGTGCTGTCCTAAATTCAGCAATAGAAAGGAAAGATGAAGTGGTTCAGATAAAATTGTACCCAAATCTTTCCATTCCACTTTTACAAAATTATGTGCTTGGCTAAGAGGGATCAGATAAGAATTCTTTCTAATTCTAGCAGTGACTCCACTTAGGACACGTGAACTGTTAGTCTGGGTGAAATACACTCTTTCTTATAAATAGTTTGCTGGGTTCAGTAAACTCCGAAGGGTTTTTCAAAGGTGAGAGCACCCCTTTTGTTGTTTTCTGTAAACACTTTGTAGCCTCCCTTTGTTTTCCAAAGGAAACAAGCCCTTTGTGATTTGCATTCATGTTTCTCACTGGTGGAACTGGGGTTTGCTTTTGCTTCTCAAAGAACTTTTATCCTGTAAGGAGTAGAAGTACTGGAGACAATGACAGGGGAAAGGGGAGATCCTGGGAATGCTGTGGCTAAGAGAAAGGCTTCTTAGACACCTGGGAGTCTGTGGAGGAAAGATGTTTAAGGTGCTCCATTCCCAGAAAGAACATGGGTGAAGGCTCACACCCTGACCAATAGTAGTGATTAAATATGAACCGTTAAGAAAAGAAACTTAATTGCCTGGCATATTGGCTCTTTTGGATTAACCAGGATCATTCAGAAGGCACTCAGTATGATATGGCAATTGTGATTGAGAAGAAAGCTTAAATTTGTCAGAGACTTAATATGGTTGTAGAGAAATGAATGATTTCAAACTCTTCTAAACCTGCTGTCCTTGTCAGCATTATCTTAGGAAAGTAATTTTGTGACTTAGACTGTGGGCTTAAATTTTTGTAAAATGCCTCTGAAGTACAATATCCTTGTGCATCTTGTTCTGGATTGCAACAGAATTCTGAAGTTCATTGTTTTTTCTCCCTGCAAACCTGGAGCTTTAAAAAAAATAACAAAAATCTTCTGTCACAGCTTTGGCTCTTGTGTATTGCTCAGAAGCACTTGGGCTCTTACTATCAGATGACAATTGGAGCACAACAAGACAGAGGAATTGTGGGAAAATCAGCCCAAAAGATCTAATTCTACAAGTAACTTAATTAATATGGAAAAATAAGGGGGGGATGAAGGCAGTTCTTCCAAATATTCAGCTGCAGGCATTACCAAGGGGCCCATCCTTGAAGCTGTTGCTGGTTGAACCATTGCTTCTGCTTCCAGTTCAAGGTCAGATTTTGCTTGGGCTCTGGGCATCTATTGCCATGTCTATCTGATTTTAATTGTCTTTTAATGCCTCCTGCAGCACTTTGCTGTGTGTGCTTTTCAGCTCATTCTGCTTGTCTGAATCAAAGCTAAAGGCTTCATGTGTTTTTGGAGAGAATGCTGAGAAATGAGCCTGCAGAAGGTGTTGCCTGGGGGTTTTTATTGTTTTTTTTTTTTTAATATAACTGACTTTGTTTTTGTTTTGCTTTTAAATAGGCATCAGAGTTAGGTCAGACATTAAATGAAAATGTTCTCAAACCTGCACAGGAAAAGGTAACTTTGGAACTAGTGAATGACTTGCAGAAAACCCATTATACTCACTCAGGGAGTGGTTGATTCCTCCTGCCACAGCTGCCCAGGTTCTCAGGGGGGGTTTCTGAAAAGGGGAAACCTCAAACAGCTCAAAGTTAGGCTGTTATCAGCAAATGTTGATGAGGGGTAAATTCCTTCCACCAACCTTTCTCATGTCTACCAGAGTCTGTCACATTCATTCTTGTTAGATACCATTTTATAGATTTCATTCTTTCAGTAATGAACGATGGAACAAGGGGAAAATGCACCCTAAATGGAAATAAAATCAGTTATTTAAATATATATTCATATCTATTAGTAGTTGTATCTCAGAGTGTTAAGTTCCTAGTGTTTTACCCGTCTACCTGCCAGCTTTATTTTAATTCAGTCAAACATCTTTGAGCCATTTGAAAAGAATGTTTTAATGATATTGCAAACTAATTTCTCTTTCATTACCTTTATTAATTCACCATTCTTTACATGGTGTTTCAAACCACAGGAGAAGACTCTAATTGGTTTTCTATTCCCTAGAATTATCCACAGCTTATTTCAGAGGGCTTAGTTGCATTATTTTCAGAGTTATTTTAGGGTGCATTTCCTTGAGCTGATTTTTATTTTGTAGGACGATTTAATGAGGAATTATGTATTCTGTGGTAAAACAAAAGACATCCATTTCCTTTAGGATTTTGGGATGTTAGTTCTAAATAAGTGTTACTTTCTGAAATAAGTATTCTCTATATGGTTATGCTTTGAAACAACTGCCATTTATTAAGTGGTGAAAGGTACCTGTTGTGTTTCAGCAAAGTTCAAATCTCTTTTAATATTTAAATAAGCATCTATAAAAGAGAATAAAAGGGATTGGCTAAGTTTCTAAACACAATCTTTATACGTGGTAGGATGTATTTATAAAGCTTCATGTTTGCAGGTGTTTTTTGTACTGGTGTTTTTATGCTCAGCAGTAGTGGAATGCTACCTGAACTGTGTGTAACTGATACCTGCCTCAGACTGAGTGTTTAGCCATAGAAAATTCCCACAAACTCAAAGGACTGAGGTTCCCTCCACTATAGATCAACAGACTTTGTAAATCTTTTTCTTCACTTTGTTCATTTGATTTAAACCTATTTTAATTCAGTTTGGGGTTGGGTTTTTTTTACATTTTAGCTGTTTAACACAAGTGAATGTGTCTGAAGGTTTCAGTAATCCTCTGTTTTATGACTAATTACCAATACTTTGGTCCACATAGGTGAAAGAGGGAAAAATATTTGAGGAGGTCACCACAGGGGTGTCGCAGTTGGCCAGCAAGGTATGAGGTGGCCTGCCTGGCTTTAAGGAGGCCAAACAAGTCAAGCCAGTCTCCATATTCTTATGAAAAAGGATACAAAACCCCAATACAGCTTTGGTCTGTGCTTGTGTTGAATACAGAAATTTGGAAAGTGTAATTTTCAGTCTGCTGGGGTGTTAAAAGCTGCACAGGCATGGTGGTGTCCTCTTAGTAATTTGAATGAGGACATGGTATGGTTATAAAAAGCCAGTGTCCCAAAGAGCAAAGAAAATGTGTGAGGGAATATGGAGACAGCTTGTGTTCCACTGGGCCAGTAAAACTTATTAATGCTCTGCACCTTTCTCCTTTGCCTTCTGCTGCTCTTGGTGCTCGGTGATGTGGTAAGTGCTGCCTGAGGCTGCCAAGCACAGCAATCCTGCACAAACTTAACACCTGTGGTGATAAATTGCATGGTGTTACCCAGGAATCTGTGGCTTTCAGCACTGGAAACTCTTTCATAGACCAGCTCAGTGCCTTAGATTTGGTACTATTTGAATAAAATAAAATAAATGATGTTACCTGCTCTGTTTAGAGCCTGGCTGCTCTCAGGCTGAATTCTGGGATTCATCCTCTGTGTTTGTAACTCAGAATAGTACCTTCCATGGTGACACTTCAGAATTTATTTTTCTAATCTAATTCTGGGACTCAACTTTTGGCCTGTTTTAGAGAGGTAGTGAAATAATGCTGAAACAGAGTGAAAGTAGCTTTTTAGAACAGTAGAAATATAAATTGGAGTTGCATTAATCATAAAACATTAGTGCTTTCATTAAGTTGAGTTTTATGTCAGGACTAATTCCAGTATTTTTGTCAAGGAAGTCTAGGAGAGAATTGAAAAGATGTTACACTAATGGGTGAAAAGCCTGACCTGCTTCCCACCTTTTCCAGCAGCATGGTGCTGTCGAATGTGTGTTCTTTACATCCACCACATAACTGCCCATCAAAAACATTAATGAGCTGTCAGTTAAATGTGTTTGATTTATTGGAACAAGTGGGGGAATGTGTTGTGGCTTTTGCTGTTGGACTTGGCAGAGGTGTTGGTACAATCCAAATGAATGGAGTGTCTTTTTTTTATTCTGTAGGTTCAGGGAGTGGGAAGTAAGGGATGGAGAGATGTCACCACTTTCTTTTCAGGCAAGCCAGATGATAATTCTGAAAGGTAATTTTTTTGTTCCTATTTTCTGTCTCTTTAAATACTTGATTTTATCTTATGTACATTCTCTGCAGTGTAATAGTGAAAGGTAATTTTTCAATATTAATAATTTATTCAGTCTTTGCTAATAGTCCTCCTGTACATAATAGAGAGGAATTCAATATAGCTTTGTTTATAACTCTTTTTAAACTGAGAACAAAGCAATGCACACCTCTTGGTTTAAAACTTACTCCAAATGGACATTCCCTTAAGGGCCTGTTAAATCTATTAACAATCTTTCAATTAGACTGCAAACTTATGTCATTTGGAGCAATATTTAGTTCTGCCTTTATCATCAGGGTTTTGGGGTTTTTTTAAGCAGAGGGCAATAGAATGACAGTTTTCTTTTGGGTCATTGATTTTTATTGTTATGTTTGGCATAACTAATTTATTTCTACCTTCCTTCCCCCCCTCCACTCCCCAAAAGACCAGCTGAGGGGGACAGCTATCAGAACAGTGGAGGGGAGGGCTACCAGAACAATGCTGTAGATCAAAGCTTCTGGGAGACCTTTGGCAACTCAGATCCACCAAAAGCTCATAAATCTCCAAGCAGTGAGAGCTGGACCTATGTGGACAATTCCACAGAGAAGAAGAGCTCGGATAGCTGGGACGTGTGGGGCTCGGGGACAGTCTCCAACAAGAACAGTAACAGCGACAGCTGGGAAAACTGGGAGACCAACTGGGAGAACACAGGAGGGGAGAGCAAGACCAGAAAACCTCCTAAGGCAACAAAAAATGCATGGGATGACTTTTAGGACTCTGTTAATGCTGCTTTGCACAGCTGGGAAAGGGAGGCTGTGCTGGCTGATGGAGGGGAGGAAGTTTTACACACACCTGGAGTATCATGGTTTCTGATCTGTTTGTGCTTCCCATTCATTCTCCTTCCTTCTACCCCAGTTTGGGGAAAAAAAAAAGTAGCATCTGAATCTTTTCTTACGTAAAGGTGGCTCTCCCTTTTTAAGGGTAATGGTAATTATATTCTCCTTGCACTATTGGAGCTGGCTAGAGCAACTTTCTTAACACAAATGTGAAAGGAAAGAAATTGGTGCAAGGACACTTCCATGACACAACCTTGCATGTGTAGGTTAATAGGTGTTCATCCAGTCCTCATCTAATTTGAGATGTGGTGTGTTTAATGCAAACAAAGGACAGGGTGTGACTTGGAAAGAGAGCCATTAACTGAGCTGCAGTTGGATACATCTAGTTCCAATGCCTTATGGATTGCTCTGACTACAGGAAGTCTGGCAATTCAAGATGGTCTTTAACATATTTTTTATTGGAGCTTTGTTTTTAAACATTGTGACATTACTTTATTTTTTTTTTAAATATTTTAAAGCTTTTTTTTTTCCCCTTTAGAATTCAGAAGGAACCTAGAGCTAGATGATTATTTGTGTAAACTGACAGGTTTGACCTGAGCTCTCAAGGGATATCCAGAATGGCTCTACTTGCCCACCTTACTCAGTGAATTGAGTTTGTACTGTGCCACTCTGCTACACAGAAAAGCAAAGCTGTGGTGTTTTCCATCCTCATCTACACCCTTGCCCTAGTTTGAGTATTTTATGTGCTTTTTTCTCTTTCTTCCTCCTACCTGTGTAGTATTTTATTAATGCTGTTAAAAAATGAAGTCCTTCTGCTGCTTATGGCCTTCTGGACATCTGTTTGGCAACCTGGCAGTGAAAAAAATTATAAAGAAGATTCCAGCAAGGAAAAAATGGGTGGAAAATATGAGAGCATTGAGGAAAGAGCCTGGCAGCAAGCCCCTTTCAAGATGAGTAGATGTCTGGATTTAATAGTAAAATTTAATTTAAGCAGATGTTTTCCAAGCGATTCTTTAGTATGTCAAGCTGTATCTCTGTTTCTGTCATATATTTCTCCACATTTTCTTCCTGGATCTTGTTAAAGAAACACTATTTTGGAAACTTGAGAAACTCCTTGTCAGCATTAAGGACTGGAACAGGAGATTGAATTATGTGTCAGTTTTGATCCAGCAAATTGCTTTGCATGACACAAACCATAACTTCTAGAGAAGAATTGTGACTTTACCATCAAAGGTGTCATAGGTATCCCGTTTTACTTTGAGGGATGGGTTGTGAATGTACCCTCAGCACGAAAACAATCAGCTTGCTTGAAAACTCAAATCATGATGTTCTATGTGGTCTGCTTTACCAGCATGGAGTTCTTTCTGTGAGCCCTGTAGATCCTATTACTGACCTAAAAAGCCTTTTCTTTTTAAAAATGGTTTATTTGTTCAACAACCAACCAAAGGCATCAAAATTGCCTTAAATAACACTTCTTTTACTCCTCACAGAGGTTTTTGAGCAGACAGTTATATCACAACAGTTTAAAAAGGAGAAAAAAACTAATTTCCTCAAGAGTAGCAGATTTTAAAGGTTTAAGCCTGAGTAGAAGTAGCTCTCTTTACAGCCTGATTCTCTATTTCTATTGGTAGGATCTTTCAGATGATGAACAGAATATTTTTCCAGTCTTTTCTCACCCTGTTCCACAAGAGTTGGGATTTCTTTTTCCCCCCCTGCTTCTCCTGATAGCATGGTCTGAAGCTTGTGGTCTCTGATCCTCTGTGGCAGGACCCAGAGCTGCTCCAGACCCAAGTCTGGGGAGTGTTCCCTCCAGGCTGAGCCATTCCTGAGTTGTCCTTGCTGTCACTGGCCCTTTGGACATGCCAAAGGCACGAGAGCTCATGGTTTGCAGTGCTGCTCGTGGTACCCCTGGCAGCAGTTCACAGCCTGACTGTAAAACAAGGATTTTTTTCTACTTTTCTCCAGTTCCAAGTATAACTTTGTCATAGCTTAGCTGCATGTCAAACATAACTTTATGCCTACACCTCTGTTGCCTCCTTGTCAATGTGTCTGCTGCCCAGTCTGAAGCTGATTCAGCTGTTCTGTACAAATTTATTACAGTTTCTCTTTCATAAACCTCCTGAAATGGCTTGTGGCAGGAGAATCTTTATTTCAGTCCACTCAATCAATGGTATTGTGATGTGTGTGTGCACATTCTCCTCAGCTGTGAGGTTTGCCTGGGACAGAAGAGGTTTATTTATGTATCACTTGCAGCCACAATTGGCATGAGCCATTTGCTTGTCCTTCTCATTTGATTTTTGTAGCTTTTGAAACTTTTATATTCTAAATCAAACAGCCAGAGCCCTGCTCAGGCAGAAGCTTTGGGTAAAGATTTTCCATCCAGTTGAGACAGGGACAGAACAGTTGCCATCTCTTTTCAGTGTTGTAGGGAAGCAATGAAATGTTACAATTAGCAGAAAGATGTTCCTGGAAGATCCAAAAAACCCAGTATAATGGCAGAAGGTATAACTGCAGACACAAAACTAGTGTGCCAGCTGGTCAGTTTGACAGGCACATGGGCATTTTTAATGGCTTATCTGAGCCTCAACGTGTGATCATGTCTTCCAGAGGAGAGGACAAAACCGAGGGCATTTTCTTTTGCACACCCTCTGTTTTATTGAATTTTACTTCTTTCCAGAGTAGGTGGCTGGGAGGTTTCTGCACTATGAAGAAATAATGTATCCCATCAAGTTGCATGTGCGGAGCAAGTGTTTACGAATCAGACTTTTTTTTAATTCCTCCTCCTCTCCCCAGATGCTCCCTTTTTGGCCTGGTGAGGAGCAGAGGTATTGAGTGCAGGCTGCTGGAGCTGAGGCTGCCTGGCTGAGTGAGGATCCAGCCTCAATGTGTGGTTTGGCAGGGCCCTGGTGTCACCATGGGCTCCCCCTGTGCTGGGGTAACCAGGGCTCTGCTCCCCCTTCCATCCCACTCCGTGGAGTTGCAGTTTTAAGTCAAAAAAGCAAACTGCCAAGAGATGTGTAGTAGGGGAAATTGCTGCACCAATTGGACATTGCAATGACTGGTTCAAATCCCATGGTGACCCAAGCTTTTATTTCTTTGTATGGCTTCAACTTTGGAAAATGTAGAGCAGCTGGATTCCTGCAGGTAGCCTGACACAAGAAAAACGTCAAGAAATCAAACTAAGTGCCACTTGCAAAAGAGTGAAAGTCTTGGAGAATGATCCCAAACATAATCCTAACAGGGATTATTTTAAAATGTTTCATTTGTGTCTTCAAACCTATTAATAATTATTACAATTCAAGAAGTGTTTGGCCAGCTCTCCCTCATGGCTGAGACCTCAAGGATAATGCTGCTGCTTTTATTTTCCAGGCCAGACTGTAACATTCCATGGGTTCATAATGTACTTGTCAGTGTAATGGTCTGTGCAATAATTTAACAAGTGTAGATAAAACCTTTGTTTAATCCAGGATACATTTAAAGATACAGTGGTCCTCTTGGAGAGTAGCAGTCTGCACAAGTATTTCAGTTCTTAGCTTATTTTGGCTGAAATACTAAATTTCAGTGACCCAGTTAAAGGTTTGAACAATCAGTGATTTAAACAGAAATCAAGAAACATTTCCATGGCTATTATTAAGAGTTTAATCCTAATGGCTTAGTGGCCTCTTGCTGCAGAACCCTCTTTCATTCCCATGCCAGCAGAAACTTGGTCAGTCTGGAGTACTGTATCTTTAATTTTCCTGCTGTGTTTTTTTGTGAAGTTCACAGGAATGGTGATTTCAGTGAACACTATTCATTGTTCTGTAGAGTGGTTCTGGACTTGAACTGCAGTGTCATCTTTTAAAGAGTATTATAATAAAGCAAAAAGATATGGAGCAGAACAGTAGTCAGCCCTTTTTCAGGAGACTTCAGTTAATTTTCAACCCAGGTGCCAAATATCTTCTTCCTTGCCAGTAACAAAGGAGAAAGGAAGCTGCCAACACAAATAGAGCCAAAAACATCTTTATATTTCATTGGAGTTTCCCAGTCTCACTTAAAAACAGTTTGGAGACATTGTTTGCCTCCTTTATTGAAGGACAACCATAAAATAGAAATTAAAGTGCAAATAAATTTATGTACTGAGATTTTTGTTAGCTTGTCTACAAAGGCACTACAGCAGAAAAAGGTAACGTTTAAAGCAGTTTTCTTGCAAGAAGTGAGATTCCTCTGACTGATCCTTCAGCTATGGTGGTGGTTCATATTCAGGTTCCAGTTTCCTACATGAGCCAAATAGCCACATGAGTACTCCAGATGACTGCACTGGGCTTTGTGCAAATTTAAAATATCTTCTATTATGTTGTTGGTCAGCAGGACTGAATCCTACTTGCCCTGTAGAGGTAATTTTACTGATTTTTGCTCAAATGGACGTGTGTTTGATAATGTCACTGGCATTACTGCACAGGTAGGCTGTGTCCTTGCAGTAAGGGCTGCTCTGTCAGGTTTTCACATGGGATTACTGGCAGTAAACAGAATATGCTGCTTCTGGACAGAGGATTTTGGCCCCTTATTCTGACAACATCCAGAGCCAATAACCTAAAAACAAAACACCACGAAAGCAGTGATGTGTATTCTGGATTTCAGACTGAGGCCAGTCAGTAAAGACTGATAGAAAAAGTGGAGTCCAGACCAGAAAACAACACTCTTGGACTTGAGGGAGGACAGGTCACTGCTGCATTGCCATGGCCCCCTCGGTGCTCTGATCCCAGTACCAGCAGCAAATCCAGTTGGAGCTTTCTGCCATTATTTCTCTGTGTAGGTGCCCTCCAAGGTAGATGCAGGCTCAGAAGGCAACTCTGGGCTTCACAGCTCACTCACTTCAGCAACCAAACTCTCGTGCCCTCTGAGGTGTGCAGCCAGGCACTGGGGCTGTGCCCTGGTTCCCCTCCTGCACTCCTCCTATTCCAGAAGGTTCATTGCAGGAGCCTTCTGCAGCAGGCTTTGGGCTAAGGAGCTTCACCATCACCTCCCCAAACTCCACAGGGTCAGCCCAGGACATCCATAACCCCTGAGGCTCTCCACTGCTTTGACAGAGGTTTGCAGGATGCAGCCATGGGGTGAAAACTGAAAATCCCATGAGGAAAACAAGGTGGAGCTGCGTTGTCCTGTTGGGAGGCTCTGACAGACCTGCAGTGTGATCATTCCTTGTCGGTTCAGTCACTGATTTGCAGGAGGCCCAGAGATGCTGCCTGGCTGTGTCAGCTCCAGCCATTTGTGCTGTCAGCAAGAAGCTGCATCTCCTCAGGAGGGCTGGAAAAGAAAGGGCAGCTCCTCCTCTGAGCAAGGTGCTGACGTTTGCTTTAGGTGAGATGAAACCACCCTGGTTTTTTATCCTCAAATGATGCTTTGCCTCCAGTCTGAATTTCACCAACACTGCCCTGATGGCAACATTTAAACTGGCTAAAAACAGAAGAGGTGAAAGAAATACTGAAAAGATCTCCAAGGAGAAGCTTTCTTGCATCTGAAATTGCTGAGAACAAGCGGGAGAGAGTCTCTGGCAGGGTTGGCTGCAAAGACTGCCAAGAACAGTCATGTTGTACCTCACCAGCATTGTGACCACTGCTCAAGCAGGAAAATCCAGTGCTATCAGCTCTGCACGCTTTGGAAACCAGTTCTTGTCTTTCCCTCTAAGCCCTTCCAAAGTGTGCTCCCTTGGAGAGGCTGCTCAGCATTGCTGAGGCTGGTGAATTTTACAATAGAAAAATCAGCTTCTGCCAGGAAACACAGAAAGGCTGGAGTGTGTCTTTTATGAAAAAAAATTTCACCACTTCTGATTGATAAGAGCTGCTGCTTAGTATCAGCAGTTCTGCACTGGATTGCTCATTTTGCCTTCAATGGAATGGTGTTTTACTTCATAGGGCAAGAACTACTTGTATATATATTTTTTCCCCTACTCTGCTGACATAGATGGTTAGTATATGTAAATTGATGTGCCAGCCTGTATAAAGGCTGTTGTGATCAAGGTCAAACTAGGAGTTTTCTTCCTTACAGAACCCTTTCTGTGTGGTGGTGTTGCATTGAGGCTTGATAGTGTTCGAGACAGAATCGCTGTTTTATTTCTGTTTTCACAAATTGCCTATTGACTCCAGTCACCAGCTGTCACTTTTGGGGTGCAGCTCAATGCACTGGACTTGAATTACAAATTTAGTCTGCCCAGGCAGGGCTTCACTGGTTAAGACAAGCTGCCCAGTGTTACTGCAGGACTGGAAAGAAGAGATAGAATCTGAAGCTGAGGCTGCTGCAACTCTCTTAAACTTCTTGCCCACACCAAGGTGTGTCTCTAAGCTGGTCACAGACCTTGGGAGGGAACACAAAGCATATCAGAAAAGTGGAATAAATACTTGTGTAATCTAGGCTGCTGGTGAGATCCCATCTTGTCAAATTAAGCCTCTGCAGAATAGACTCCCCCACTCCCATGTCTGTTAAATGCCTGTCTTCTGACTGGTGGTAGCTGGGAAGGGGCTTTAACCATGTGCTAAAGGCAGCAAAACCCCTCTCTTGCACTGGGTATGAGGAAGGACTGGGGCAATGCACCAGCTCACACAGGTGATGCTGGTCTACTGAAAGTGTCCCTGCCCACGGAGCAGGGGTTGGAACTAGATGACCTTGAAGGTCCTTTCCCCCCCAAATGATTTCATGATTCTGTGAAAATGCTCCTTTCAGAGCTGCTGGCAGAGATCTTCACTTGTCACTTCACCTTCCTTCCTCTAGAGGGGATTGTGTCACTGGGCATGGATGGCTCTGAGGGCACCTTAAATGAGGTTTGGAAGCTGGATGCCGGGTTGGAAATGTGTTCCTGCTCGTGGATCTGCTTATCCACAGCCCCATCCTGTCCTCTGCCTGGGACTTTCATGCTGCTTTAAGCCAACACGGGGCAAATTCCTGTCCTCCAGCCACACACAGGTACTCGATTTTATTTCCTGCCTTGGGATTTCAGCTCCCCCATCTCTCTGCCAGAGTGCACCAGGCGGGATGGAGGCAGTTTAAAGCTCATGCTGTAAAAAATACCAGGTTCTAGGCTTTATGTTACCCCTGTTATCCTGGCCCTTGCTGTTAAACCAGTGTTAAGAGCCCTTTCTTTAGGACGAAGAAGAGCAGAGTCAGGGTGCAGAGCCGGGACAGGGCTGTCTCCCATTGCTCCCAGTGCAGGCTGGCACAGCAAGAGCCAACGGCTCTTTTTAATGGCTCATGATGGGATTACACTTCCCCTGCCAGGAGTGGTTCCTTTGGCTGTGTTCAGTCCAGGCTAATTGTAACATAATTAGCACATTCCCATCACAGCAGGAGACTGGAGACTTCCCCACCTCTGAAGCTTGAGCCTTTCTTCACTGGGAGAAATGTGGGTCTAGATTAGGCCCCGGCATGGCCCTGACCCAGGTCAGGGTGTCCAGACCATGCTGGGGAGCTCTCAGAGCTGCTCTGCAGTCTGCTCCTCTCTGAATCATTGAATCATTTTGACTGGAAAAAACCTGTAAGATCCTCAAATCCTGAGGGCTTCTGTGGAGCTGGGGCAGCAGAGGTGCATCTCGGAGATGTCCCAGAGCAGGGACAAGGAAGTCTCTGTGTCCCTGTCCCAGTGGTCTGCAACACCTGATTGATCTTTAAAAACCACACTGAAGAGCCTCACCCTGAGGGTGAGCAGAGGGAATTAAACTCCTCTGCCCTGCTTTGAAGTCTCACACCCACACACTGGTATGGCGGCTGAAAGTTAAGGACTATTGACAGTCTGAAATGTTTCTTCTGATGTTGAGGAATGGGGAAGTGGAGGTGATGCAGGTTCGTGTCTTGTGTAAGAGCATTTCTTTTGTCATTTGTTCTTTGTTGGTTTTGTTTTTCCCAGTGAAAACTTTTATTTGTTCATAAAGAAGGGGAGTACTTGGTGGTGTTTTATTAAAGCTGCAGGTCCTGAAGCAATGCAATCATGGGAGAATTTAATTTTTCAGTGTTTGATTTTTGGTTTGTTTTTCTTCCAAGATAAAGTTTTATTCCTTGTAGTTGGAGAACCGCAACTGAGCTGTATTTGTTTACAATTTTAAGGGCAACAAAGGTCCCCCTATTTGCTACTTTGAAGCCAAGCAAATTACTTTGACTTGCATTTGATTGCTTGGGATTAGCAGCCTCTCTTTTCTGTGGAAAGAAGCAACATATTGCTCAAACATCCTGCTTTTTTTCTGGAACAAAATGAAGGACACTCAATGACAGGAGAGCTCCAGCTCAGATTTATTACTGGGTAATGAGAAATTGCTGAATAACGTGTTCGTTTTCTGCCACTAGGTGGTAATAAATCTTCCACTTTCCCGGGCTTTGAGAACGCTGCTGTCCAGTCCCAGTTTCCAGCACAGCAGTGAGGATTCTCCAGGGTGCCATGTGCCTCCCTGGTGCACTGCAACCTCCAGGCTGGCTTTAATAGCTACAGGAGCATTCCCTGGCTGCTGTGGATGAGGGATCTCCATGCAAGATGTCCCCAGAACTGCCCATGTGCTGTTCCAAGTGGATGGGGTTGGTGCGAGGTGGCCTCCAGCGTTTGCTGTGGCACTGACACCAAGGGGTTAAGCACGAACAGCCCCGGAGGGGTGGCCTGTGACCTTTACTGCCAAATACAAACAACTTTTCCCAAAGCAGCAGGGAGGGCCTGGCTCCTGAACAAAGCTGGGCGCTCTGCGGGCCCTCCCAGCTGGCCGGGCTCCAGCCCAGGTGAGCACACCTTGCCAGGGACAAGGACCTACCCCAGGGAAATGCTCTGTGGCAAGGACAGCTCCGTGTCAGCTGGCCTGGGCAAGGCCAGAGGAAACACAGGCCATGCAAATTAGGGATTTTATTGTGTTGATGTTGGCAGCGAACTCCTTTTTAAATTTTTTTAAGTTTTTTTTTTGCTTAAGCTAAATCAAACTTGGTGTGTGGGACGAGCAGTGCTGGCTGGCTGCCAGCTGCAGCCTGCTGGCATCGGATGTGCCAGCTCAGAGCAGGAAAAATCTGAGTCTGTCTCTTGCCAGGCTCTGCTCCCCTGCATGGGAGATTTCGCCAGCTCTCTGCTTGAAATGCAGAGCCTGAACTGCCATAGGGAGGACAAAATTTAGGCAAATTTTGCAGCTGGGGACAAGGACAGCTGTGACAGCTCCTGGTGTCCTCTGTGCTCACTCCTGGCAAGATTTACAAACAGTTTTTTTATCTTTTTACAGCTTTTCAAAACAAACTAATCTGATTTCTTCCTGTCTTTTCCTCAGCCCTGCCAGGAAAAAAAAGGAAACAAAAAAATGAAAGGATGCTAAACCTTCTATTTGATGGAACAAAGTTGGGAACCGAGAACAAAGATATTTGGCTGTACCCAGAGGTGCCTCTGTATTTTCTGAACACTTAATTAAAACTACTTGCTAATCTATGGAAACAGAAAAATTCAGATACTCCAGTTCCTCTGGAGGGGAGACCTAGATGGACTCTGCATAGTCATTGTAGATTGGACTCTGAAGCCATGCCATGGAAAGCACTTTTCATCTATAGATCGAGGTGATAACTAATTCAACTTAATTAATCCCTGCATGTATGGGGAGTGAGGGAAACATACTCAGGGATTGTTTTTCCCAGCCCTGAAATTCTGTCTCCTCCAGGATGGAGTTAACAGCAGCTTGCTGGGGGTATTCCCTATATTCCCTTCATGAAAGGAAACAAAATGCTTTAGGGGAAAGCTGTCAGATCTGAAAAGGACACTGCTGAGGTTAAATAAGAGCTCGGGGCCATGAGCATGGGGCTTTAACATCCCTTTTCTCCTGAATTGGTGTGGACCAGGAGCAGAAATCAGGGAAAGAGAAGAAATTGTGAGTGAACTCTCCACTAATGTATTCTTGCAGCTTCCATCACTGAAAACAGAAGCAGTAATTTGGATTTCCATGTTCTATACCAACACCTGTCCTGCATGAATGTACCTGATTCCTTTTTAAAATTAATTTAGCTTTTGAGGCTTAATGTCCAGTATTGATAATTTGCACAATTTAATTTTATGCAGCTGAAGGGGAAAAACCCTCTAGTTTGTCTTGAGGCTGCTGACTCATTTCATGAGCTTGGCCCTGGTCCTTGTTGGGAGAACAGCCACTCCAGCCACCTCCTCTATGGCAGCTGCAGGTTTACAGTGGTGCTCTGTCCTCTCAGGACAAGTTTTAGTCCATCTCCCTGCCCACCATCCCCACAGGCAGCTTTCCAAGCACAGCTCCATCCTCAGCAGCCCTGGATATCCCAGCCTGCTGTGCCCTCACTCTGTTCCCTTGACTGTTTCCCAGGCTTGAGATGGGGAGATAATATATTTTTAGTAGCTTCTCTTCCTTGTTTTTGTGTCTTAGGTAGAAACATTAATGTCTAATTTAAAGGGCACATTTTACAAGGTTATTTATGGGAGCAATAAGCTTTTTTCCTCTTGTGTTTTTCATGGAAGAAGCTGGCAAGAGCTGAAATCCTTTACCTTGTTGCTGTAAAACACTCTCAGGATTGAAGCTGTCTCTTTTTTTGGTTTCTTGAGTTTTTTTTTTAAGGCAGATAGTTACTGTCCAATGATTAAAACAGCAGCAGGTTTTCCATAGTTGGATGGGCAGGCTTGGGGAGCTCTCCCCACCGCGTTCATGTTGGGAATGAAGGATGCTGCAGCAGGGCAGGGACAAGCCCAGCCTGCCCTGGGAGCACCTCAAGGCCCTTTTGCTGTGACCGGCTCGGACACGCCGGGACCGGCGCCGTCGGAGCGGGCTCCAGGAGCCGTGCCGAGCGTGCCCCGGGGCTGTGCGCACAAGGGCAGCCTGTTCTCCTGCCTTTATGGCCTGGCCTGGACAGCGGGACACGGAGAGAGACGGCTCTGGGAGAGCCTGGATAGAGGGAGTCTTGTTGGCACAGCCCATCCTGCTGCTCCCTGGCTGTTTGCCTTGGACGGGAGCACCGCGAGGGAGGTTTGCCCAGCCCTGTGACTCCTGCTCCTTCTGGCCCTGGCCACTCCACGCTGCACTTCCCCAATCGCCAGCCCAGGTGGTTGGATTTAGCAGCGTTTATGGCATGGGGGTTGTAAGCCTGGAAGTCCGTGCCGATGACAACGGCAAACTCACTGCCTGCTGATGAACTGCTGCTACAGAGGAGCTAATTAAGGACAGCATTTAGGGTGTTGATGCTTTATTCGATTTTAAATTGAAGCAAAACCTCCTTAGCTGATAAAATTTCCTTCCCTGCCCTCACACCCATCTTCTCCACTCTCCCTTTTTTGGTGGGTTTCTTTTGTGTTTCTGAGGTTTGGTCACCTGTGCTAGGCAGTGTTTTCCACTCCTGATTTAACTGATGCAGGTATGATTGCAGAGTAGTGATGGATGTAATTAACCCTCTCCACATCCCAGTTCCTCTGCCTTTTCCTTTGCTGGTCACCATCACTTTCAGGTCAGCTCTGGCCTTGCAGAAAGTTCCTCAAATAATGGGAATGACGAGTGGTAGCTGAGGCAGGTGCCAGTGCCTGGAGGCAGATTTTAGAGGTGGTATCAGTGTCAGTTTGGCACCAGCAGAGCTCCAGACTCACCAGTGCCCCTGATCTTGCTATTTACAGCCCCTGCTTCTCCATCCAACCTCTCTGGTGGCTCCTGCACAGAGGGAGGGCTCAAGCTGCTCTAAGTCCCCTTTTTAGCAAGTGTTGCCCATGGTGTTGGATGGATCCCAACCCGTGGAAAAGCAGAGAGTCCTCAGGGAGGAAGATGGGAACAAGGCCCACGGCTTGCGTTGGGGAATGGCACATCTTGAACCCTTGCAGCAAAGTTACAGCAGAAGGAATGAAGTGCTTTGTCCATCTTACGGCTCATCAAACCACTCATCCTCCAGCCCGTGTGTGCCCGGAGCCTGCCGGAGTCATGCCCCGGCAGAGGGGACACTGTCCCAGCCTGCTGGGATCATCCCGGCCACCTTCCCGGCTGGAGCCGGCGGGTGAGCAGGCGGCAGAGCCGGGCTCAGATTGCGGCAGGCTCCTCCTCCGGAGCCGGCCGGGAGGGAAGGAGAGGCGTGGAGCTGGAGTCAGCAGCTCCGGGCTGCCTCACCTGCGCCGTGACGGCGGCGGGGCCCGCTCGGGGACCAGCATCTTCCTCACCGCATCCCATGGGGAGCATCTCCCCCATGCCAGCCCGGCATGGAGAGCCTGGGCAGCAGCCTGAAGAAGAAAGCCACGGAGCACCACTACAGGGCTGAGGTGATGATTGCTGGAGAGCAGCTCAGGTAGGAGGTCCCGGGGTCCTCCTGCAGCCCGGGGCAGGGCTGTACCCAGGGGTCTGGGCTGTGTCCCGTTAGCAGCAGGCTCAAAACTTTATCCTTGAGCAAACTCCTTCCCCCAGGTGCTGGTACCCCCCTCCCCAGTACCTGCTGATCCTTCCTACACCCACCAGAGTGGTGAACCAGGTCCTTTCCTGTTATACCTTGTCCTGCTCCTCCTCTCTGGCGTCTCCTGCCTTTCACCCCCAGGTGCCAGGGGACTGATGCGTGAGTTTAGATGGGAACAGAGTATTTTTTGTCCCTTTCCACCTTCCCCCAAGCACAGAGAGTGGTGTGGTGGCACTGGGCAGCCCCCACAAGGTCCCTGATCCCTGGCTGGATGAGGATAGCAGCATTTCTGGGGATGCTCGGGCTTTCAGGGTAACTTAGAAGAGCATTCCATGGGTGCCATGTGCCTGAATTGAATCTTCCATTTCCTGAAAGTCCCTTTTGGGAACTTCTGCTGGTTTGTAGTCCCAGTTCTTCAGCAGCTTCTGAGAGTTTTCTTCTTATGGAGACAGAAATCCATTCTCCTATGCTATGTGTGGCTGAGAAAACGTGTTCCTTGTGTGTCTGGGATCAGAACCTTCTCCGTGCTTCCATGCATGTGACTGGGGCTTTCCTACCTCTAGAGCAGTTTGCTTGTTTGTATTTGGAGCCAATCTGGTTTGTTTTGCAATGAGGGTGGAAACTAGGAAATATATCCTTGATAATGTAAATAGCCCAGAGCCTGAGTGTGCTATTGTCAGATCCCTAAAACTAGCTTGGTGTAGGTATGTTGTCCATTCTCAGTGAGCACTGTTAGCTTTAGCTTTACTGTTTGTACTGTATCAAGGATTGATAACCTCCAGCTAAGGATTGGGGCCCCATCTTGAAAATACAGCCGAGGGACAGAGCAGGTTTATTCATATTTATATTTCCAGTATTTTACTCATCTGGAGTGACTGAGGTTTAAGTTGAGCCTCATAGCCTGGGCCAAAGGAAGGGGTCAGGTATTCAGAGAGAAAATAAAATAATCAAGCTGTGTGTTTAAACTGTGTTCCACATGTGGGGAGTGAGGTGACTTCCCTGTACCTGCTGCAGGACAGGAGCAGATCAGCCCCTGGACCATTTGGTGATTGTGACTGTAAGCACGAGAAGGGGATAATTTGTTTGTGAACAGAACTCTTCCAGTATACTGCACAGTGGGCTGAGGTTGAATAGAAACCACAGAATTTATGCAGTTTTGGGGACATCAATCTTTTTTTTTTTTCTTTATTTTTTTGCCCCATAGCCAGAGTGCCTTAAAGTTTCTTGGTTTAGAGAGCTTCCAAAATCTGAGAGTTCACAGTGAGGGAGAGGAGGGTTCTTTTGCTGGGGCTGGGCACACAGCAGCTGCATCCTTCTGCTTTGGTCTGGGCAGGAGCCTGTTCCCAGTGCAGAAGGATGGGAAGGAGCTGTTGGTGTAAAACCTGGGGAGGAGGATGAGGAGATGGACACCAGCCTGGAGCTGGCCTGCTCCTCCTACTGAACCTCTGGCTGGAAGGAGAATTAAGTGAGGCAGAACACACTGAGTGTTTCAATTTCTCTGTTGTATTTTGGGGATCTCACAGCCTGGCAGGTAAGGAGTTAATGGTGTGAATCTCCTGGGACCTGGATGGCCAGTGGAGAGCAGTGGGGAAACTGAGGCAGAGAGGCTGGGTGATGTCTCAGACAGCAGCAGATGGACAGGGCTAAATGTCCACGTTGTCCTCCCCTTTTCCCCAGATGTGGAATGCAGAGGCCCAGAAAGGAGCCTTGCAGCTGTCCTGACTCAGTAAACCTCCATCAGCAAATAGTGCTGCTGTGTCCACATGAAACATCAAACATTTGTTTTTCCCTGCTCCCCGCTTCCTGCCCTGCCTCCCCACTTTTACATTAAATCAAACAAACCTTTGCTCCATCTTTGCAGTTCTTTGGCTTCCCAGCAAGTTTGCAAATGCCTCAGAGTTTGGCTTGGCCAGAGGGGTGAGTCTGTTCAGTGTCAGGATGGGTTTCCCAGCCAGGAGTAGCTGCACGAGTGAGGGCTGGCAGGATGCTCTGTGTGGATGGCTGGGAGTGAAGCAGATCCTGAAGGAATGGCTGGGAGATTGGCTGGTGTGGTTTGGGTTTGCCTGTCTGCCAGGGTTCCTCTGCTTCAACCCTCCCTGGTTCAGGAAGGAGGAAAAATAATTCTGTATTTTGAGTCTCCACTAAAAAGATGAAGATAAAATTGTCACTGAAATTTTGGCCTTGAGTTTGATAGGGCTGCTGGCTCGGGCTCGTTCCTCACGTCTGCTGTCATTCCTCTTGTGTCAGACATAAAAATTTGCATGAAAATCACATAAATTCTACTGGGCGTTGTGTATTCCTGGGTGGCATTCTGTAAGAGAGGCCCAATTAGTCACTTCTAATTGCAACAAATGGCTTATCTACACAGAGAGGTTCTGGAACAGCTTCCTCTCTTTGCATTCACACCCTGCTGTAATCGGAGTTCCTCAAGTATGGACAAGCCCTGGTGCACTCTCATCTGGGTATTCCCAGGGTTGAGAGAAGCAGCTGTGCTCTAATAGCTCTGTTAAGCTGCATTAATCACTCCTAAACATAAAATATACTCAGTAAATTTATGTCTTGCACAGAAAAAGTGAGAGGAGAAGGAAGCTTTTTTTTCCTACAGAGAATAAAATTGCAATTTCTGCCACTGTCCAAAACTTTCAGAGGTGATGAGTGTTTTATTTAGATACTCAGACTGTGATGCTGATAAAGAAAGTGCTCACTATTTTGGTGCTCTGGAATTTTGGCTCACTTTAAGGTGTGTAGCTGAATGTGCCAAAATTTGTTTTCTTGCCCAAAAGTCATTTGTCAGCAGGAGGTTTGGTGGGTCTCTGTTGGACTTGGATCTCTTGTAGTGAGCATGACTTCCTTGAGGGATCATGAGACACTGCTGGATGCAGCAGTGAGTGTTACTCAAAGATGAACTTCATGGTCAGAATGACCTTAAAAAGCTAATTATTAAATTTCTAGCACTGGTGAAAGGGAGGACTGGAAAGTAGAATTGTGCCTCCTGTGATTTCCTTTTGAGATTTAACCTTCCTATACTTATATTTAAATACAAGGAAAATAAAACATCTCAGTAACACTTTGGGCTGCCACAGGTGTGCAAAGCCTTCCCTTGTCCTCAGATGTACTGGTGCTTTTTCAGACTGGGGGTGATGCAAACTGGGGTTTCCTGAGCCTGTTTGCAGCAGCTCTTCTGCTTGGATGTGCCTCTCCAGCAGCAGCTGCTTTGCAGAAATGCTTCTGTGTCTGTTGCTGCCTTTTAATGAGCACTTATTTGTTTGTTGTTTGGGAATTTTTAAAATTTGTTGGGTGTTTTTTTCCCTATGAAGATAGGAACAGAAAAGGTCTTTTGGATGATGCATCTTTCCAAGGCCACTCATTTGTTCTTAGCTGCTGTGAGAATGAATTGGAGTTAAAATCCTTGAAAGATCCACCTTGGCATTTGAGATGCTCAAGGTCTGTTTACATGGGAGGTGAGGGAGAGTTTATTCCTCTTCTGTTTGGAAGTCCCTTTCAACAAGGTTACCCGGGGTGAATAATGATGGCTTTGTAGTGACCTTGACAAAGAAACAATTTGCTTACCCAACACAATCTACCCAAAGCAAACGCACGTGGAGGCTCCGACTGCCAAGCCAGGAGTGTTTCATAAGAGCCCATTCTCATGTTCCAGCAAGTGTTTTATCCTGACCTTATTCTGCCTTTTGTTTTTATCCTTTTGAAGAAGTAATATGTCCACAGAGTAGATTTTGCCATCTAGAAAACTCATAATATTGCATATTATTATATATTTCCTTTATCTTTTTTATCTGGAAGCATGATTAGAACCCACTCATGGTTTCACCAGCTTTGTTTTTGTAACATCACACAAGAGCTGTTACATCCTGTGCTGAAGGACAAAGTTTGTGTCTTCAGGGTTGACAGGAAACAGTAAACAAGAGGAAAGTGAAAAGTCCACAAGGACACTCAAGCTGAGCCTCTTCTGCTGCCCTTGGTCTACAGGACAGAGGGAAAACTTGTCACAGGCTTAAAGCAGCCCTTAAAGGTCCAAGATGCTGCTGCTCCAGAGCTGCTGAAACACCACTTCATTCCTGTGCTGGCAAGCACTCCCAGTAGAATATTTCCAGGATAAGTGTATTTTTAATTTTTTTAATCTTAGGCTTTAGCAGCATTGCTTGATAAAAGTTTTAATTTGTTTTATTTTTCTCCTTCAAAATCTGTGTATTTTTTTCTGTATTCTGAAACATGATTTAAAAAAGGGGATAAAGCAAGGGAAACAGTGTTCACCCAACCAGTTTCTGCTCAGGCCTTGTGTGATTATGGTCCATGTGTTACTGTATGCACAGGGTGTGTGTGTGAGTGTAAATATATATACATACACACAGATATTCTGTAAGGAGTCCTGCAGACTCTTGATGGCAAGAGAGAACTCTTGGAACATTTCTTATCTTTACCAAACATTCCTCTAAAGTGCCTTCCCACCTGCTGATTGTGGAGGAGAGAAAACATAAAAATTGGCTGCGTCTTCCCTCATAGGTGGGGAGCCTCTGTTTGCAGTCACTGCTGACTGTGTCTGGTTGCATTTTGACAGTGGACCATGAAATAAAGGCAAGAAAAAGGCAAAACCTCTAAAAATAGCAAGGCAGCTCAATGAGGACTGTTCTGTCTGGGTAAAATCCATCTGCAAAACGAGTGCTGGTGACATGTGGGAATGAGCCTTCCAGGTAAAGAGGGAAATACTGGATATGGACCTCAGGGTTTGAGGGAGATCTGTGCAAGGCAAGGCCAGGAGCTGGTTCTGCATGAATCTTTAGTTTAGTATTTTAATTAGCAGGAAGGTCTGAAAACTTCTGTCTGCTTCTCAGCATTAATCACAACAATCAATTGCTAGTTATTCCCTTAATAAAATGTTTTATGGTAAAACTTTTAGGAATTTAGTATTGGTAAATCCTACAATATAAGATAATGCACTGTTAGCTGATAGCTTTTTAGGGTATTTAAACTTCTTGTGATGTCCCTAGAAGTACTGTCCAACAGGCATGACTTTTCCAAATAAACCAAAAGAACTTGAGACATGAAATAACGAAAGGCTGCAGTGTTTAATGCCTTAGTAAAACTCACTGGCCTGGGGCAAAACTGGGAATTGCAATGAATAATTTGAAACTAAAACCATCCTGGAGTTACAGAGATGTTTAATTAGTATCTCTCCTCAGAGCCTGCTGCACACACTGGGCATTTTCCAGCACTGGTGTTTTGGGAATGGTCATGACTACAGGGCAAAAGTTTGGCCTCTGGACAGATCTCGTGCCAAACTGGGCTGGCTTTGGCTGGAACACAGAGGAACTCTGTGCCTTGTGGCTTGCTCAGTTCTTAATGTCCTTTTGAAAGTCAAAGCCATGCTCACCTGAGTAACCTTCCCCCACATATCTCTCCATCAGAGCTGCAGACCAGCCATAACAGCAGGGTTTGGGGACAGGAAGGTTGTTGTTTGGGTAAGCTCTGTCCCAGTCAATCCCAGCTGGAAACAGAAAATGTCAGGACTGTTGTCCACTGTTACTGTGGGTTAGTGGGTACATGGATTAGGCAGTGATGGGGTCCACCTGGCACTTGTGGCTTGGACAGAAGAAAGGAGAGCTCCTGCTACTGCTCCCACCTGGACTTCTGAATAAGCTTCTGTCCTGGGGGCAGCTTTAGTCCTGCTTTCATGGCCACAGGGAAAGAGAACTAGATACAGAATCATGCCAAGATAATAAATACAAGTATTTCTTTTTTTTTTTTTTCTGAGTTTTGTTCCCTCTTCACCCCCTTTGCTTGGCTGCTGTGGGTTTGAGAGGCTGGTTTAGAGCAAAAAGCTACCTATGGGTCAGACTGTCTGCTCAGGCAACCTGAGTGGTGGCAGGAGGAGAGAAGGGGGTGGTGGAGAAGCTCTCTGGGATTGACTGATACAGTCTGGCAATGCCAAGGGGTTTGGTCAAATTTATCAGTCCCTGAGTGCTTGGCACAAGTCCCAGCTCATCCAGAGTGGTCTCTCCCGGCTGGACAGATCTGGGCCATCAGACCCAAACTCCCCTGAGAGCCCCCTGTGCTCAGTGGCTGCCTTTCCCCCCAGGCTTCGGCTGCACGATGGGAAGCTGATCAAGGACAGGCGGTACCACCTGCGGACGTACCCCAACTGCTTCGTGGCCAAGGAGCTCACGGACTGGCTCATCGAGCACAAGGAAGCGCCCGACCGCGAGACCGGCATCCGCCTCATGCAGAAGCTGATGGATCACTTCATCATCCACCACGGTGTGTGTGCATCTGCTCACACCCTCTGTCCCTCAGCCCAGCACACAGGAGTGTGGCCACGTCCCTGTCTGCCCCCCTGCCATGGGTGAGGGCTGCTGGAGAAGCTGGGAGAGGCTGGATGGGTGTGAAGCTGCTTTGCTTTGGGGGATCTGCCAGTTCCTGCCCGCCAGAGAAGGGCTTGGGCTGTGCACTGGTGAAATGGCAGCTGAAGTGTCTCCTCTTTGAAAGCAAACTCAGTAGCACCTGCCCCGTATTCCTGACCTGTATCCCTGTATCCAGCCAGGTGGATGTTTGGATAGAAGCTGGTCTGGCTCACATTTATGTCACACAGAAATGGAGGCTGAATTACTGCACATGCTTCACATCTTCAGGGAAATTCATTTTCTTAACATAAGACCCCAGTATTCCTTACTTTCCCCATGCTGGGACAAATAGGGCTGTGGAATCTACATCACTCCAAGGAAAATTTAATCTGACACCTGGGGACCTGGAGCTGTAGCAATGCTGTAGGAAAGCCTCCCTTGGGATTTAAGTGTGTGCTGCCATTACAGAGGCTTGTCTGTGAAACATAATTAAAAACAAATAAAAAGGAAGGAAAAAAGGGAAGTGTGGTGAAAAAGCAGCTTGAGGCTCAAGCCCAGCTCTTAGCAGTATTCAGGTTTTTTTTTCTTCTTAAAATTTCTTTGGAACTTCCAGGAGTTTTGGATTAACTCTGATCACGTACTGAGCTCTGAGCTGCAGAGCAGTCCCCAAGGTCCAGCCCTTGGTGCTGATGTAACAACAGAAAACATGTGCTTCAGATGGGCAAAAACCAATTTCTGTCCATGTGGTTATCAGGCCCAGCCAGGAACAAAAGCCCCAGACTGTCAGACAGCCCTGGGCCCCCTCTGCCATCGCTGTGGCTCAGCTCTCTTGCTCCCAGGGCTTTGGGCCAGGAGCTGTGGCAGCCTGGAGCTGGGTGCTGGTTTGTCACACAAGGATGTAGCTGCGGGGACAGAAGCAGATGAGACCACACCAAACCAAACCTCTCCCCCCCCCTCTTCTCTGGGGTCCAAAAATAGCTGCCTTTGACCACTGCAATGCAAACACTCCCTGTTGCCATCTGCTCCTTGCTGAGGGTAATGCCCTTTACATTAAACTGCCCTGAATAAACTGCTGCTGGGCTTTATCACAAAAAGCTGAAGCAGGCAGCTCTCAGTTAACCATTAACACTTAAACCTGATTATTTTTCCATCTCTCTAGCTGACAGTTTCAAACAAATCCATTAATTAATTAAACCTGTGCAGCACTGGGTACCAGCACTGTTTTGATTCCTTATTAAGACACGTCCCTCCTGCTCCTGTGATAATTCCTGGCATGATGCAGAAGCTGACTTTCCAACTTGCTTTTTGTCTATTAATTTTGTTAGTCCTGTGGAAAGAGGGCTGCCAGGTAATGCAGCATTGCTCTGGGTGCTTGGCAATTGTCTGGCTACACTGTTTGCCCTCTTCTCCCCTGGCATCCAGATAATTATCTCATGCAGATCATCGTGCTGCCTCTTAATTGTCCTGTGTGCTTTGAGCTTTGGTTTTATTACACACTGGAAACACATTGAAATTGCCCTTTAAATAGTAAAACTGCTTTGGTTTTCTGTGGGCACAGTCCTGTAGGGTTTTATGTTCTATTCCCAGTTGCAATGGCTTTGGGATATTTGCTCCTTGGAATAATGAAGCTGCAAACTTTCACTGTTAAAACAACCTTCTCATCCTGCCCTCGTGCTCAGTGAGTCACAGGCTTTAGAGTCCTGATTGCATCTGAGACAGCTGCTCTGCAGGAATGATGAACCCGAGATAATCTGACGAGTTTTGGCATTTCACTGCTCACCTGAAGGGGAATGTGGTTTTGCCGGTCTGCTCAGAGGGATGAAAAGTGTTAAAATTTTCACAAGAAAAGTATCTTGAATCTTTTGAATTTCACTCTAGTGGATGATGTTACTTTAGTGTGGAAACATTAGTGTTTTTTCTTTTTCTCTTTGACTATTTTTCTTTGTTTTCCAGGCATATTCTTCATTCTGTTTTTTGTTGGTTTTTTTGGTTGTTTGGATTTTTTTTTTTTTACCACTTGACTTTCTTCTTCTTGCTTCACATGAGTGGACCTGAAGGCAGGCTGACTTTCAAGATCTGAACAATGATTTTTGAGCTAGGGTTTTTGTCTTTGTTTTAGTTCTTTTTTTGTACTTGTAGTGTAGGAGTCTGTTTCAGGCAGGTTTATCTCACAACTGTATCCCTGCTAAAGGTTACATGAACTATAAAAATGTGCATTTACAGCCTGTGTTCTCATCCCGAAGATGAATCCAAGGCTTTTCATAGAAATTTAATTATTCCAGTTGTATTGCACCTGGCTTTGAAGGAAATTTTCTCTTGAAGTCATTTGCTATGCAAATGAATTGGACAGGATTGGCACAAAATGGTGTGGAAAAGTTTGTGCCATTTTTTATTTTTTAGCTTATGAGCATTTTTGACAGACAGAGGTTCTTTTATGGTGGTTTGAGTGCAGTGTGGTTTGTTTTCCTCTGTCCTCCAAGTCTGCTTCCATGTAGCTGTAGCTTTTTTAAAAAGTTGATGGAAACAATTCTGTTCATCCTCTTTTAATCTAATTCAAACAACAACACTTAAATGAAAAAAAAAAAAATCCCTATTTCTTCTGATGGATGTTTTAGTGTTTGGAACAAAATGCAGACCCCAACTCCCCCTTTCCCAAGGTCTGTACATTGGGACTGACCTCTCCCAGGTATTCACAAGCAGGTAATTTTTGGGGACAAGGTTTTGGATGCTGATTGTTCCACGGGACAAGAGGCACAGGGAAGGACATGGCATGAAGCCCTCACAGCTCTTAGCCTGGAGACAACATCCTGCTGAGTGTGAGCCCCGTGTGTCCCTCCTGGACTGACATCCCTGCCCTGTGTTCTTCCAGTCTGTGACGAGCACTCGGATTACAAGGATGCCAAGCTGCTCTACCGCTTCCGCAAGGATGACGGGACCTTCCCCCTCAGCAAGGACGTGAAGGTGTTCATGCGAGGGCAGAGCCTTTATGAGAAGTACGTGAGTCCTCCCCTGGCATTGGGGCACTGGCACTGTGCCTTGCTGGCTGTGCTGCCTGCTGGTGCTCTGCAGCGGGGAGCCACGGCTCCTACTGGCTTTGCTTTTCCTCCTCTGCACTCCCTGCTGTCCCACTGGGAAGTGCTGCCTCCTGAGCCCTGTCGCAGCTGCAGGACAACCAGCATCCTTGGGGATGGGACAGGAGTCTCACTATGAACTCATGGATGCTTCCAGGGGCTCCAGCCCAAGTGCAGCTGCTGGGATCTGGTACATTCCCAGCACTCTTCCAGCGTCCTCGTGTGAGCTGCTTCCACCAGCTGTATTAGGACTTAACAACGTCAGCAGGGTATGGGGTTTTCAGGATCCTCATGGGCCTGGGTCCCTGCACCTCACTTAGCCTGTTTGCAAAATTTGTAATGGAAAAGTTAATTCCCAGAGAGTACAGAAAACTCCTTCCACCTCCAAGTGTTTAGTTTTCTTTGTGTTGACTGTTTCTGGTTCTAAGTCCGAGCCATCTTTCCAGAGTCCAACCCCAACCCACTCTCTGGACCAGTTTCCTTTAACAGCCTCTTCCCATTTCACATCCTCTGGCAAGGAGAGTCACAAACTGGCTCTGAAGGAGAAGTCCTTCATCCAGGCGGGTGCTGCTTTTGGGTGTGTCCCTCCCCTTTGCCAGATGCGCATCCCTGTACTTTGCTCTTGATCCGCCGCAGTGACCGTGGGATGGGGAGAGCATCCCGGCAGTCTCATGGCTGAGCCGGCTGCACCCTCTCGTGGAGACGCTGGATTTAGCTCTCACATGCTGCCAAGGGAACGCTGCTGACTGAAACCCACCCTATCCGTGCATTCGGACTGCCTGCCATGTGTTACCCGCGCTCAGTCACTTGCTTGGCTTTCCCTGGGACCTTTAGCTGAGGTCACAGCCCAACTGGTTTTGCTGGAGCTGCTTCCTCGCCTCTGATGAAGATTCACAAAGGCACCCGACTGCAGCTCCGTGTTGCTCCCTCCCTTCCCGCTGCTCCCCGGCAGGAATGTTCTGGCTGCAATGCTTTGCCCGCTTCTCTCGGCCTTGCTTCACCCGGCTGCAATTCCCGTGGGGACTGGCAGGGATGTTTGGATCACGGGAGACCTGTCCCACCTCTGTGCCAGGCTGGTGAGTGTGGAAGAGTCAATCCTGAAGGTGAGAGAGGAGAACTCGGTGAAGTACCAGAGGACTTTCCTGGGCTCTGAGATGATCGACTGGCTCATTCAGGAGGGAGAAGTGGAGAACAGGCAGGAAGCTGTGGAGCTGGGACGGGCACTGCTGGAGCATGGGATCATTCAGCATGGTGAGCCAGGGCCCGGCTGGAGCCAGGGTGGAAAGCCAGGGATGAGCGTGGCTGTGTGGGGAACAAATCCCCATTCATGCCATGCAACAAGTGCTGGTCAAGTGCCCACTTGGAGATGGCAATGGAGCCTTTTAGTTCTATGTTTGGAGCTGGTGACCTTTGAAACCAGAGCAGTCTTCCACCCCCCACAGAGGCTTTGAGATGAAATCTGAGCTCTTGCTTTTCAGTTCTTCAAAGCCACCGGCTACAGGGCTGGGCTGCACCCCTGGGTTTGGAAGGCTGGGGTGTGAGGATGTAATGTTTAGCTCCACTTGGCAGATTATATCCATCTGCTATAATTAAACTTCCAATTCGGAAGGCAGGGAGTCCTCTGAGTGTCTTGGGACAGGAGCAGGTGGAGGGCTGTGACACCGAGTGCAACCCTGGGAGACGGCACCTCTTGGAGGGGTGGCCCTGCTGTTCCTCCCTCCCTGCAGGCAGCACTCCCAACCAGGCAGAAAAGCTGCAGTGGAGCACAGGGGCATTAAAAGCAATTCATGAGGGTCCACCAGGGTATTTGTTATATATTTTTCCACTCCCTCAGCCTCTCCCTCCTCCCCTGTTCTCTCCTAGTCTCCAATCGGCATCACTTCTTTGACAGTGACATCCTCTACCAGTTCTGGATCAACTTCCGCCGCCGGCGGCGTCTCACAGAGTTACTGAATGAGAACTCTTCCCGTGCCCTCTCCGAGAGCCCTGACAGCCCCTTCTGCCTCCGCAAGCTCAACCCAGACCCAGGCAACACCAGCTTCCTCTCTGGTATCTGTGGATGTGTTTGTGGACGGGAGTGAAAGCAAAGATTACATAACCCAATATCCCAGGGCTGAGGGGGTTGCTCCAGCAGAGTTTGAGAGGTTCCTCTGGGCATCCCGTGAACACCAATCCCATTGCTTTGTGGTGGATGTCACAAGGCAGTGGCAGTCTCTAGCACAGACCCCTGTCCCAGGAAAATAACCCAGCTTAGCATCAGCTCAGCTCTTGATCTTTCTTTGAACTGGTTTTGTTCTTTTTGAGCTCAAATTCCATCCTCAATCCACACATACCTTTCAAGTTTATGTTAGGCTTGGGGGAAAGTTTGTTACTTTAAACTCCTCTATTTTTTAATAGAAAATTTTTTTATCTGCCTCTTTCAGTGCAGACCAACAAGGAGATCAAAGTTGTCTCAGCGGTTCGAAGGAGCAGCATCACTTCCCTCTCTGGAAACTCCAATGCCTACTTCAGTGCTCCTCCTACATTGGTATTCCCTCCTGTGGCTGAGTGCAACCCCAGATCAGGTCTGGGCTTCTGCATTGCCTGTTGTTATAAGGGATGCATTGATTCCTTCAGGGCACGGGCTCAGCAGAGGGTCAGCCTCACCTCTGCATCTTGATTTGAAGAGTTGTGCATGTGTTTGGAAAATCATTGAGATGGATGCAAAGGTTTCTGTGTGCAGGAAATGTGGTTCTAACATCTGTTTTCCAGCCCAGGGTAATCCCCAGGCTGCCTTGTTATGCACTTTACTGTACAAACCCCTTGATTCTGATAGAATCTGTCACCTTCTGCTCTAGTGTTAAAGAGACCCGTCACTAACGAAGAGCTGCTGTCCCCTGGGGCTCCCTATGTCAAGAAAACACTGACTGTGAGTGACCATGGGGACTGGCATTGCTAATCCAGCATATCCAGCTCCCTGCCTGCTCTTTGGTGTTTTTCTGTTGGCTACTGTGACCTCTCTATGCTAAAACTTCGACTGCATGTCACATCATCGTGGCTTTTGCTGGTGGCTCCCTAGGGGTCAAGGTCTTCACATATTCTTCTGGGTGGAAATGTGCTCAGCCCCCTGGGTGTTTGATGTATATCCATGAGGTAGATCAGGAAAAAAAGGTTTTCTGAGCAGAAAAAAACCCTCCCATTTTGGAGGTTTTTTTGGCATTGGTGAGACCCTGGCACAGGGTGCCCAGAGAAGCTGTGGCTGCCCCATCCTTGGAAGTGTCCAAGGCCAGGTTGGACGGGGCTTGGAGCAACCTGGGGTAGTGGCAGATGACCCTGCCCATGGCAGAGGGATCAGAATGAGGTGATCTTTAAGGTCCTTTCCAAACCAAACCATTCCAAGATTCTGATTTCTGTTCCATCCAGCTCCATGCAAACTGTAGAATCAATAAATCTTGTGTCACTTGGGACTGTGACACTCATCCTCTGTCACAGGGCTTTAGGCACAGCTTTATGCATCTTTTAGGTCCCTCTGCAGATCAGGGGTGTTGAAATGATCTATCAGCACCTGATGGAGCTGCACGGAATGGGGGGAGCATCCAAGGGCCTCTCTTGCCTTCCTTATGTTGGGCTTTTTACATCTCCAGGATGCTGCAGACAACCTGAGTTTGGGCCTTTTGCTTTTTAAGTTATTTCTAAAGCTGTAGAACTGGTCAAGGCAGGCCTGGTGGGTGCTGAGTGGAAATGTTGCAAGGCAGCTCCTGCCCTGTGGATTGCATTTGGTTCTTTTGTGTCTCATCCCTTCACTGCCCACCTCTGAAAGGGGCAGTCTCACAGAGAGCAGTTTAGGGAGCATAAGGGCTGCCCTGCCATGCTGGTTTGGCACAAGCAGGGTTGCAGAGGACCTGTGGATCAGGTTCCCAGATTAAGTGTGCTGTAGAAAGTGGTGGGAAGCAGCAAGAAAAAGCAAGCTGGTGATTAGCATGGCACGTCTGAGGACGTGCTGTTCATTCTCCTCCTGAATGCTCTTGCCCTGCCCTTCAACTCTGCCAGCCTGGGCCTTTCATGGCTCATTTCCTCCTGCTTAGCTCTGCAGTTGCTGTTATTTATTTATATGAGTGATGTGCAAAATCCCTTGGGAATTCCTTTTCTCTTCTGGGCACATCAGAGGGCCGCAGAATCGCAGCAAACTGCTCTGGCAGGCTGACATCAGAGTGGGGCAAGGCAAGAGCAGCTCCTTCCACCCAGGAAATGCTCTGCTGTGCCAAGGAGAAGGTGCTGTGTGCGTGATCTGGGAATGTTCTCAGGCATGCTTGTGGTGCATGCCTTGCACTTCAGCTTGATGCTGCCTGTGATTCTCTTTCCTGCACTTGCTGACAGGGAATTAATCAGAAAACAGCTTTTCAGGGAGCAGTTAATCAGTTCTACATCTCACTTAGTGCACGGCCCTTTCTCTCCCACCCATAACAGGTTAGGATCATGAGCTCTCCATCTCTCTAGGAACTGTTGCCTCTCCTCTCTCCAGCCTGTTCCTTGATTTTTAAGCCCCTTTTGTTCTGCTTGCAGATCGTGGGGGACGCGGTGGGCTGGGGGTTTGTGGTTCGAGGAGGAAGACCTTGCCACATCCAGGCAGTGGACCCAGGAGGACCTGCTGCTGCTGCAGGGATGAAGGTACTTTTTTACTCATGGAGACCAGACAGGACACAGGATTTGTGTCCTGTTTGAGCTTTTTGGGCTGAACACCTCCTCCATGGTCATCCCACCTCCTGCAGTGGGGATCAAACTGATGGAGTGGGCACATGGGGCTCTGGGAGAGGTGGAGGGAGGGATGACCCCACAGGGGTGCCCTGTGTATGTGGCAGAGTGGAGGATTTGCCTTTTCCAGGGCAGCACAGGGGCTGTGGGCAGCTAAAACTCAAAAAACTCGGTCAAAAGTAAACCATCCCTGTGCCTGACCTTGGAACAGTCAAAACTGTTTGAACTACTAAAAACAAAGCAGACAATTCCCAGCTCAGTTCCAGTGACTTTTTCCCAGTGAAGCAGGGAAGGGGCAGAGCTTTGTCCTGAATCACCTGCTCATTTCAGTTCCTGAGCATTTTGTTTCCCTGCTATCAGCAATGGACTTCTGCATGGAGCTCTTTTCCGTGTACACAAAGCCTTAATAACATTAAATTGATGCCTTGATTTGATTAATCGAGTAACTTCCAGTATTTCCAGCTTAGGTGAAATGAACTTAGAGCTTGAAACTCCCTTTAGGCCCAGGCCTGTATGAGTTTCATGTGTAGAGTTTTAGGCATGAATGAAAGAAATGTTGAGTTTCCCAGTTCCCTACAAAAACCCCAACAGCGAGGGAGTAATTTCTAAAAGCTGATATAAGTCTAAAGCCACATGAATATTTCAAATAATGGAATTCTTCAGAGGCAGAGTGTGACTCCTGTTTGCTTCAGGCAGGATTGGAAGGGGATGGATGAATTTGTTTCATTTAATCAAGAACCCAGTGAATTTCTCCTTACCTAATCTCATTTGCTACCAAATTGCTGGATGTTAATATTGTGCCTCATTTCCATGTGTGAAATGAGCCACTGCTCATAAATGAGTCTTTTTTTCCTCTGTTAGCTCACATCTAAATCCCTTTGGTCCCGTTTTTATGACACAGTGATTGCAGCACTGTGATTATCGGTGTATCTACAGGGTGGTGATGCTTTAAGGTTTCAAGGATTTTACACAAGTTATTTGCATCACAGCCCCTGGTTCCAGTTAATCAGGGGCAGGAGGTGCTGTGGGGCTGCAGGTAACCTGTCCCTCCTCTTGCAGGTGTGCCAGTTTGTTTTCTCAGTCAATGGAGTGTATGTTTTGCACCTGGACTATCAGACCATCAGCAGCCTCATCATGACAGGACCCCGGACTCTGGTGATGGAAGTCATGGAAGCCATTGAATGAGCCAAGGAGTCTCATCCTGCTGCTGTTTGGAAAGGCAGGACTCTCCACTTAGCAGGGATGGACTGTGGGGAGGGACCAAGCTCAACACTTCACTGTGATGTGTTACCCAGGCGTTTTGATGTATTTTCAAATAAACACATTCTAATGGACAAATATTGGACTTTCATCCTCTTGAAATATTTGTCTGTACCTGCTCTTGAGAGTGTCTAAGCTCTTGCAGCTCCTTTTTAATGCCACTGTGAAAATTCAGCACTTAATGAGCCCCACCTTAGAGCAAGCCTTTCACCAGCCAAGCTGGCAGGCAGGTGGCAAAGCTGGTAAGCAGCAAGAAGTTTATATCAAGTGAGTCTGTCTGAGCTGCCCTGAGCTGTCTGTGCAGTCTTCCAAGAACACAATGTGCTCCCCAGATGGCCCCATAAGCTGTGCCACTGGCTCTGTCAAGAAAATAAGGAAATCAATACAGGAATGTGTGTTTCCTTGTAAATTCTGAGGCTCCTGCTACTCTCTTGGCTTAGCCACACTCACAGCCAGGGCTGGTTGCTGTTCCCAGCTGTTTCTTGAAAAGGTGACACTTCCATGATTGTGCATTTTGTGCCTCCACCCCTTAATAATGCTTGATTTCATTAATTAGCTTCACCTCAGCAAGGAGGCAGGCAGAGATCCCAAACATCACAGGCTGCTACCAACCTAGTGATGGGAGTGGGGCAAAGCAGGGGCCAAAACCAGAGTGTGCCCAAAAGGAAATGTGTCCTAGTCTGAGTTTGACTCTGGGAAGGAACAAAAACGAGTGAAAGCCACCAAAATTCACCCCCTCTGTCCCCTGCTGCTTACAAGATGGCTGTATTTGCAGCCAATAGAAAATATTCCTTGCAAGTTACTCTGAAAGTGAACTAAATATAGGAAAACAGGTAGTAACAAGAAACTAGGGAGGTTTCCTTCTTTCCAGTTCACAGAGCATCCTGTTTGTGATTAGCCTGAAGTGCTGTGCATAGACAGGATGATCTCCAGCACTCCTGCTTAGGGCAGGATCCTCAGTGCAGCTCCTTTGGCCACAAACCAAGCCTTAAAAAAACAAAACAAGAAACAAAACAAACTAAAAAAAAACCCAAAACAAACAAACAAAAAAAAAAAACAAAAAAAACCCAACCAAACAAAAATCCCAACCAAACTAAAAAGGCAAAATTAGTAATTTTGATTTGTGTTAAGATGGGGTTGACTTTCTTGGAAAATCTGGTGTCAGCTGTGTATCAGGTATTGCCTTACTGCTGGCTGTGTTTTTTCCTGTGGTATAAAGGGATATCTGCTCCCCCAGTGCTGGTGCTGAGGTAATGGGATGATGTGGAGCACAGAATTCCTGGAACAGGGTCCAGGCAAGACATTTGCATTGATAATTGGGGTCCTTCCAGCCCCTAAGTGGAACCAGACCATCCCCTCAGCTGTTTGTCAGTAAACTCACAGTTGTTATTTGTAGCATTCAGTGCATGAGTTAAGCAACATCCATCTGCCTTTTTGCTTTTTAAATTCTATTTAGGGAGAGTTTGGGTGTCTGTGATGGCCCAAAGGTTTAACCCAGGGTGATTGGCTTGGACTAAGGCCAAATCCAGAAGATTTAGGCAGTGTGGGTACCTTGGGAAAGGCAGGCCAGAAAACAGCACCCTGAACACAAGCACTGAGAACAGCTCCAGATTTTTCTATGTCAAAGCAGGAGTTTTTAATTCTGTATCTGAATTCCTTGAAAGTACAGGAGATATGTGCTCATTTCTTTCTCTCCCTACTTTTAAAGAAAACTGTAGCAGCTCTGAGCAACCTCAGAAACCCAATTGGAATTACAGAAGAGGTAATTTGTGGTATTTATGCATAGGGCAGTGACAATCCTCTCTCCATGGGGTACCAAATGCTTTATGCTTTGTTTTATTAAGATTTGTTGCCCACTTTTTGCTCAGAGAGGCTGTGGCTGCCCCATCCTTGGAATTGTTCAGGGCTGGGTTAGATGAGGCTTGGAGCTGCCTGGGATAGTGAAAGGTGTCCCTGTCCATGGCAGGGGGTGGAATAATATGCTGTGTCCCTTACAAATCAAGTCCTTCTATAATTCTATCATTTCTGTGCTTCATTTTGGCGTTACTCTTTGGTCTGTATATTGTGATGCTTGTAAGTGCTTACACAATTATAAAACAAAGCTGCAAAGAATTAACAAATGTTTGTTTATTGTGCAAAATACTTTAATAACTGTGATTTTTTTTCCCATTTAACTTGAAATTTCCAAAGGTGTCCCTGTTTTCTGCTGAATGGCAATGCAAGCATCTTAAACTTCACTCAGTTGCAGTGGGAGACTGACAGTGACAGTCCCTGCAGATGCAGCTGAAAAATCTGGCCTCTGTCTGTAACGAGAAATGCCATCGTCAGTCATTCCCTCCTGGCAATGAGGACCAAATCTGTCCGAAAAAAGTTCTGGCAGGGAGCTGGGCGTCTCTCCCAGGTGCTCCTGGTGCCGAGGATCTCATCCCGGAGGAGCTCGGGGCTGGATCCCACAGCTGGGGAGCCCGCAGCACCGTCGAGCTCCAGTTCATGATTCAGCCTCTGGCCCTGCAAAACTTACAGATGTGCTTAATTTCCTTAAGCAAACGAAACACAACTCCCCTTCGGTGCACAGGCTGGGCTCTCAAAACTATTTAATGGGATGTGAGCGAGGCTGGGCTGACTTCATCCCGGGGAGTCTGGGGGTGGGCGGAAGCCAGGACTTGTTGCTACGTTCTAGGAGATCAGCGTGCAGCCTCCCAGGCAGAGATTTGATTTAATTCCATTACCGAAGCCCCTAAAAGCTGTGCACTGCTGCCCATAGGCGCAGCCTCTTGCTTTGCACGCTTTATTTGGCCGCGCCAAGGGGCCAAGCCGTGCATGAGGAGAGGGAGGTGGGGGAATCCCATCCCTCTCCCCCTGCTCTCCCTCCCCTTCCTTATCCCTCCTGACGCCTGGGAACTGAAATCTTTAACCGCTCCGAGGAGCAGATGAGGCGCCAGGGCAGCTCGTTGGCCCGCGGTGTCAGAATGTAGCCGGACCGCCGCCCGCCCGTCCGGGGAAGCCGCTCCGCTCCGAGAGGTCTGTGCCTCGTTCGCCTTCGGGAACGGGTTTGCAGCGGTGCTGAGGAGGGGCTGTGCTGCTTTGCGGCGTGTGTGGGTATCCCAGGCAGGGAATTTCGGCAGGGTTTTGCTCTCTGGGAAGCTTGGAGTTGGTGCTGTGCTTGGGGCAGCGCTGGCCGTGCCGGGCAGCGGTGATGGGTCCCATCATCTTATGATGAAGTGGCTTCAAGACGCATTCCCTGGCAGTCTAAATACTGCCAGGACTGCCTTGGCAACTCTTTCGGGGCTATGGCTGTGAGGAATGCATTTTTTTTGTTGGTTTGATTTTTTTTTGTTTTGTTTTGATTTTTCCTTCTATTTCGTGGTTAATTGTGCAAAACTGCAGGATATTGCTGCCAGAGCGTACTTGGAAGGGTTTACTACCAGTGTGGGATTTTCCCACCTGGATGTGTGTGTGGGTTCAGCCTGGTGGGCTGGGGGAGCTGCAAAAGCTCAGTCTGGGAGTGGAATTGTACCTGACTTAATTTTGAGTCTGGTACTGCGATGTTTGAGACCTTTTGTTCAATAATGGAACTGAAATAGGGGAATTTTCCAGGAGAGATCAGAAAGGAGTTGATGCATTTGGGTTTTTCAGTCTGTTTTAGGTCCTTTAACCAGCAAAGAACTGGGGAAATGTGGGACAGATTTGCTCCCTGCAGTTGGCTGCCCCGGGCAGGTCCCTGTCTCTCCTGCAGGGCTGCCCCTGGTGCTGCTCATGTGTCCAGCAGTGAGTGGGACACAAGGTGACATTGCTTCTGTGCAGACACAGTGATGACTTCTGGAATGAGGAAATGTCCCCAAACTGTGGCTGTGGAGGATGGAAATAATTTACAGTGCCTCCAAATCCTCACCTTTAGTTGTGCTGATTTAAATGTGGCAGGTGTTTTTTTTTCCTTTAATGAAAGTGACAACATGTAAAATTTCCTGTACAAAAAAAAATGGGATCTCTGACTGCCTTAACCTCCAAATCCCCTCTGAGCACACAGCTGGAGCAAGTGGAAAGGGGTGTGTTCCCCACACACACTTATTTTCCAGACCCTGGAAATACTCACCACATGCTCCATATGTTGCTGCCTCCAAATTCCTTCCCTGGGGGTGAGTAACAGGAGAGAGGCATCAGCGTGCTGTGGGCTCCCTGCCTGCCAGCAGGCTGCTGTCACTGTGGTCCCCTCAGTCCCAGGGTCCACACTCAGCCTGGCTGGCTGGTGGCACCACTGATGGCAGAAAGGGATGGGGAGAGACCACAGAGTCTTGGGGTGGGGGCTTGGCCTGTGGCAGGTGAGTTGTGGAAAGGGAGCTCATCCAGATGTGAGTTTTCCACCACTTCAGACAGGTGCATTTGTTATTCCTGATTTACAGGCAGGAAAATGAATGTTGGAGAAGAGGCAGAATGTTGATGGGTTTGCCTCTGAGCAGGCAGAAGAGATGAAGTCCCTGTTTCTTGCTTTAAAGTCACAGTAAAGACCCACCCCTGGGGTCCAACTGTGCCCAATCTGTGTTAAAACCAGGACTACTGTGAGGGTGGTGAGTCCCTGGCACAGGCTGCCCAGAGAAGCTGTGGCTGCCCCATCCCTGGAAGTGTCCAAGGCCAGGTTGGATGGGGTTTGGAGCAACCTGGTCTGGTGGAAGGTGTCCCTGCCCATGTCAGGGGGTGGAATGGGATGAGCTTTAAGGTCCCTTCCAGCCCAAACCAGCCTGTGGTTCTATGATAATACTGAACTGATCCTTACTCATCAGGGTGGAAGCTCCTGCCTGATTCAGAGCCTGCAGTAAGCCCAGATTGGTGCAGGCTGGAGGTGTTGATTCTTCTGGATTTCAGATCCCATGTAACCCTGGTTAACATGGAAAGATCACACACAATCCAGTGCTTTTGCCAGAGCTCGGCATCCTGTTTGTCAGCAGAGTTGCACAGAAGTTTCAAGGAAATCAAGAGCAGTTTGGTGGCATCACAAAATGGCAAAAATGAATGCAGTGAAATGACCCTGTTAGAAGATGTGAAGAAACAGAATTTTACTCCAATATGTATAAACTGTTTTCCTTAGTAATGCCAATGTATTTTTGGTGCATCACATGAAATTTAAAATTTAAAGCAATACTGTTTTTCTCTTGACATGTTCCTTTTTTCTCCATTTCTTGAATCTCATACTGAGGGCAGTTAAAGTTTTACCTGCCCTGCACCATCTCCCACCGTGTTTTCAGCTGGATACAGTAGGATAATGCTGCAAGGAGGCCTGTGCTGGTTTTGTTGGGCTAAACTGTCCTGTTTGACTCCAGACTGCTGAAATCTGCCCTCATCCCATCACTGTTCATGTCCTTTCTGTGTTTTATTCATTGGTGTTTGAGGTAAATTTTACCTTGTATTTGCTGTTTAAAGGATCTTATTAGAATTATGAGAGTATTTTCACAGTTTTTTTTTTTTTTCAGCCAGTATGTGCTATCTTTTTGGGAGCTGATATTATACTTTAAATTTGTACAGTATGAAATTGCCTAGAATGTACTAATTTTTTTTGCCTTATTTTAAAGGTATTGAGCCTTTGTTGCTCCCATTGCATTAGTGGCATTTCTTCTAAAAAATAAATAGACCATGCTGGAAGGACTGAACTTGGTTAACTGAGGATTTGCAGCCCAGCTTTTGATGTTGGCATTCATGTATTCTTATTTACTTGAACTTTTTGTGGATATTTTTGCTAGTAATTCCATGGGAAAGTGACCTTGTAATTCAAAGGTACTGTATATTTGCTACATTAAAAGTGAGATACTGCTCTGTTTGTTGCTGAGTTGTGTTTTTTCTCAGGAAGGCACCACTGAATTTTCTTGGAGAAAACTCCAGTGTTGCAGTGTCGGGTGGAGGGTGCAGCTCAGCACAGCCCGGCTCCTGCTGGCCACGGGAAGCCACAAAAAAACGGGATTTTCCTTTGCCTTCGGTCAATTCCAGCCGGGATCCAGGCTGGGGGAAAACCCGGACTGGATTTTTTCCGGAGTCCGGAATGGAGTCGGTTGGAGGGAAAACCCGGACTGGATTTTTCCCGGAGTCTGGAATGGGTATCACTTAGTTTCACACAGAACCTGCTCATGTATTCAGCTGAGGCTAATCCAGAGGAAAAATAAAGGGAGAGAGACTGAAAGGGGAAACCCCAGAAGTTTCTGTTGCTGAGAAATCCCTTAATTTTGCTATTTCTGTAATCTTTATAGTAAGCTTTACAAAGCTCCTGTGGGAGGTGTCAGACAATAATTTTAAATCAGAACATTCTGCTATTTGAGTTTTTCCTGCTGTCCAAGCCTTCCTGCCCTGCACTGCTATTTAACCTGTTGCTGTTTGTGAGTCTCAGAAGATCCCTCCTCCCTGCCCTCCCACACTCTGTTACCATTGTGGTCTATTTTACACAATCTATGGTTTTTCTTCTCACCTGAACAGATCAGTTCTTCCATAATTCTTCCTTTCACAATTTCCAGAGCACTAAATTAATTGTTTTCCACTTCTGGAAGAGAATAATACTTATGCCCAGTTAAAGCAAATCAGGAGAATGGAAAAATCTGTAAGATGTGTTTTCAAATAAGCCAGAACCTCCCCCCTGCTCTCTGCCACTCTGTTTCTTAGTTCAAGGAATTTGAAAAATGCTGACTTTTTGCTGCTGTTTGGCACACAGCACCTCTGCAACCAGGGCAGGCTCTGCTTCCCTGGAGGTGACAGTCAGGGTCCTGAAACCCACCTGTAAAATGTTTGCTGTTTTTTATAAACAATGACCTCATTTTATTAGCTGGAAAATAAAGCAAGTGTTTCCCATGGCTAAAGGCTCCAGTTACACTGCAGTTGTTCCATTCATCTTCAATTAAAAAAAAAAAAAATCACAGTCAGAGAAGGGTGGTTAACAACTCCCTGTTACAACTTGCATGTTTTTCCATTCATTCCTCCAGCAGTTTAGATCTGATTTAAACAGATCATGCCTGGGTCACTTGCGCATATTTATTTTTCCTTGAAATTGCCACAAAGGTGCTGTGTTTGAAGGAAACAGGCATTTTCCAGGAGCCTCTGCATACCTGTCTATCAAAGTGAATAGAAGTGAAATGTCACCACAGGAGGCAGGGGCTGGTTCTGCCAGAAGCAGTGAGGCTGAAATGTGGAGCACAGAGATGACAAAAGGCCAAAAACATGTGCTTAAAACCCAGTTTGTTGAGACCCACGTGAGGGGATGGCACTGTTTCCATCAGGGTGATTTTCTGCTGGTCTGAAATTCCTGACCCAAACTGAATAGCACTGAAATCCAGGCCAGCAAAGCCAGCTGCAGGTGCTTGAGGTCTGTGGGCTGAGGCCGGCTGTCCTTGGTCAGTCAGCTTTGGCCATGCTGCAGAGGTTGTTTCTGAGTCAAACTGATCCTCTGCAATGGCCAACTCTGTAACTGCCTCTGCTTTTAGTCTGTTCAGGTGAACAAGTTAAAGCAAAACTGTTCCAGCAAGTCCTGAATGCAACTTCTTGGGAATGAATTAAGAAATAAACCCCTTCTTTTTAAACTGTTCACATACAAACTCCACTGGGTCTGTGCATCCCTCCTGCTGCAAAATTGCTGTATGACAGCAACTGAGGCCCTCAAATCGTGGTTTGAGGAGCCTGGCTGTTCCTCTCAATGCTTTTCCACTTAAGATCAGTGTGTGAGTGGCAGGGACATGAGAAACATGCTTTGTGTACACTTGTAATGATCTTGGTCACGATAATCAGAAATAATTACTTCTGTACAATTTAAACCAGAAATTATTCTAGAATCTGTCTGTCCAGTCGTTTGCCAGTGTTGCTGATTTCCATGATCAGAGAAGAACCCATCGCTTTGAGTTCCACTGCTGAGATTGTCCTGCCCAGGGAGCAGTGCCCAGCCCCAGGCCCAAGCAGGCTGAGAGGAGAGTTCCCTACCAAGTTTATAAACACAGTTTAGTCCAAGGCACTGAACAGCTGTATTGGAGAACCAAAAAAAGATAAAATAATATGTAGGAATTGCAGGAAAATCTGTGTGTTCTTCTCAACCCACCCTTTCAGTGCTGTCAATGATGCCTTGAGCTGCAGATCCCAGCTTGTGCTGCCTTAACTGAGAGCTGCAAAAAAACTGGATTTTATATAACTTTTACTTCTCCCTCCTGCCATTTGCCCTCTTGTAGGTCCTGGTCACAATGCTGATTCGCACTTGGTTCTTCCTTGCCTGCCTACCTGTGATGAGCCATGTCTGGGGACGAATGGGCCAAGGTAAGGAGCCTGCCTGCCCTTGTAGAGCTGTTCCCTATGGTTTGTCTGTCCCTTGGGATACCCAGCCCTTCCCACTGGCAGTGGCATCCCTGTGAGGGGCACTCCCAAAGGCAGGCTGGATTTAAGGGGGCTGCTGTGCTCTGCTGTCTGTTGGTGAAGCTCCAAACAACCTTTCCCATGCATGAAGAGTGATGAGGGATCTGGGGGCCCATCTGGGGAGAGGCTCTCTATCCATCCCCACCCCGCCAGGCCTGTCCTCATCTCTGGCAGTAGTTCAGCCACTCCCTTGCACCAGGGATGCATTTCAGCCTGTGCAAGTAATGAGGGGGTTATGTGATGTGTGGGAGCCGGAGAAACAGGAAGAAAAAGGGGGTTACGTCTTTAGTCACTGCACCTTCCTGCTGTTTTGGGTGTTTATGGTGAGATGTGGTGCAACATCTAGGTGAGAAAGCAGGAGGTGATTCCTCCTGTATCATCCTGCTCCCCAGAGGGACCAGAAAATACCTGCAGCACCTCAACCCAGCCCTTCTGATGTGGAAGAACCACCTTAATGTTATGCTTGAATGCTCTGTGGAAGAGCATAAAGGTTTCTAGAGAGGTGATGGCACTGCAGGGCTGGGACAGATGTGTCTCCCTGCTGTGTATCTTCCACACTTCTGCACTTAAGCCTGGGCTTAACTCCCTGTCAACTGGAGAGCAAGGTTACAGCATCAAATAGTGCACATCTAACACAGGGCAAGGAAACAGTGGAGCTTTCATGGCACTGGGGATCATTTGCATCCAGCACATAATGGTGCTTTAGAGGATGATGTCCTTTCTGGTCTGTCTGGGGACATTCTTGTCCTTTTAGCTTCTGGGCTCCTAGAGTGATGCCCAAGGAGCTGGACCACACTTGGCCAAAAGAAGACAACTCCATGTTTAATCTAACTATGAATTCCCCTCATTGTTCCATGATCTTTTACCATTTCTCTTAGGCATGATTTTGGGATTTGCTTTTTGCCCTTCACCCCTCTTTCCCCCGGTTTCATTCTTCCTCTTCAGATTTGCCTGGGGTGAGATGTGAATTTGAGCTTTGTTTCCCCAAAATAGTTATCTGCTTGTTTGGCAGCCTTCAGGAAGTCTCTGCAAGGAAGGGTTAAGGCACAGATGTTGGGCTGAGACAAGCAAGACCTCACTGCCAGCTCTCACTGCTTTCCTGGGTGGTGACATCATGGCAGGGATGTCAGGAGGTGTCTGGGCATCAGGCAAGACCAGAGTCGGGACTTGAGGAGCCCTGGGTTCTGGTAATTGAATAACTTTGTCCACTGCTTAATTTCTGTGGTGATCTTGCCTCTTTATGACTTGGATATCTTAAACCATTTACAAACAGCCTAAATATCCCTCGACTGTGCAGCCCCACTTAAGCCAGTCCTGGCTGACAGCTACTCACCAGAAGCAGAAGTAGAGAAGAGCTCAAACCCCCTTTATGATCTCAAGTCATTTATTCTCTCTATCCCAAGGGACAGAGCACCGACCTGGGCAGGAATCAGCCAGGGTAAGAGGGCGAGGCTTTGTGTCCTGTTGGTTTTGTCACAGAGAGGGGGAAGGGGATACCGGGGGTGGAGCTGGGATAAACAACCAAGCAGATCAGAGCCCGGGCTGCTTGAACATTAGACAGACCCAACTCAGAGTCACATGGCAGGGACCCGGCCTGGGGAACCCAGGGGGGTCCACTGCAACACTGGGTGCCACTTTGGCAGCACTGACCAGAAACTCCAGGTCTGCCTAAGCTTTTTTTTTTTTTTTTTTGTGAGTAATTGTAAATGGAAAGAGATTGGTTACAGCTGCAAGTGAGGGGAAGCACTTGGGTGCAGATGTTTATATTGTGCTCACTCACTACAAATTAGGGCATCCTGCTGGAAAGGCAGCTCTGGGCACAGTGTCAGAAGGAAGGGAGAGAAATCTGCTGAGCTGCCATCCTGCATCCAGCTGAGTGAAAAAGTTTCATATGGTGACATTTGTGCGACAGGAATCATTGATTCAAGGAGTGACACATGAGTTCAGACCTCTAGCTGAGGTTAACAGATAGCTGTGAAATCTGGAGATGATAAGGGAATGTGCTCTTTCTTCTCTTTACCTCCATGTCTGATACTATTTTTTTCCTCAGGATTTGTCATTTAGTTTGCAGCTCCCTGCAGCAAACTGATACAAGCTGGTACCTGTGAGTTATGGTCCTGCCAGGAGCTGTTATTTACACTTTATCAGGTTTTTTTCCTTCTTTTTTTTTTTTTTCCCTTCTTTCTAAACCCAGCTGGTCCTTGAAGCTGCCTCTGAAATGATCTTTGCAGAAGTGTGGGATCCATCACCTGGGGAATTTCTGTATTTCTCAGCAGCCCAAGCCTATTGAAGAACCTTGCTGAACCCTTTTATCTGTTTGCTGCCCTCCCAATTTCACATGTTTGCACCGAACACTCTTGCCATACAAAAACATTCAGCATGAAAGCTCCTGTAAGAGCCCTTCAAGACATGAAGGGTGCAGAGAAAGCCCCCACCTCTGTAGGAGGCTGCTTTACCTTTCTGTAGGGGTATAAAATGAGCACCTGAGAAACTGCTCTTTGCATGGGAGGCTCCATGCCTGCAGAGGTGCAAGGGGACTGCAGGAGCTGCCATGCAGCCCAGGGGATGCTGAGGGCTTGCTTGGGATGGTGAAGGTTCCCTTTGTACCGCAGCTGTTCCTGTGTCCTTAGAGGAGACAGCACGTGAAGGTTTTGTGGGAGGAATTGCACTGTAACAGCATGGATGTGTCTCCTTCTCCCCAGGGTCAGGCCGGCTGAAACTCACTGTCCTCTCAGAAGACAGGCTGCAGATGAAGTGGAAAGAGACTGAAGGGAACATCAGTGGCTACAAAGTTCGGGTAAAGCCCATGGCAGGTATGTGCTGACCCCCTGGACATCAGACCCAGCAGGGATTCATGTGGGAGAGAGGGACTGAGCTCCACCTTTTGTCTGGTGGCCCACAGGACCTAAGTATGAGCATCATTTAGACCTTAAGGGAACAGAGACAAGGCAGAGGGGATTATCCACGGCCTGTTCTGGTTCCAGGTGTTGATTTCTCTGGGCTATATGTGCAGTATGGACAAGGAGCCTTTCTGGCCACCATGGGAGCAGTCTGTGGTGCCACCCAGGGCAGGCACAGTCCCTTTATCACTCATTCACAGGAAAGAGAGAAAATTCAGCCCTGTTCATCCCAGGGGAAAGGTTTAGCCAGAAATGCTGTTCTTTGGGACTCTGTGAAACAAAAATTAAAAAGGTTCGTTGCCTGGCTCTTCTGTGGGAGATCTCAGCTCTCCCACCACCTGCAGGGACATGGAATGGGAAGACTTTGACCCTATTTGTGTGGGAAGGCTCATCCCTCTTCCTCCCTCCCCCTACTCCCTGACTTCAGATGTTGAACCTGGTGGTATTGGAAGGACATGATGTCCCGCAGAGGGGAGGAGGGGCTGCAGGCATCCTTACTCGTGGCTGGCATTCGGTTTCCAGTCGCTGCCGCTTTCCCAGTGAGCCGGAAAAGGGAGCTGCCAGGCAGGAGTGCAGGCGGCAGCTCCTGTGATCATCCACCCGCTTTTAGCTCAGCCCCCACCTGTTTCCCAAGCTGGAGCAGGAGGTTTCTCATTCCTCCCCTGCCCTGCTCCTCCCCTGAGCCTCAGCTCAGCAGAGGTTGGTGAGCATCCCGGGAATGCAGGGAATCCTCACCGGCGCTCCCAGCACATGCCTGAGGCTTTCCCTCTTAGGCTGGGGAGTTTCCAGCCTTAGGCAGGAGCTCAGGAATGGCTGGGTCAGAAAAAGATCCATCTCCATAATTTCAAGCTTGCAGACCTTTCGTGGTCAGAGGGGTTTAGGGAGCTGCTGTTCCTCTCTCTGGAGCAATCACTGCCGTGCTCCATCTGCTCACTGCCCTGCCAACACAGAAATGCCCAGGTCTTGGCTGGGCAAGGCATCCCAGGACAGGGTCCAACAGCTTGGGACGTGGCTGGGGAGGGGTCTGGAGGCTGTGCTAGCCCCAGAAATGAGCTGTGTCCTGCAGGCAGCAGCTGCCCTTGCACAGAGATGGGGCAGAGACAGCACAGCTGGGATGAGTAAGATGAGTCCCAAGTGCCAGGGGTGACCTCCAGAGACACCGAGTCACTGCCTCATTTTGTCACATATGACCTCAATCAGTTGGGTGTCTTCATTCAGTAGTTGCCAGTCTTTACACTCTGAACACCAGCTTTTCACTCAACACTTCCTTGGGAAGGTGGTGAGAGTTGCACTGGGTGGGAGGAATAATAATAATAATAATAATAGTTGTTGTTGTGGGAAGTGATTTCCTAATTTGGGCATGTATCAGGGACTTAAAAAACCCCACCTGTATCTTCTCCACTCTACGTTGAGAAAAAAGTAAAAATCGGAGCTCCTCAAGATTTAAACAATAAATAGGAGCTGACTGCCGTCCCTAGGCAGACATTCCCTGCATTTCGGTGCTGCTTTTGCTACTGTCAGCTTAAATTTAAGCTCTGACAGGGTCTGAACTGTGGTTTCATCCCACCTCAGGGGACTCAGAGCAAGAAGTCATGCTGAAAACCAAGACTCCCAAAGCCACGGTGGGAGGGCTGAGCCCCACCAAGGAATACACCCTGCAGGTCTACGTGCTCAACGGCTCCCAGGAAGCCCTGTTAGCCAAGAGGAAATTTGTGAGTAAGTGGAGAGGGCTGAATTTTACCCCTTAGAGGCTCTTGGGGATGTGGCTGCGCAGAGCTCATCCTCTGGCACACTCCCTGCAGACCCTTTGGCAGTCACAGAGCCTGGCACTGTCGGGGTTGGAAGGTTAGAAAGGGAGATCGGGAAAACTCAGGGGATGAGGGAGGGACTGTGGCTCACAGACCTCTCTAGATGGGCAGTTTCTCTGTTTTTGGTCTTCCTACAGTAGAGGAACTCAAAAATGCATCCCAGACTAGGAATAACCGAAGGAATGCAGGAGCTGCATCAGGAAAGAACCTCACCTCCTCGGGGAGCTCGGCTGCTGAGTACAGTGGGGTGGCAGAGGCCTCCCCACCACCCCTGAACACTGCCCTGTCACAGACAGGTGGGTGCTGTCACCATTCTGGAGTCCCACAGGATTGATTTTGAGCCATGGCCTGTGCCAAGGTGCCATGGCTGGAGTATGCAGCTGTCCCAAAAACCATCCCCTTTCTCCCTGCAACCTCCCTCCATCAGACAGATTCAGTCAGTGACACTTGCTAGCCTGGTCTCATCCTTGCATACAATTCTTAGCTACAGGAACACAGTGAACCACCTAAAAAATATTTGTCCCTCATTCCAGCCCATCTGAAATGCACATCCAAGTATCCAAATTCAGCAGATGCAAACTTATCTTTCAACTGAAAGTGGATCCTTGGAGAACAAGCTGCTCCCTAAGCACTGGGGCTAATGGTGCTTTCTCCCCTAAGCTCTGTGTTCCAAGGCTGGCTGCAGGTGCTCTACAAGAAGGATTTCCTCAAGGATTTCCCTGGCTGAGGATTGTATCTAACTGCAGCCTCATGTTTCCATGAGCTCAAAAGGCAATTGCACCTGCTGATAGAAGAAAGATCCATCATGGCCATTATCCAAAAAGTCTTGTACTAGCCCAAGGTACTTGCCAGTCACAGATTGCTGAGCTCTGGAGAGCACCTGGGTATGAAGTCCCATGGGATGTTTTCCCTGGTTTATATTGTATAAACATTCATTGTCTTTCATCATCAAGGATAATGGGAGGGACAAACTTGCTGATCCATTACTAACATTAACTCCTGAGCACACGTGCAGCCCTCTCAGAGAGGTATGAATGAAGATGGTGTCAGTCTCTGCACCTATTTGCATAAATCTGTAGGAATTTTACCCTCTCTGAGCTCCCTACATCTGTGTCAAGTGTGGCTTAAATCAGCTGAGAAGTGGAGTTGCATGGGGATAACACAGTTGGGGACAATGGGATTTTTCTCTTTGGAGCACAGCAAAGGACAGAGCTGAAAAGAAAAGGCAGAAGGGGATTCAGCCAAAGAACTCAGGAGAAACGACAAGAAACCAGCCCAGTGTGGAGGCCAGCGTGACAGAAACAACATCAACACCCCCAAAATCATCCCCACATACTCTTGAAAATGCAGAGCGAGAGTCTCCAGGAAAAGAAAAAAACCCAAAGGATTCACTGAGACGAGGTGAGAGGGGGTTCAAACATGTCTTGCTCCTTCTTCCCTGCTTGTTTCCCTAACATACACAGGATTGTTTCCCTAACATACACTGAATTCAAGCTTTCCACCCCACCCCCTGCCCCCCCAGAGTACAGGGCTGCTGGTTGTGCTTCCAATCACTAGGTCATGCTTTGGGAGCTGTCAGAGCTCGCTGGAGAAATTTGGAGTTCTGTAGACAACATGAATTCTGAGGAAAGCTGGAGTTAGGCCAAAAATTCCTTCCAGATGATTTAATTTATTGATTTTAATTGATTTGGCACTATTCTCTCTTCAACGTTGTCATCTCCCCCTGCTTCTGGCAGATCTGTGTAAGCATTTGTGTTCTTCAGCAGAGCACCCCCAGCCATGGACCTTTCCAAGGTGTTTCCTTTCCAAACACCAGGGGTGTTTGTTACCGGGCCTGCTCCTCCTTCTGGGCTTGTTCTTTGTGTTTCACAGATAACTGATCCATGAGGATCCTTCAGATTCAGTTGAGGCTGTGATGGCTCCCAGTTCTGCTGAAATGGTGGGAATGGGATGGGCCAGAGAATCTGTGTCTGTGATAAGAGACAAACCTCTTTGGAGCCTGATAAATCTTAATGGGATAATGTTTCCCGTCCACCAAAGATGCAAAATCTGAGAAATACTCAAGGAAGATGCATTCAATTAGCAACATGCCTTATCTTATCCTCTGCTAAGCTGAAGGCCTGGGATGGGGAGAGAGGCAGGGCTAGTGCCAGCAGGTTTTTACAGGGAGATTTGATTTGATATAAAGCCATGAAATAATCATAGCCCACAGGGCATCTCGTGATGGAATGGAATTAAGCAATCACCAGCAATTCTTGGAGACTTAGGCTAGATGAAAGGAAGCATTGGTCTGGGGCTGAGGTGGAATGGAGCTGACAGCTTGCAGAGGGCAGTGCTTGGGTTAGCACATGCTTCCTGAGAGCATTAACCCCTTCTTTGCAGAGGTGCAGCTGCACACCCCTCCATTTCTTGGTACTGACATGGGTTATGCTTGGCTCCGTGGTTTTCACGAGATGCTGGGATGTGTCAGACTGGCAGATGGTCTGTTCCACAATCCAGACAAGGCCCTGCACAGAAGATTCACTTTTTATCTTAGGACTGAAGCGGGTTTTCCTCCTTACTGTTGCTTGTCTCAGTATCAAACCTTTTCCCTCCAGGCTCCCAGTTTCAGTGTGACACATCTGCAATGACTGATATCGTCCTGCTTGTGGATGGGTCCTGGAGCATTGGACGCAGCAATTTCAAGCTCATTAAGGAGTTCCTGAGCAATCTGATTTCCCCATTCAGTATTGCAGAAGACAAGATAAGAGTAGGTAGGACATGCTCCTGCTTCCTGACTTTGGGATGCTGATGTTTGAAGGGGCTTTGGTCTCTTGTCCCTGTGGTTATGTGCTGCTCTTGGGAGCTGTTATTCCTTTAGGAGCTGCTCTTGGAAGCTTTTCCATCTGGTAGCAAGCTCTGGCCTCTAGTGGCTGTGAAAAGTATCTGCACAGTGAACAGAAGCACTGGCTTTGGGCAGCACCAGGTCGGGTGGTGATGCTGAGATACTTTTGGGATTTGCTGCCATCTCTGACGGGGTGCTCAGCCACCAGTGCACTGTGTGCAGTGGCAATGCCTCACTGGGGCTGCTCTGAGTTCAGCTTGGAATGGGGCTGCTTCCAGCTCTGAGTGCTGCTGACAGCCAGGCTGTACATGAAATGGGATGATGTAAATCCCTCTCAGCCCTTGAAACTGATTGTTTGACCCTGATTAACTCTGACACCTTATCAAACACCTCTGACTGTCGTAAGAAGGGTGTGTACCCCTGTACCCAGAGGGGTCTGAGGCATTGCCGCCTGCACGGCAGGACCACAGAATCACAGAACATGGAATATCCTGAGTTGGAAGGGACCCACAAGGATCATCAGGTCCAAGTCCTGGCCCTGCACAGAACACCCTGAGAATCCCATGCTGGGCCTGAGAGCATTGTCCAGATGCTCCTGGAGCTCTGTGAGGCCTGGGACCGTGATCACTGGCCAGGGGAGCCTGTTCAGTGCCTGACCACCCTCTGGGGGAAGAACCATTTCCTAATGTCCAACCTAAATCTCCCCTGACTCAACTTCATGCAATTTTCTCAGAACCACACAGAGAAATGGAGTTAGAAGCCCCATCTGCTCACCCCCAGTCCCTTTCATTATTTTGTGTCATCCTTCCTGGCAATCCTGACACCGGCTCCCAGAGTGGGTCTCCTGCAGCTCACCTGGGCTGGCTGGATGTCCATTGCTCCTGTTTTTCCCAGGTCTGTCCCAGTACAGCAGTGACCCCCACACAGAGTGGGACCTGAGCACTTACTCCACGAGGGAACAGGTGCTGGAGGCCGTGAGGAATTTGCGGTACAAGGGTGGCAACACCTTTACAGGTAATTCCACCTTACAGGGCTCTAAACAGCCCGGGCAGCCACAGTGGGGGAAGCTGTTCCCATGGGATAGTGTGCTCTGTGGGGACTGTGGCCACTGGAAAGAAGGAAAAGAGTAAAGGCATTGGGGTTGTTTGCAGGGCTGTGGCACAACCTCCATCTCTGCTCCTCCCCAGGTCTAGCACTGACCCACGTCCTGGAGCAGAATCTGAAACCCGATGCTGGTGCCCGGCTGGAGGCTGAGAAGTTGGTAATTCTCCTGACTGATGGGAAATCCCAGGATGATGCCAACCTGGCTGCCCAGACCTTGAAAAACCTGGGCATAGAGATATTTGCCATCGGTAAGATGACAGCCATTGATAATCTGTAGGACAAAGCCAACCTATTTTTGGTCATCTTCAAATTGAAGGTTATGTCCCCTCAACTTTGACAGATCTTGAGGCTGTAAAACTGAGGTAGTGGATGAGACTTCATTACATTGAGGCTAAGATGAAAATTAACTCATTTATTCAGCACAGGCAATATTTTCAAAGAATTTTTTTTTTTTTTTAGAAAAAGCATTCACTTGGGATATTTCACGCCTCCCATCTAAAGACATTTGGGAGCCTCAGGGACCTGTGCCATAACAACAGTATTCTCAGCTGTGGAATTAGGGAAGAGAATGTTGTATTGGGGGTGGCAGGAAACCTCCTGTATTATGACTGCCTCTCACAACTTCCCATTTCTCTAAATAACAACATTATCTGCTCTTCACTGTCCAGCAGCAACCCCAAGACACAAAATTTCCTTGAGCAGCTCTGGCCTTGATGACCACACAAGGTCTGCTAGAGACTGATACACAAGCAATAAAGTTACATAAAATTCCCCTGAGATTGCAGTCTCCAAAATTTTAACTGCTAATCCATGTTGGGAACATGCAAGCGAGCGTTTATTGTGTAGGGTTATGTGGGTAAGGGGCTTTTATTGAGTGAGGAGAGCTGCTGAGCCTCCTTGGACAGTGTTAGGGAACCCTGAACCTAGCTCTGGGAAGCAAAATGAATTGTACTGTGGAGCTTGGTCTGTAGAGAGTTAATGAGGATGGGGAGCTGAAGGATGGGGATGGAGGATGTTCTGTGATGGAGAAGCTCTGTTATACAAATAGGCTGCTTTTTGCTCATCCCTGACTCTGTTGAAATGCAGTGTGATGTTCTGATGAACAACAGGCTCTCTGTGGGGACTGCTGGCACCTCATAAATATAAAATGGTTGGTTGTTCATTCAGTCCCTCATCTGTTTATGCCAACTCCTTCTCAGGTTGAAAAATACCTCCCTTCCTGATAGCAAATCCTGCAAGTGGTGAGGAGGCAGGAGGACACAAGGAGGATCCACCAGACTGTCTCCAGGCCACTAAAGGCCTTCTGAGCTGGAAGCTCTTCCCACTCTGGGCTGAGGTGGTTGCTACAGGAAAGCCCAGAGCCACTAAGACACCACTGCCACTGGGATGGCTGTTCTTGGAGAGCAGGGTGATGGCAGACCCACCTCTGGGGAGTCCCTCTGCTCCTGCCTGGGGAGTTTCTCAGCCTCGTTCTCTGGTGGCAGGGGTGAAGAACGCGGACGAGGCGGAGCTGAGACAAGTGGCCTCGGAGCCGCTGGAGCTCACCGTGTACAACGTGCTGGACTTCCCCCTGCTCAGCTCCCTGGTCGGCAAACTCACACGGGTCCTGTGCACCAGGATCAGGGAGAGGAGCCACAAGGAAAACACAGGTGATGTGGGACCGCCTCGGTGAGGGCTGAGCTTCCTGATGCTCACCATCCCCCTTCCTCCTGGTGGATAAAATCACCTCAAGGCAATTATAACCACTGTGTGGAAAAGGAGCTTCCTTTCCCTCTTCCTTTATTGTATGATGGGATAAATGTGTTGTAACAATCTTCTTCTCTGAGTTTCTTCCAACCAAAAAGAGGCAGAAAAAGCAGGAGAACTAATAGGAAAATATACTAGGGAAAGTGTGTGGAGTAAATGTGGAGGTAGGATGAGGAAATAATAAAACACCAACACACATTATTTTTTTTTCCACAAAACTTTTAGTATTGGATCTCTAACAAGTTAAAATCAAGCAGCCATTTCTTTCTTTTGCTGGGAACAGCTTGCATGGTGAAGAGCATGAAGAACCACTCCAGATGTTAGCTTAGATCCTCAGGAGGAATATCATGTACATGTTTCCACCTCTTTCTGCTCTAAGATTGACCTAAGCAGAATGGGAAAGTCTAAATTTCAAGCATACTTTCATTTAATGCTCTGGAGATTCATATTAATAAATTCATTTATTCTTACTGATTTGTATTTGGCATAATTAGACATTTTACAAAGGTGAAGGTTGAGCTGAATAAAAATGGGCTTGTCCAAAAAGAAAGCAAAGTAATTTTTGCTTGTTAATTTTGGCAAATTTTTGTGATTGAGGAATGCAGACTTGTGTCAAAAAATGATTTGCAGCACCCAGCAAAATACGCAGCCTGTTCTCTATGGAGTATTTATGTTCTCTGCATACCCAGTTTTAAAATATTTATTTCAGAGCAGTCTGGAACAGTTTCTATGCTCTATAGGGAAGGAAACTGCAACTTGATTTGAAAAATGTCACTCATGTTTATGAGCTGGAAAGTACGTTTGGCATGAGAAGTGTGAATATGAGAAAATAACTGTGGTTTTAATTCCTAGGCAGCGCTGTGAAAGATACCCCTGCGAATACAGGTCCCCAGCTCAGCCCAACTGACCTGAAAATATCTGCTGTGACCTCCAAGAGCATGCACTTGGCCTGGAGCCCTCCTCTGAGACCACCAAAGAAATACCGGGTTGTGTATTATCCATCCAAGGGAGGGACCCCCAAAGAGGTGAGAGATCTTTCCCTGGACACCTGAGACTGCCACAGCTTCCAGATGGGGGCTGGCAATTTAAGGAGGCTTGGGTGGACAAAAAGAGGATGGTAATGGGATATCAGTCAAGACAGAGATGAAATTAAATGCACCATGAGTGTAAATGTGATGAGGTAATAGGGTGATAAGATAGAAGATGCTGATTTTTCTCTTAGCCAGTGTTATCCCCTCCCTAAATAATGTGTTTTGATTCAGAGAGGACACTCAGGTGCAGAGAGCCAAGGATATCTGTGATGGATATGATTTTAAAAAGCAAATCCAAATTGTGGACAAATTTCCATTGATTCCATTGAGAGCACCACTAGAGTCTTGTGCTTGGTGTTTGCTCAGATCCCAGGTTTAGAGCACAGGAATCCTTTTTGCCTCTCACCTCTCTGTTTTGGGGAGATGTTAGCTAGCACAAAGTGCAGAAGGCAGCTGGGCTTCATGTTTTGGACACAGAGAAGCCACACTGGCCAGGGATGGCCAGTTGAGCCGTTGCATTGCTGAAGAGCAGTAGCTCATCCCTGCCCTGACAGCCCTCCCTTGTGCTTGCAGGTGGTTTTAGAGGGAGCAGAGTCCTCTCTGCAGCTGTCCAACCTGACCTCGCACACGGAGTACCTGGTGTCTGTGATCCCTGTGTACGACACCGCCCTGGGGGACGGGCTGAGAGGCGTCACCTCCACACGTAGGTCGTGAGTAGAGAGAATTGTGCTGAGGAAAGGCGAGCAGAGTTCCCTCTCTGACCATCTCAGACTGGAGCCTGCCATTGTACATTTCCTCACTCCTCAAGTCCAGCCTATGTACAGCTCTCTTTTTCTGTCGAGGTGCTTAGAACTCAACCAGACAAGACCCTGAGCAACCTGTTCTGTGAGCAGCAGGTTGGGCCAGAGACCTCCAGGGGTCCTTTCCACCCGTGTCATTCTGCAAAGCAGAACGTGGCAGTAACACACCCTGTTAGAAATGTATTGCAGCACCTTGCTGGTTTTTTCAATCCAAGGATGTTGAGTGAATTAAACTCTGTGAAGCAGAGACTGTGTAAGAAGTGGGGTGGGTGCCTGCCAGCTGGCAGTAGCTGTTGTAAAGCCAGGGGTGCCCTGGGTTTTGAGTTGGTTCAGACCTCATACGCTCAAAGTACCTTTGTGCTTTATTTTTCTCTTTAGTGCCTTTGTCTTCCCCTCGCTCCCTGCGTGTCTCTGAGCTGAGCCACAACAGTCTGAGGCTGAGCTGGAAAGCAGCCCAGGGAGCCACGCACTACCTGGTGCTCTGCTCTGCAGCCCCTGATGGAGCAGAGGACTATACAACAGAGGTAGACTTTGTGACAATAATGAGAATACTGTTTTTTCTCTGTCTGGGATGAGTTTAGTGCTATCTCTAAGATTTGGCAATTGGTATCATGTGGTGAAAGAAAAGAAATGTATCAGAATTATTGCCAGAAACAGCTTTCATGAGAGATGCTTTTTTATGGTTTGTCTCAAAATTATTTATAACTGTGAGGGTTTCACGTGGGAAATCAAGGCATGGGAGAGATCTTATTGCCTCCTGGGGCCCTGGAAACCCAGGCACTGAATTCACATCCTTGCAGCCCCAAGTGTAATTGTTGTATCCTTGAGACTGTACATAAATATCTTGGCTGTGTGTATCTTTAAAAGTTAATTGAAAATGTGTTAGGGCGGATTTTTCTGACATCTGAAAACAGACCTGTGACACTGCAGATGAAAAAAACAATGCTTGATGAATGGAAAATCCTTAAAAACATCTAAGAACCCTTTGTTGTGCATTTTGATGCATTATCTGGAGTGTGTATAGGCTGAGGATATGAATTTAAAATAACAAAGTGAGTGAGGAGGAACATTTTTTACCTCTTTGACTAAGAGTGTGCCTTTGAATGCACAGCAATAGAGGCAATTGTAGGAGAGTTTTCAGAACAGAACAACTAATGCTCTGCTTTCAGTGCATAATCACGGGGTTTTTATAAGATTCAGAGCATTTGAAGCAAGACCAACACTCAAATTTGTATTTCAGAACATTAAAACATTTCCACATTTACCTGACCTACTCCCTGTAAGAGTGCAATGCTCCAGGCCTATGGGATAGCTGCAAAACCAGCATTAACATGTTCCCAGCTTTTTATAAACTGTGCTCCAAGGTGTGCAGACTCCTGAATGTGCCCGTGGTGCCTTTCTGCAGCGAGCAGGCTGCGGACCAGAGCTGTGCCCGTGCCATGTTAGCAGCAGATGGCAGCAGCCCGGCTGCTCTGGGGCTGCTGGCAGCGCTCCTGCCAGAGCTTCCCGTGTGTCTGAGAAAAGCGGGATCACAGTTCTTGAATCCCCCCCGATCCAACCCAGAGCAGCAGCATTTTGGTGGGAGACACTCAGGGCTCTGCAGAGCAAGGTAGGAGGAGGTGCTGCCCAAAGGGCAAGAGAAGCAGCGCTCAGATCACTGCCGAGCACCTGCCCAGGTGGGGAAGGGACTGGAGAAGAGGAGAATGAGGGGAGACATCATCGGGGTCTGCAGCGTCCTCCTGAGGGGAAGTGGAGGGACAGCTCCCATCTCTGCTCTGTGTGACCAGTGACAGGACCCGAGGGAACAGCTGGAGCTGTGTCAGGGCAGGTTTAGGTTGGAGCTTAGGAAAAGGTTCCACCCAGAGGATGGGCACCAGAACAGGCTGTGGATGGTCACAGCAGCAGCCTGACAGAACTCAAAGAAAATTTGGACAACACTCTCAGGCACACAGTGGGATTCATAGGGTTTTCCTGTTCAGGAACAGGACTTGGATTGTGATGATCATTGTGAGTCCATTCCAACTCAGGGTATTCTGTGATACTACAATTCTAAGACCTTTCCAGACTGGAGATGACCCCTAAGTGTAACCAGGGGGTCCTTGGCCCATGCCTCTGTAAGGTCCTGCTCTCTTAAGTGCATTAGAAGGTACCCTAGAGCTGAAGGGTACCCTAAACCCCCTCTCTGTTGGCAGGTGAAGGTGACCCAGCCTGAGGTGCTGCTGGAGGGGCTGTCCCCCAGCACTGGGTACTCTGTGGCAGTGTATGCCATGTATGGGGAAGATGCCAGCGATCCAGCCAGCATCCAGGAAACCACCTGTAAGTTATTAAACACTTAAGGCAGGAGAGACGTGTTAAATGAGGTGCTTTCCATACTGTGCATGTGGCTTGGAAACACGCTGCCTCTTTCCTGCTGGATCTGAAGCAAATATGGGTCCCCAAGGGGATGTCTAATTGCATGGTGAGCTGTGAAAAAGGAGTGATGCTCCCCTGGTAAAAAAGGACTCCTGAAAGAGGTGTTCTTTGAAGTCTTTGCTGTCTGGGGTGGGAAAAGGCAATCAACTGGCCCATCCTCACCTAAATGTGTGGCAGCCTTCCATAACCTCCCAGATGTATGTGTGGTGGTGAATAAAGAGAATATTTGCCTGCATAGTTGAAGGAGCCTCTTGGTTCAAGGTGGGATCATCTGTGAGCAGCAGGAGGCAATGGGTGGCATTGCCACTGTGCAGCCTGTGAAGGCTCAGAGTGCTGTCACTAATTGTTGTTGCAGTGGCCTTGAGTCCTCCCAGGTACCTGAGCTTCTCCGAGCTCAGCCACGCGTCCGTGCGGGTCAGCTGGGAGGCTGCGGGCCCGGCCGTGCGGGCTCACCACGTCACCTACGTCTCTAGCAGAGGGGGCAACGCTGCAGAGGTGAGTCCTCAGGGGCTGGGGGAAGGAAAAGGAGCTTGGGAAGTTGGATAATGCCCTGTTGTCCTTCAGCTGCGTGGTTCAGGGAGAGCTTGTGTGCTGGCAGTGTGTTAACTCTGAAATGGGCACTTCTGCTGCAGTTATCACCAAATGCTGACCTCTCTGCAGCTGTGCCCTCTAGAGTCACAGGATGGTTTGGGTTGGAAGGGACATCTATAGCCATCTAGTCCAACTCCCCTGCAGTGAACAGAGACATCTTCAACTAGATCAGGTTGCTCAGATCCCCATCCAATCTAGCCTTGAATGTTTCCAGGGATGGGGCATCCACCACCTCTCTGGGTAACCTGTGCTAGTGTTTTATCACCTTTGTTGTCAAAAAGTCTTCCTTATATCTCATCTCTACCTCTTTCAGTTTAAAGCCAGGACCCTTTGTCCTATAGCAACAGGCCTTGATAAAAATGTCTGTTCCCATCTTTCTTATAAGCTCCCTTTAAATATTGAAAGGCTGAAATAAGGCGTCTCTTTTTCTTCAGGCTGAACAAGCCCAAGTGTCTCAGCCTGCCTCATACAATACTCACACAACTTCCCTACTGCAGGTGGAAGTTCCTGGCACTGCAACATCTACTGTCCTGAGACCTCTGTCCTCCCTCACCCAATACTTCATCAGTGTCAGATCTACATACGATGAAGGGGACTCCTTTCCAATTACTGGCAATGTCACCACCTGTAAGTAGGGAATGGAAATATTTCTGGTCTCAGTAAGAGGTGACAAAGTTGGTTTTTGGGTATCTGAACTGGGGTGTTTTGAAGACTTGCCCCAGCAGCTCGTGGCCAAAGCCCTTGCACAGAGCACAGATGGCTGCTGTTGTTTGTGTGTGGAATATGTCCAACTGTGTTATGCTCAAAATGAGGTGGAAGGGATAAAGAAAAGAAGCAAATGATGAAAAGCATGATGTATCCCTAACATCTGCATCCTTGAGAGCCCTCCTAGCCTTCTTCCCTTTACAACACCGGTGTGATATGTGTCCTCTCCGTAAATGAGATAATCTTTCTTAATTACAGCTTTAAAAATAATTTACCCCATCTGTCCTGGTGACTGTTGTCATATGGGTCTGAAGAAGCGACAGACAGGCTGGTCTCAGACATCTGCTTGGTTGATGTTGTGCTCCCCAGCCATCTGCTCCCCACCCTGGCTGTGACAGGGTGCTGTCTGTGCCTGCACTTCAGCTCCTTTCCTTGTGCATCCCTCAGTGAAGGTCCCTGCTCCGCGTGCTCTGAAGGTCACTGAGCTCTCTGGGAGCAGCCTCCGCCTGCAGTGGGAAGCTGTCGCTGCCTCGGATGTGGTTGTCTATCAGATCAAGTGGAACACAGCCAGTGGAGAGAAGCCTCAGGAGGTACAAGCCCACACAGAGCCCTGGGGAGGTTGGGCTGGCTCTGAACTCACCTGCAGGAGTGGCAGAGAGTTGTGTAAAACCATTCAGGCAAATGCACTCCAGCAACTGAAGAGTTCAGCAGGATCCCTCCTGGATCTGGCTGTAAGTGGAGCAGTCACCTTGAGTGCTGGAAGCAGGAGGGACAGCAGGGCAGAGTCCTGCAGGCTCTGGGAAGATTGCAGAAGTGTTCTGGAAAACCTCAAGGATGAAATTTAATAGGGACAAGCAAAAAGTATTAAGCTTAGGCAGGAATAATTAACCACAGGTATACAGGATGTAGAACAAACAGCTAAGAAGCAATTCAGTAGAAAAAGATCTGGGGTTGCAGAGGATCACCAGCCCCAATGTCAAGATGCTGTGGATAAGAAAAAGACAATACTCAAGTATTTATAGCTGGAGATATTGCTTCTAAGAAGGTGAAGCATTTTCTCTTCTCCTTAGTGCTAGGAAGCACTGATACTTTTGGGATAGTGCTCTTTCAGAAGCATGAGGTCCAAGTGAGGAGCACACAGAGGAGAATGACCAGACAGAACTGGTGCAGGTGTGGCAGGGATGGCCCAGGTGACCTCTTCCATATGAAGCCCCTGTTTTCAGTATGAGGTCAAACAACAGTTTAAATGGAGGCTTAATACCTGAGTCTCTCCTGCAATGAGAGAGACCAAACGTGTTCCATTTGGTTTGGAACAGAGGGGGACTGGGGCTTCTCTCCCTAAAAGCTGGAACCTCAGCAAAGGGATTCAGTGCTGCAGGCACAGCCTTGTGTCAGAGCTCTGTGTTGTGGTGCTGTAGGAGCTGCTAATTGCAACTGGGCTGCAATGCACAAGCATCTGCTCTGCATTATTCAGAGCTGGAATTTTGCCTTTGCTTACATGTGTGCAACCCCAAACAGTAAAATTTGGCCCTAAAGCCCCGTGCTAACTCATTTGTGCTGACTGACAATCTATGAGCCAGGCACCTGGGTGGCATGAACCAGCCTGGGGCTGCCCAGGAATGGGACTGACTCCTCTCCTCCCTTGCTGCAGCTCTCCCTCGCTGGAAATGTGGCGATGGCCGTCCTGCCAGGCCTGCAGAAGAACACTGACTACAAAATATCCATCTGGGCCTACTACAAAGATGGTGCTCGAAGCGACACCGTTTCTGTTCACCACAGGACCAGTAAGTGACCAGTGTTGGGATCCACAGCCCAGGGATGACAAACAGGGCATGGGATGCTTCATAACTCAGGACACACCAGCAGCTCAGACTGGTCACCTCCAGCTCTGAAAACCCAAACCTGCATGTCTGAAAAATATTCAGAGATATTTAGGCTTCTGTCTGAAAATGTTCTCAATCTGCCCTGAGAACAAGAGGCTGGACAATCACATCAGGCTGGTGCATTTTAGAGGCCCCTGATAATCCTTGCACATGCTCCATGTAGAATACATTTCATCCCTCCTGTGCTTCTGTGCAGTGCAGGGATGGAAATGAATTCTGAGGGTGTCCAGCTGAATGTGTCACTGTGCTGCCTAAGGAACGGTTCCTGTTAATAAAATATTGCCTGTAAGGAGGGTGAGGATTTCCTGAGCTGTGTCATTGTTGGACTGTGCCTCACTGGGGTCATTACAAATGTGGGAGGGAATCCTGCAGGCACACTCTGCCTTGGAAGCATTATCTGAATCTGGCTTTGTACAAGCAGGATATGAGATTAAAAAGTGGCACTCCAAGAGGTCCTGGTAATTAATATTGCCTGTAAAATGGCTTTGTTGGAAGTGACTGGAACACAATCCATTCAACACCAGTAGTCCTCCCTCCCCTCCCAGATCTCATCCTCCTCTGCAGAATAAACTCATTTAGGCTGATGTTGAGCTGATGAAACCTGAAGTAAATGGTAATCTTGGAATAAGAAGCTCAGGTTTTATTAATAATAAATAATAATAACGTTTTCATAGGAAGCTACCTCAGACAAGTAGTTCGGAGCTGCATACTGATAAAAGAAAAAAACCAGCAAGCATCCTATTGACATATGATGACAAGAGGACCATTAGAGCTGTTTGGAGTGTGTAGGAAAATTCATCACTGTGTTTTAAGCTATGAATTATGAAATGTCAGAGGAGCTCTCTCAGTCCAACAAAAGGACACGTGACAGTGCCCTTCCAGGCACATTTGCACAAGCCAGTCCTTGTTGCTGTTGGCACCCCAGTGGGAGAAGGAAAGCAATTTGATTTCTGCTTGTCAGCTGCTGTCCTTGTGCAGGAGCCCTGGGAATTGTCAGGCTTTGCCTTCTGCATGAAGAAAGAAAAATTCTGCAGGAAGCCAGGTGTGCAGCTGGGCAGCCAACACAGGGTTCAGTGCCTGGGTGCTGCTGGTCCCTTTGCAGGAGCAGTCAGGACACTGCCACACTTCTCCCAGCCAATATTTGCACATGAAATAACTGCTTTTGATGCTAATTCTTTTCTCATGTTTAAAGCAAGAAGTGCCAACAGAGGAGAAGTGGCACAGAAGAGGCAGCTGGTGATTTCCAGTGCTGCAGGTCAGGGGAAAATTTGGGATGCCAGAAAATTGCTGAAGGCTTGTGCAATGGATGTATGGGAAGATGTGGCTCTAGGCAGGACTCTGGGGAATCCTGGGATGTGGTTATATTTCACATCTTCAGTGTTTCAAGCAAAAGCTGCCACCTTGTGCTGTGCCTGGTGAGGATGTCCAGTGGTGTTAATCTACAGTCAGAGCTGGTGGATAGTGACACATTCAGACACAGCATGGAAATCTCATATGTTATCTGAAAACCCAGACCCCTTGGCCTGATTTTTGAGCCCTCTGCCTCTTAATTTTCATTATAAAATAAATTTCTGAACGCTGAAATATCGATGAAAGCTCTCTGGTTCTCCTCAGGATGGCAGACTTTGGGTTGCAGCCTGGTGAACAGCACTGATCAGGCTGTGCTGAACAATACCAAAAGTGTGTGCTAGAGGAGGTTGTGGAAGGGAGGAAGTGTTTTCTTTTGCTTTCATCATTGCTTTTCTCTTTTTCTTTCTTGGCATCATCCCTTTATATAAGGATAGCTCAAGTCATAAAGCTTTTCTTAAAAAAGTCTTGGTAGAATTTCCAAGTAATGCTGAAGTTTAAGGGCAATGACTGAAGCAAAACTCAGCAGGAACTGGTAACACAAGATTCTCTCCCTGTCCTTCATCCTCCCTGGAATACTTTCTTCTTTGAAGGTCAAGGGAAAAAATTGCCAGGTCAGAGCAATGCTCTTGTCCTCTGGTTTTGTGAAATGGAACCGAGTTCTTCCCCTGGGGCGAGGTGAAAACACCAAGTTCATTTTATTCAGGGCCAGTTATTCCTCTTGTCCCACCTGAAACACCCATTTTGAGACCAAATGTTTAACATTCATGGGACCCTGCAGACACCAATCCCTCACAAAATACAGGTCACCAGAAACACCATCCTTTTATGAAAACTAAAAATATTCATCACTGTGATGTGTTATCTGGAAGGACTGGGATGAGGTCTCTCATCTTTCTGATAGGAAAAAGAAGTTGTTTCAAAGTTATGGTTTGAGATTTGTCATTTTATGAACTCAAAACCAGTGAATAGCTTTAGCTGGAGAAGAAAATTCAGAGACAGTGATATGGTGCAGGTCCCTTCTTGTCTTGGAGGAATTGGAGTTTTTTTATTCTTTGTTTTGACTAGAAGAAAGAAAAATTTTTGGCATTATTTTTCAGTAACCCAGTTAGCAAACTTTTCCCTGCAAACTTTCCAAGAGGCAGAGCAGGAACAAAAGCATACTGATGTATTTCCCACAGACAACAAAACTGTTAAACTGTGCTGCTCACCCATGGTTCTGATGTTTCTTTTTTCTCTTCGTTATATTTAGACTGAATTCTCATTTGAGTTGAGCTCTCCTTTCAGGCTGTTTTATAAATTGTCAAGTGTAGCAAAGTCCTTATCCTTGACCAAAGGCTGTCACAGTGATCATTTGTCATACTAATAAACAACCTTAGTGGTACTTCAAAGCCACACAAACCTTCCAAGCAAGCACAGGGCAGTGCAGTTGGTGCTTTCCTGAGAGGAATCTGCTGGGACATGGAGGTGTTGCTGAATGGTGACCCTTGGAAAATGCTGGAAACAATGGCTTTGGTCCTGCTGAGAATCAGACAAGGACCCTCTTTTGTACTGAGGGAGAGTTATTTCATCCAGGCTGAGGAAAAAGAACTTGAGTAAAAAAAACCCCAGTCTCTTGTTAGTCCTGAAGGACAAGGAGAGAGCAGTTTGGATGGGAAGTGCTGCTGAGGCTGGGCTGAGCCACCCTGGCTGGCTTTGCACTGAAGTGTTCTGCAAAGAGCCTGTGTGCCAGCAGCTTCTCCAGCCTGGGGCTGGGAAATCTCTTTACCCAGCTCCTCAGTGAGCTCTTCCTAGCAGAGTGTGCATGGTAAATAAAAGGGTTTGAAATGTGGGAATGAAGCTTCAACCCATAGCAGGAAAAAACATGGCTAATAGCGAATATATAATAATCATTGTAGGTGAGGATTTTGATGGAGTGGGGCCCAGGGTTTTATTCTAAAGAACTTATGTGCCTGTGATGCTGGTTAGACCTGAGAGCAAGCAGGGAAAGCTCCTGTGGAGGACCAGAGGTTGAAGAGGTAAACAAAGATACAGATGGTGGCAGAGATGCTTCTCTCCTCCAGGGCAGCTTCAGAAGGTGGCCTGTCCCTTGTCTGTCAGATCCTTGCCATCAAATTCTGCCAGGCCTGAGGGCTTTCCAGAATAAATCTGACTCTAAAGACTTCCCCTAACTTTCCCTTTGAAGTTCACTTAAGCAGAGTCTGCCCTTACCTCAGCTGAAGGAAATAGCCAGTGCAGGCAGCAAAGATGCAGCACTGACTAATACAAGTGCTGCTGAAGTGACTTTATTCCTACTCTTGTTTTCTTCTCTGCTTTACCTCGTGGTGGTGCACAGCAACAGCCTCCAGCCTTATTCAGCTGCTGCAGTCTTGGTTCAGCCTCAGTAAAAGTAAGCTCATTTTATACACAAAAGGGAAGGAGAATCGATGAAGATGCAAATGATCTTCACTCAACCTGTGCTTTAAGGTCACCTCAGGCTTTGCTGGGTGGGCAGAAGATCCTTACAGGCAAAACTGCAGAACAAAAACCTCATCACCTGGGTGTGTTTCTTTGACTGTCTTTAGGGCTCACCCATCAGTTTTAGTGTCTTGTGAATAAATTCTCCCTTTTCTCTGTCCAGGACTTCTGTGTCTCCATACCAGCACAGGTTCAAGGGCAGACATAGGATTTTGGGCTTGGAGACAAGCCCCAGGAGTAGATGACCCCATGCTCTCAAGCCTCTTTTTGAGCTGATTAAGCCCCCTGTGCCTTTCCCTTCCTTGCTCTCCATCTCTGCTCAGGCAAATCCCTCCAGCATAAGAGCCTCTGTCGTCAGATCCAGTTTGCTGCACAGCAGGACCCCAGGGAAAGAAATGCATTTATGTAATTAAAAATGCCTCAGCTTTGGTCTCTGGCAAACTCTCTTCTGGTTGTCTAGCTCAGCCCATCACCTGCTTGGGATCCATACATACATCCCAGCCCAGGGCCAGAGAAGAGGGAGTAGCTCAGGCACTGTGTGTGACCCATTCCAGGGCTGTGGGTGTTGGTGTCAGAAGTTCTAGACAGAACACTGGTGTGCTGGATGCTCTGGATTTGGGGTTTTTAAAGAGGAATTTTAAAACAGAAAAAGCTGAACAATATTAGAAATTATAATGGATTAACTCTGATGTGTGATCCAGGTTTAATTGCCAGTAAAGCTGTTTGTCCAGTTTGATGAAATTCAATTCCAGTTTGAGTACCCTTGGTGTTTGTTTATGATGAGTAAAATGGGTCTCTTTTCCTTGTGCTTTCAGGGTTCTTTCACCCCTCCAAGCATTTTTCCCATGTCCTAGACTTGGAATTGCTGAATGCTTGAGGTGTGGTGTGTTGTATTTGGGCAATCCTCATCCCTCCAGAATCTATTTTCCCTCTTGCCTGCTGCCCAGGGTGCCCACATCTGCTCTGAGTGCTGGTTGCCTGCCCAGCAGAGCACTGAGGCCATCAGAAATGGGCCAGGAAGCAAATGCTGCTGGCCCCATTTATAGAGCTGTCTCCCTGCTTTTCATCCTGTTCGCCTTCCATCCCTGCCACAGATTCCCGGAGCCCACCCACCAACCTCTTCATCAACTCTGAGACCCCCAGCAGCCTCCAGGTGCACTGGACCCCTCCTGATGGCCGTGTTCAGCACTACAAAATCACCTACAGCCCTGTTTCTGATGCTGCTGCCCAGCAAACTGTGAGTGCCCTCCTCCTTTGTAGGGGAAAGACACTGGGCCAGGGGCCCATGGGGACAATGTGTCCAGAGGAACTCTGCTCACTCCAGTCAGGTTTACCATTAGGATATCTGGACTCAACCCCAAATCTCCTCCTGCTGATGTGTTGCTTTGTAAACAGGACTCCAAGACTCTTTCATAATTAAGATATTATTCTCCATCAAAGCCACTGATAATGCAGCTTTCTCTGCTCTCTGAACTGGGCTGGGGAATTCTTGGAGGCAGAGGAGAGGGGGATAAACCTACTGCCCCTCTGGGTTAGGGAGGTTAAATACTATCCTTTTAAAACACACATTCCCAGCTTAAACAGCCTGGTTATCCTGTTATAAGGCCCTTCTGCTGCATTTCCATGAGGAATACTGGGGTCTGTATAGGAGAAAATGCTTTTTCCCTGCACATGGCTAGTCCAACAGCAAGACACAGCCAGACTTCCTTGGCTGAGCTGAGCAGGAATCCTGCTCTGGGCCTCACATCCCAGCAGTCAGCCCCACCTAACCCTGGGCTGTGAGGAAGAACTGGAAGGAGAACCCCAAACTCTGGGATGTTTTTTCCCTCGTTGTAGATCATGGCTTCTGGCAAGAGCAGCAGTGTGACCCTGCAGTCCCTGCTGCCTGATCGAGCCTACAAGGTGACCATTTCTGCCATCCACTACACAGGAGAGAGCGAGAGCACATCCACAACAGCACGCACAGGTACAGGCATCAGCTGGAATGTGCACATCCTCTGTTGCCCTCCATCCATCAGCTCGAGGCAGCCTCTGCTGGGACAATAATGGCCTCACTTCCACTTACCTCTGGCTGAGGCCCAGGTTTTGCTCAGCAATAGAATATTAGCCTTGAAAAGTAGAAAATCCTGCCCCAGTTTCTGTTGTCCTGTGAGTTATTGACAATTCTGGGATGAGTGGGAGGGGTGGCGGCCCTTTGGGTTTTGAGCCAGGCATCACAATCTTGACTAACAGAGCTCAGGCATGGCCTCAAGGTTAGCCCGGAGAGGTTCAGGACAGATATTAGGAAATATTTCTTCACTGAAAGAGTGGTTAAGCATTGGAAAATGTTCCCCAGGGAAGTGGTAGAGTCACCATCCCTGGAAGAGCCAAAAAACCAAGCAGATGTGGCACTTGCTGATGTGGCTGAGTGGACGTGGTGGTGTTTGGTCAAAGGTTGGACTTGGTGATCTTTAAGGTTTTTTCCAACTTTATGATTTTGTGATTGCTTTCTCTTTCAGCTCCGGTGTTGTCAAAGTTCCCTTCCATCCGAGGATTTGTCCCACCTAAAACAGAGGGTAAATCATCTCTAAAGTCCTGCTTTGTTGTTGTTGGTTTTTAATTCAGTGGCAAACATCACAGTGTGGGCTCTGCAGAGCAGCAGGAGGGGTCCATCAGCTCTTGACAGATGCCCTTGGGGACAATTCAAGGACACCCAGACACCACAGAACTTCTTAACATCAGGCTCAGTAAAGAGACCAATAGCATTTTAGAGGATTTCTACACAACTTGACCAAAATGTAATGCAGGGAAGTGTGACATGTTTTAAATTAAAATGCCCTGTAAAGTCCCTTATTAAATTTAATGAGCGTATACTCTCATAGCTGATATAAAGCAAACTATGAAACGGATTAGTGAGAAATGTTGAATTAAGAGGGTTAAAAAAAGTTTTTAATAAGTAAATATTAGAATGCAGATATTGTGGCAGTGCTGGTTTTTCCTGACTATTTGAAACTATTCCAAGCAAAATTTCAGTTTTAAAATTTATTGAGTGAAGTCAAGATTGAAGAATGAGGCAGCTTAGATGAAAAAAAAAATTAGTTTATGGGCAACAAAGAACATACTAGATTAAGTTTTCAAGTGGTTTATTGAGGTGTTCAGATCACAGTGGAAAAATTCTGTGAACTTGCAAGCAGAAAGCAATCCTCCCAAAGGCTGATGAGTCACCTTGTAGAATTTAACATAGCTGTTTGGCTGTGACAGCTGAAAAGATAATAGAAGAAATACTAAATTCTTTATGTTTTAAAAGGTACCTTTTTCTTTGAAGAAGGAGAGACAATATGTAACAATGCTGGGAAAACAGCTGGATGTGCAATAAAAGACTCCAATATTGATATATAACCAAATTATTGAGAAAAATGGTCTGACATTGCAGGAGTGAATGTTTGTTGTACAGTAAGTAACTGCACCGGGCTGGGATTTGGAGAGAACAACAGAAAAAACAAAGAGAATAATAAGACAGCAGGAATCCTAGGCTGGAAAGTCTAGAGAAAGATTTTCAAAGCAGAAGTGCAACTGCCAGTGCCAGGGATCCTTGCCCTGACTCTGAGATGCTTCACCCAAGCTGAGCATTGCCTGATCAAAGAGCTGTGAGCAATCCCAGAGCCTCCAGCCTGGGGAGGAGGGGAGAATTGCCAGGGATGTCAGCAAGAGGGACTCTGGGGCCTGAGCAAGGGTCAGAATGAGCTCACTGACTCCCAAACAAAAAAATCAGATACCTGGAAAATGGAGGAGTTTGCAGCCTGCTTTGGGATGATTTTTATTTTGTTTTTCATTCACCATGCTTCAATTCCAAGAGAGCTGGAGAGGGAGAAGGGAGTGGAACGATAAAACAAGGGGGAAAGCCTTCAAACTGACAAAGAACAGGTTTGGATTAGATTTTAGGAAGAAATTCTTCCCTGTGAGGGTGGTGAGGCCCTGGCACAGGGTGCCCAGAGAAGCTGTGGCTGCCTCATCCCTGGAAGTGTCCAAGACCAGGTTGGGTGGGGCTTGGAGCAACCTGATCTAGTGGAAGGTGTCCTTGCCCATGGCAGGGAGTGGAAAAATGGTCCTTAAGGTCCCTTCCAACCCAAACCATTCTCTAAGATTTAGAAAAGTTGGTTTCTGGAAGGGGAAGAAAAAGAGCAGTGTATACATAGATGATCCCAAATGCAAGGACTGGTTGAGCTCAGAGATTCAAGGCTCAAGTTTCAGAAACTGATTTTTTTAATAGATTTCCATAGATTCCTTAAATAGTTTTACACCCAGTTCTACAGGAATTATGGTATGTAAAAAGTTAGGCATCAGTTTGAACAAAGGAGGTTCACAGCACGTCTTTGTGTTTAAATCCTGGCTTTAGCAGTCCTGTGGCCATCAGAGGTTTGGGTGCCCTTTCTTCATCATGAGGAATGGCATTGAAACTCCTGCAGGCTTAGAAATCTCAGGTGTTTTGGGGCAGGTCAGTCACCTCCTTTAAATGTTTTACACATTTTACAAAAGTTAGGTGTGAGAAATGGAAAGCCCTGCTTTGGTGATGAGGCAGGAAATGGCATTGATGCAAGAATGGCAAGGCTCAGTACAATGATCTCTTAGATTCTGTTGTCTTTATGACCTAGAAAACCCCTTGTGAAACAGCCCATCTTGCCCAGTATCCTTGATTTCCAGGGACATTCCTCATTTTGCATCAAGCATTCCCTTTGTCCCAGCTCCCTCTGGCACCCATGGCCTGGGATTTACTTGGCAGCAGACAACTGAAAGTAGCATTCACGAGCTGTTTCCTAAAACTCCCCCTTACCTGAGCCTTTACAGAGAGTGCTCAGAGCACTTGTGCCTCATGATCCAGCTTTACTTCCCAGTCCCTTCTCCTCTGGTCTTGCTTTTTGTCCCGTGACATCTCAGAGGTTTCATCGTGAGGATTTTTGAAAGACAAACTGCAAAACTTTTTAAAACTCTCTGTGTTTTCCTAAAGAAATCAAAAGCCAAGTTCTCACAGTGAGATACATATTTTTGCTGTGTGTATTTTGAATTTCAGGCACAAAATTTGCAACTGCATATATCTTTATTTGACCACACTACTAAGGCACTGTTAAAAGAAAAGAAAAATGTTTTGATGTCTGTTTTAAAAAAAAAAAATCTTGCAAAAAATGATGGTCCCTTGTATCTCATATCATCAGGTACCAGGTGAGTTAGTCAAAAGAAAGTGATCATGGAGATGTTTGATGATGAAAGACACTATTTTTATTTTTGTAACAGGAAAGCCAGGAAACAACTTTCATGTTTCTATAAATATCAACTCTCTCTTTCACCATACATGTATAAACAAGGTTAAAGTCCAGGCTCTGAATGAAACTGCAGAATATTCCAAGTTTTGCTGTGTTTTTCTTTGCTCTGCCTAAAGGAACTGTGTTCATTTTGCTTCCATAATCCCCTGCTGTCTTTTTTTCCTCTAATCGTTTTCCCCTTTTATCCTGTTCTCACAGCCTGTCCCACCATCACCTCCACGGAAGGTTCCATAAGAGGTACAGTAGCATATCCAAGCCCTAGTGCTGCTGGGCTGTGACTGAAAACATTGCCTGGTCTTGATTTGGAGACATGTGCAAGGGCTGAGTGGGGGGAAAATGTCCCAAAGAAAAGGGGAGAAGTGTGAGAACCAAAATTGGAAAGTTTATTTTATCAGGTAGAAGAATATTTTGCAGTACCTGAAGTGTTATATTCTGCTGCTCCACCAGCTCGTGCTCTTGGCTGTTAGTGCTTGACACCAGGATATTCAGCAGCCTTAGGGAGGTGAAGCTTCAAACAGCCCTTGAATTTCAAGAGGATTTGAATTCCTACCTCACAAAGGCTCCTCAGACTCCAGACCTCTCAGTCTGTCCCCAGGATCACCCGTGCACCCTCCAGAGGAGCTCCCTGCAGTCAGGCTGCACGGACTTTGCTGGGGCAGCGAGTTCCCCTTTCTCCTGCTGTGCCATGGCAGCTGCTCATGCTCTCGGGTTTGCTGCAAGTGTTTCTTGCTGAGAAACTGTGAGTTCTGCTCAGAAAGGGGTGTCACCTCCTTCCCAGAGAGCTCTGTGTCACAGGTGAGATGGAGAAACTGGCTGCAGCTCTGGGGTCTGGTCAGTCTGGGGCTGAGTCACTTCATCCTTGCCCAAGGCAGGCTGGGCACAGCTCTGAGCAAACTGCCCAAGGAACCAGATGTTTTTAAGGCCCTTCCAACTCAAGCTGTTCTATGATTCCATGATTCTGCGATAATAATGGGATTATATTTCAATATGTTTTTAATTGTGACTCAAGCCTTCTCTTCCTGCACATTTTAAAGGAAGTTTCAGTGGCAGAAGCTCCATACCAGAGATAAATGGCCCTCAAGTAGGTCATTTATTTTGGCAGACTCCCTTGTACTGTTGAGATATGAAAAAAATAATAAAATAAAATCACCCTGGGCCAGCCCCCAGGCAAAATAAAAACTCAAGCCAAGAAACTGCAGAAGACTGTCAATGGCGAAAGGGTGAGGGAATCCAGACTGAAAGCACCACACTGAAATGAAGCCCTTCCATTTGCTAAGGAAGGAACCATCTCCTTCATCCCAGTCTGCTGCAAACTCAGATAAACTCAAAAAGAATCCAAATGGTGAGATCTTGTTTTACTGAGCAGAAAACTGAAATGAAAATGTCTTGGAGCTTTAATGATAAGCTGGGGGAGAGAGATGAAGCTGCATGAGCCAGAGGCAATGTCAGAGGAGAATCTCTGTAGCCCACACAAGGCAGGTCAGCCCTGGTGTCTCCTGAAAATGGAGAGAAATGGAAATGTTCGTATTTTAAAGTTTTTTTCCTATTTTTTCTGGCTCTTACATTTAAGGCATTTCAGAGTAGAAATAATTTTCTCTCCCTGCTAGCAATTACTGGACTGATTCCATGTCTTTTGAAGATAATACTTTGTGTGTAGTTGAAAAGAAGAAATTGTTGGAGTACCATCTTTCTTGTTCGGCTTTTTTCCTTCTGAAGATTTGAAAACAAAGTTGTGAAAGTCTTCATCTTTTGTCCACTCTCCTTCAAGAGGAAGAGATTACAACAAATGTGCACACAAACCTATTTTCCCTGGCTGCCACTTGAGGAGTACACTCAAGCTGATGTGGTGTCATTATGGGCATTTTCTTCTGTCTCCTTCTCAGTGCAAATTTGCTCTTCAAACACACTTCTTTTGCACTCTTGCCTAACCACTGATTTTTCTGTTTTCCTTTGTTCCAGGATTTGATTTGATGGAAGCTTTTGGCTTGGTAGAGAAGGAATATTCCTCCATTAAAGGTGTAGCCATGGAGCCCTTTGTATTCAGTGGTTCCCGCATCTTCACCCTGTTCAGAGACATTCAGCTCACCCAGAGGACCAGGTGGGAGCAGAGCTGTGCTGTTGCCATCCTCATCCTCAGTCTCATGCCATGTGCACAGCAAAGGAAGGTCATTTTGGGGAGGGAATGGTGCAGCCCTGCTGGCAGCTTCCAAATGAAATGATAAATATGATGAGCTAAATAAAACCACTGGTAGATTGAAAAAACAGCCAGAGGGTTTTTACTTAATGTATTAATAAATAAACACCTGACTTTCCTCAAGATGAGTTGTCACGTAGAAATTAAGGGGACACAATTGTGTTTAGAATATATTTGTACAGCCCAACATTTTCACAGTGCTGTTTCTGGTTTCCACAAAATCACTTTTTTCCCAGCTTTTTAGTTGCTGTGATGGACATGAGGATCATGTCACATATGGACATTGTACCAGTCTTTAGGTATTCTGTCCACAGCCACCTGCACTTCAGGGATGGCAGTTTGAGGTCACATTTTCATCTTCAATCCCTTCTCCCAAACATCTTTGGTTTGGAGAGAGATATTTGCTTTAGAAAATATCCCTCTTTGTAGCTGCTCTCTGCAGCCTGGGCTGCATTGGTGAGAGGAAATAACCACTGGCTCTGGGTTGACCCCATTCTGTTGCAAATGAAGCTTCTCCACAGGGTCCCAACTGAGCCAGGCAGCTCTCATGACCTCATTCCTTTTTTATGATTATGAATCAGAAGTGATCTAACTCCTAACATTCATTGCTACTTTGTTTAAAGCCTAATTACTGAGCCACTGACTCTGCTTAATCTTCGTTAAAGAAGCAAAGCTTCTTAGAGTAAACAGAGTGGGGGAGATTCAGAGAACCCTTTGGTCTAAATACTCAGAAAATGATGGGCAAATCCTTTTGTTCAGCTCTTATAGATGCCTTTCCAAGGACACCACCCCTTCAGAAACCGAAAGATAAAGAAAAAACTTGTATTATTTATGAATCATTCCTGAAAAGATGTCTGATGGGTTGTGTTTATGCTGTGCCAATGTGTCCTGTTTCAGATTTCAGGAGTGTTTCAGGCAAAACCAATTTGACCTTCCCTTATTGCCTTGTATCCTCTCACAGCTGCTGAGCCTAAATCCTGCAGCTGGGATGTGGGGACCCAGAGTGGGCTTTTCTGTGTGCTCAGTGCTTATCCCTGAGGGGCATTTACACTGATTTAGGATAACAGAATCACTAAGGTTGGAAGAATCACTGAGTCCAGCCATTAACCTAATGCTGCCAGGTCTGCCACTAAACCATGTCCCCAAGCCAAGAGTTTTGTGCCAAGGTTTAAGGATTCACCCCATGATGCATGGCAACCATTCCTCCTTCTTGAAGAGGAGCCCTGGGGGAACCTGGCAGGGATGTTTTGTAGGCCTCCACTGGGCTCTCCTGTGAAAAGCATTAATGCTGCACTCGCTGTGGCTTGGCATTCCCTGAGGCAGCTCTGGCAGTGATGGACTGACACCAACTGCCCCTGGAGGACTGAGCATCCTCCAGGCATGAGGAGAAGGCCCATGAGTGCCCATCACTCAGTGCACACTTCAGCAGGTCCAGGCTCTCTCTGGACATATCCCCATCAGCTCCCAGGAGCAAAGCTTTCCCAGGCCCCCCTGCCCAGCAAACACCCTGGGTGAGGCCACAAGATGTTGCCTGGTGATCTCAATCACTGAAGTTCCCTTGGTTTGTGTCATTCCAGTGATGTCCACCTGTTTGCCATCCCACCCGAGCACACCATCATCTTCCTCCTGCGCCTCCTGCCCGACACCCCCAAGGAGCCCTTTGCTGTGTGGCAGGTCACAGATGAGGACTTCCAGCCTCTCCTGGGTGTTAACCTTGACCGTAAGCTTTCTTGCTAAGTACATTAAATTTGGGTGTTTCCAGACATTTTGTGAGTGGCACAACTCACTTGCTTAATTTTAATGGTGTCCTTACTCAGCAGCAGTTTGTTGGGAAGCTTTGTCGTGGCTGCCAACCTCACATTTAAAACATGGCCCAGTGCTATTAAAAAACAAGTTTTCATTTTTATTCTACTTGTAACATACTCTTTATTTTCACATATTTTTTCCATTGTTTAAAAGCATTTCTTGATAACATAGGAAATCTTCCACCATGTTTAAGCTTAATTGTTTACTATTTTGTGTATGTGTGAAATCAACTTTTCTTTTAACTCTAAGCTGTTTTCTGTCCTATTTTCCCTGTAGCCAGTAAGAAATCCTTGACCTATTTCAATCATGACTACAAGGCGGATTTACAGGAAGTCTCCTTTGACCAGCAGGAAGTGAAGAAGATATTCTATGGGAGCTTTCATAAGGTCCTTATCAAGAGAGGGAGAAACGTGCTTCATGATCTCACTCTGGTCTGGGAGTGTTTTGTCAGCAATGTGTGTTGTCCAAAGTGAGGAGTAATTATCCAAATGCTTTTCACCCTGGTTTCCAGGGAAATGGCCAACCTCTTTGATATGCTGAAATGCATAATTGTAAAGAATTTAAGTGGATCTCATTATCAAAATGTGATATCCACATATTGATCTTTCCCTTTTCCTCCAGGCTCCAAAAATTGAGGTGTTTTTTAGGTCTTTATGACTGGGAAAAATTGTATTTTTTTAATATTTTTTTTAGAATTTAGAATTTTGGCAACCATTTAGTTCTGGATGAAAGGGAAAGATAATCCAGCCTTAAGAGAAAGCTACTTTATCACTCATAACAGGGTGGGAGTTTTTCCTACCTGTGTCCTCATAGCAGAGGTGTTGCACCCAAATGAGCAACGAGCTCCTCCTGTGGGTATCTGTGGGCAGGTTCATTACTCAGCTGCAGAAAGGCTTCTCCCAAGGAGAGGTGTGGGCATCAACAAAAGAAAGCACAAACTAAAACTTATTCCTGAGCCCCCTCGATGCATTCACTCATTAAAAACACCCCACCCGTGCCAGCAGCAGGCTGGGGATGGGATAGAAGGTGTGACTGTCAGTAGGAGACCTCCTCATCCCACCACGGAGCTCCAACACCCCTTTTTCCACCCATTGCCCAGGTGCACGTGGCCGTGAGCCACTTTAAGGTCAAGCTCTATGTGGACTGCAAGAAAATAGCAGAGAAACCCATCACCACCCTCGGCAGCGTCTCCACCGCCGGCTTCATCATGCTGGGAAAAGTGACCAGGACCAGAGGGCCCCGCAGCGGCTCCGTGCCCGTGAGTCCTGGGAGGGGCTGCTGCAGCTGGCTGGGGTGGGCACACGGGCAGGAGTGCCACTGGGCACCTCCAACACTGCTGTGATGCACAGCTGTGTCCTGGGCCCACTGAGCCCTGAGGTTTTGATGAGCTTTCCCAGCACAGGGAGAGCGTTTTTGTCCTTCTCGCCTCCTGCCTTGGTGTGGGGACTGTGATGGAGGGTGGCAGCAGGAGTGTCCCCCAGAGGGGCCTTCTGCTGGCTGCATCCCCTGGGGGTGGGGAAGCTACAGCTCCTGCACTGAAGCAGACAGGAGGGTTTGGGAATTGCTTCTGCGAGGAAAGTTGTGCCCATCGGCCCACTCAGGGCGGTGTCGGGAAATGATGGTGGCTGAAGGCAGCAGAGCTGGGTGTGCCTCAGTCTCCAGTGTGCTTGGATGTGTTCATCTGCATGCAAATGAGAGGAAATTAATCTCCAGTAGAGAGGTTCTTCATCAGCTGCTACTTAGAAAAAAACCCCATGCCAAACAGTGAGTGCCAGCCTGCAGGTATGCCCTCACTGCTTCACAGAGCTGCAGGGAGCTGCTCCCTGCAATGGGACAGAAAAAGGGGATGTGTGGGCTCGGTGTCCTGCCCTGTGCACAGTCCTCAGGGCAACAATACCCTTCCCCTGTCAGTCTGTTCCATTCTTACTCCCCAGAGCAGGAGTGTTAATTATGTGCAGAATCAGTGGCGAGTTCACCACTCACAGGGTTCTGGTGGGACTGTAGGAAATCCTTCACCACCAGTGTGAAGATCTTGCTCCTTGGCTTTACTTTTAGATCAAGACTCCAGGGGGAAATGGCTCATCAGGTGATTTATAACTCCCCTTCCCTCAAAGCAGCGCAGTAAAAACAGTTTGTCCCTTGTGCATCCCCAGCTGAGAGGCAGAGGTCTGGGATATACCAGGAAAAAAGTGAAATTGCTCCTAAGATATGGGGTCAGCTGTGTAACAAACCAGGGGACAGGGTATTTAATGAGTATTTACTTGTTTCCTAAATAAATTCTGTGGCAATTTGATCACAAGCCTGTGGCCATCAAGGCAGGAATCTGTGCTTCCCTTGTTCCTCCCAAATTCTCTCTGCTACCAGCTTAGCTAGACAGGTCTGGCCAAATAATGAACAGCCTTGTGCCATCCCTACTCCTGTTGCCTTTCAAGCACAGCAGCATTTCACATCTTCCACAGCTCTGCTGCCCTTGAGAAGACAGAGTGCCTCATTACTGGTTATCATGGAACCTTATTTAATTTAAGAAATCTTTAAATGCCACTTGATCTGCTGGGCTCATCTGTATCCATACGCTGCCTGTCACCCTCCCTGGGCTGTTCAGCTTGCTCCTTGTTAAATGCATGGAGTGAAAGAAAAAAAAAAAGAAAAGAGATGAGAAATGGTGTCAAGGAAAGAAAAATTAATCTCTGCCTCATTATTTTGTTTGGCTTTGTGCAGTGTGTGCTTTTCTGTTAATCAGAATGGGAAGATGTGGCCTCTGTGAGGGAGGCAGTGAAAGACCAGTTAGGGTTTCTGGGGAAGGGAAATGCTGCTGCCACATTTACTCTTCTCTCCATACCTCCAAGGGGAGCAAATCAAAGTTTGCTTTCACACTGTGGTGCTGCTGACGCCCAATTAGTTGAGAGCCTGCTGCTATTGCAGGGCTGTGAGTAAATTGGAGACTTGCTGTGAAGCTGCTTTGTTGACTTGCTTAGCAAGACAGAGACCTGAGGGCTTGTGGAACACTCAGTCTGGGGGTAGTTTTCATGTTGTGGCTTTTTTGGGGCACAATTATAATTGGGATCACACACAAGACTCCTGTCAAATTATCCCTGAAGATTATTCTTATCAGTTGAACTTCATAAGATTTGGTGACGGCTGGTGGGAGCCAGTGCTGCTTTCTTACCAAACTCTCTGTTTTTTCCCCCAGTTCCAGCTGCAGTCTCTGAAGATCTTGTGCAGCAGTGTAGGGGCAGAGCAGGACAGGTGCTGTGATCTCCCTGCACTGGTAAGACAAGGGGCACCGCTCTGCTTGGTGACAGGGAGCTGGGGAGGATGGGACAAGTCCATGGCACTGAAGTGACACTGCAAATGGTTTTGATAGACTCAAGAGGGAAAGAATTTTTTCTCCTTTTGGGAACAACATCAGCGTGTTTCTTGGTGAAGTAAACAAAACTATGTTTGCTTCAAAAAGAGTGAAAACTTCAAATCCTGGTGCAGTGCTTGTTTCTCCTGTCCCAACCTCATCCAGGAGCCCTGGCAGTCCTACAGCTTTGCTGCCATTTCAGCCTGAGGAACAGCATCCCCCACTCTTCTTTTCACTTCTCAACACAGAGAGCTGCTATGTGGGGTGTATAAATATGTAGAAAGGAGAAAATGATCTTCCAATATGTGTTTTGCATATTGCAGGCAGGGCTGGTTCATAGGTTTTTTCATCTAAACTTGTTATTCAACAGAAAAAATAAAGCATTTGATTGCTCACAAAAATCTCTCAGTGGAATAGAAAAAAATATCTGCTTTTCTTCAAGTGAAAGACTGAATTTTGAAACACTGAGTGAGCCATCCTGCTCTTGCTGTGCAGCTGTTCATGACTGGTTTTGGCTTGATTTCATTTCAGAGGGATGAGGACACCTGCCCTACCTTGGCTCCTGCCTGTTCTTGCACTTCTGGGCGCCCAGGCTTGCCAGGACCCCCGGGGCCCCCTGTAAGTTCACCCTCCTACCTGTGCTGTGCATGTGCTGGTGTTGCTTCATTTTTTGTGGCATGTTGGGCATGTGGACCACACTCCTGGGGTTCTGTGAGGCTTTAGAATCATAGACTCATTCAGGTTGGAAAAGATCCTAAAGATCATTGAGTCCACCCATTAATCAAGGCCACCAAGCCCAGCCCAAACCATGTCCCCAAGTGCCACATCCACACCTTTTAAATCCCTGTAGGGATGGTGACTCCACCTCTGCCCTGAGCAGCCTGTGCCAGGGCTTGACAACTCTTTTGGTCAAGAAATTTTATCCTCATGTCCAATTTAAACCTCCCCTGGTGCAACTTGAGGCCATTTCCTCTCATCCTAACTCGAGGAGCTTTTCCAGGGCAAGGCTGAGAGTTTCCCTTTGGATTTTGGATGGTGATGAAATGAGGAGATGGAAAGTTGGCAGCGCAACAGCTGCAGCTGGGAACAGGCTGAGCAGCTCCTGGTGCCACATTAATCCTCTTAGGAGAGGAGGATGGGTCACCCTCAGTGTCTGCAGAGATTTCATGGATTGGAGGCTCTGAAACTCTCTGTAAATTTAAACAAAAAAACAACTCACCAAAAAAATCTTCCTGTCTGGATCCTGTTGGAGTCTTGTAAGTGTCTGTGTGGGTGGACAGTGCAAAGAGAAAGGGGAGACTTTGCTATCCTGTCTGTCCCCAAAGTTCTCTTTTTGAATGTCACTTGCAAGAAAACCCTGAAGAAATGAGGAGGAAGAGAAAACAGTCATTACATATGCAATATGCTCAGGAAAAAGGGCATAAATTCTGCCCTGTCCATTATGGATGCAGGGAAGCTGTCATGGGTTTAAATCACAGGAGAAAATATTCCTGTTAAACACTAGGAAGCAGTTATAAAAAAAGTTGCTTTTTGAAAATTTGGGAGAAGACATTTGATTTGCACAAGCCTGCTGAAACCTGACGGACAGCCTGTCCAGTGCACCTCAGCTCAACCACTCCAGGTGCTTTTCTTCTGGAAAATAACCATTATGGAAACATTTGCCTTCTTTTTCAAGTGAAAAGGTCTCAGGTCACCTCCTGCATTGACCTGTGGTTTAGCTGTGAGTTCAGTGCAGTGAGAGGAAAGTGCCTCACTGTAGAGTAATTACTTGCTCATTCCGGTGGAAGTTTAATTAACAGCACACTCCACTGTCACAGTTTGCTGCAATATCCTAAGTGCATAATTACCAGCTTGAATTGCCCTGTGGTTTAAGCATCTCCACAGACAACTCCTTAAAGAGCAAGACTCTTTAAAGCATTAGAGGAAATCAGGTTTTGACACATAACCTTCTCCTCACACCACTGAACCCTTGGTAATTTGCTGCAGTTAGAACAGCACTCACTGCTATTTTTAAAACTCCAGTTAGCAGGACATGTCCCACCTTGTATTTATCACTGTTCTTAATGAGTGTTTCTGACCAGATCCAGCTGCCTTCTGAAATGAGTTTCTGGGCAATTCTGAAAGCACTTTTCCCAAAGTTCTCTGCCTGTGCTTCTCAATTGAAATCCACGTTATTATTGGATTCAAGAATAGCAATGTTCAGATTAAGATGTCAAAATTCACACACAGTGAGTTCCTGCCAGAAGGTTGGTTTCTTCTCCACACCCAGTGTCAGGCAGAGGCAGAGCTAAGCCAGGTCTCCCAGATCCAGGTGCTGTCCCTGATCTCAGCACGTGCCTCTCCTCTGGGATGGAGAATATAAAACCCAACAGTCTCAGAGGGGTGTGGGTGTGAGCGCCCCTTTTTTACCTTCTCACGTGTGTTCCCATGTCCATATGTGATGTCATCTCAGCATGGATCTGCTGAGGGAGTTGGAGGGACCTTAAACAGGTTGAAAGTTCATCTCTCCCTGCTGGAAGAGTGTGCTGTGTTCCCAAGGCTGGTCATGGAGGGGCTGTGCTGTTCCTTTCTTCTTCTCTTTCCTGTATTTCCTGGACAACTCAATACATTTTCTTCTTCTCTCTATTTGGTGTGAGCTCTGTGGGGCAGGAAATATCTTTCACTGTGGGGGCAGTGAAGTGCACAAAATTCTGTCCCCCAGGCTCCTCATTACAGTGCAATAAATATGATGATGTTCTCTGTGTCCCACTGGCAGGGCAGCCCTGGGAGGAGAGGACCTCAGGGGCAGCAGGGAGAGCCAGGACCCAAGGTGAGTCCTTAGGCTGGAGATTATCTCACTGCACCAAGCTGAGCCCAAACAGAGTCTCAACAACACATTGAGGAGGATGGGATCACTTATTATTAATTAAATGCTCAGCTGGGCTTTGGAAATTGAGTTCATGAGCCCGATTGTGCTGAATTGATGCACTGTACATGGTCAGCAATGTCCTCTGAGAGCAGCTGTGCTGGGACAGGGTCGGGCTTTGTGCTGTGCTTGGTGTTGCTGCCAAGCCTCTGGACCAGACACGTTGGTACTGCCCTGGGGCTGAGCAGTGTGAGGTGGTGAGCACTGGGAATAGCTGGGTCAGAACCCCCCAGCCCTGGGCATGGGAGCAAGCCCTGGTGCAAGTGTTCACAGCTCCATGGACCAGCACAGGGCAGAGCCAGAGCAGCCTGCTGGTTTGGGATTACATCTGGGACACTCCCGGCATGGCTACAGGGGAAAGATTTGAGGGAAGGAAGGAGAATGGATACAGATCACAGCAATGTGTTAAGGAATGTTTCCCTTTGCTCTCTGACTACCTTGAATAACAGGAATAACTGCTTGGAAAGATGAGTTGTGCTCTGCAAAGCACCCTCTGCAGCTTTGCTGTCTGCTCCCGTGAAAGATGAACCAAAACCTTGGACCTAAAATACAAAGGCAGCTGAGGTTACTGGAGATGTCCTCAGTGCCCCAATTTCATCTTGAATCCCGTAGATGGTTCATGCTGAGCCAGCTTGTGCAGTGCAGCCCATGAGGACAGCAGGCACTGACCACTTCCTTTCCCTATGATTGCCTCCTTGTCTTTGGTTTCAGGGTGAACCAGGCCCACCTGGACAAGTAGGACCAGCAGGTCCCAGTGGCCAACAAGGCTCTCCAGGTTCCCAAGGAATCACAGTTCAGGGCCCTGTGGTATGTGACCTCTTCCATTGCCTTTTATTTTGTCCCTCGCTCTTTGCAGTTAGAACCTGCCTCAGAAATGGGTGTCAATGCTGTGATTTATGTATTTACATCACCCTCACTAACAGCTGAACAGCTGCAGAGGGAGAGATGACAATCAATGGGTTTTATGCTGACAAGGCCCTGCACTTAATCATTCTGGCCAAAGCCTGTTTTTGTCCAGGCTCTCCTTAATGGGCTTTTGTTGAAAGCAGCCCAGTGGGGTCCCTTCCAACTCAGGATATCCTATGAATATTCAGTCATTTTGCTTTCCAGTGATGATCACTGCTTGGCAGGGAGTAAGCAGGGAGTGGCGAGGGCTGCCACGTGTCTGGGATGGCAGAAATCCCCGTGCACATGCTGTGGCTGTGAATTACCCTGGAACACTGCAGGGAGCAGGAACAACCTGGGACATGGATGTGGAGCAGCAGGATGCTCTTTGCCTTAAAGGGCTCTGCCACACGCCCAACTGTGTGCTTTTGTTTTTATCCAAGGGGCCACCAGGAATTAAAGGAGAGAAAGGAGACATTGGAATCCCTGGCATGCAGGTAATGGTAAACACCACTCCTTCTACTTGTCCCAAAGATTTGCCCTTTTTTTTCAGAGTAACTACTTGAGGGAGGTCTGAAAAGCTGTTGCTGTTGTCTACTTGGGAACTTTCATTTTGGAATGTCATCACTTTCCCAAGAGAAACTGAGTCACTTGGTGTAAGATAGACCTATCTGGAACTAGATATGATGGAATTAAAACTGAGATAACAGTCCTTGCTCTGTTTAATGAATAAATCTGCTTCTTCTTTGACATTTTTCTTCTCTCCTCTGTTACAAGATGAATTAGGGCAGTGATAATCAGATGCTGACTTTACCCAGCCATTCTGATTTACAGGGCATTCCTGGTGTGCAGGGAGCTCCAGGCAGGGATGGACTTCAAGGTGCAAAGGTAAAACACCTCACCCCAGAGGTTTTATGCGTGGTTGCCTAAAAATCTGCTGGGAGTGTTCCAGCAGAGATCCAAAACACCCCAATGCACTCAGTGTGGAAGTGAATGGTCTTTTCACAAAGCCAGAGGGATTGGGGGAAAAAAATGGGATCATTTCAAGTTTTGCCAAATTTGAGCAAGTGCCACCCTTCTTGCTGCTCGACAGATGCTTTTTGTACCCATTTGTGGCAAGTTCCTGTTAAAAGCAGCACATGGAAAAACATCTCACTGCCTATGAGGTCTCTCAGAATCCTCTCGTTAGTAAATGACTGGATTTGGCTTTGCAGGGTGTGAGGGGACTAGAAGGCACAGCTGGGCCTCCAGGACCTCCTGGACCAAGGGTGAGTACTCACTGTGAGTGATGCACACCAAAATCTGTTCCTCAGCAGTTTCCTGGTCTCACCTGAGATTGTCAGGGCAAACTCCCTTCCCGGGGTACCATGGGGAACACCTGGCAGGAGCTCCCTTTCCCTGCTCTCTCAGTGCAAGAAGAAAATCCTTGGCTTCCTCTGGCAAGTCCTGAGGAAGCTTCATCCCAGCAAGGAGATTCTTGTTTTGCTATTTTCACTTTCCTGACACTACTGTTTTCCATCTGCTGGATGAGTTGGAGGTGATTTGGCTTGCCAGACTGAAATCAGCAGGAGCTGGAGGATGCAGGCAGTGTGAAAGGTTTCCCCCCACATCACTGCCAGTATCTGCTGCCATGGCTGCATGGAGATGGGTGTATTTACACTCTGTCTTGCCCAGGGGAGCAGAACTTTGAGATCTGTTAATTTACAGCTGCTAATTGGAAGGCACCACAGGAACACTTCATTTTACTTGAGAAACTGAACCAAATTTGGGGTTAGTTGATGGCTGGTGGACCTGATAAGTTACTGATTCTCACAGCTGAATCTCACATCTGAGTCTCACCACTGCATTACAGAGAATTTGGCAGTAGCTGTGCTAAGTTATTTATGGGAGCCAAGGTTGAATTCAGCTCATAACTTTGACTTGTTCATCCTGGGAAGATGTGGAGCTGGCAAGGTTGAGGCTCAGCTTTTTAAATATGAGGAAAGCACTGTCATCTTCAGAGCAGGCTCTGAAAGCTGTTCTGGTGCTGCCTTGAAAACTTTTCTCATTTTCACTGTTCAGAAAAGTTGCTAATATCTACTGAGTTTAAATGTAATAGCTGGAAAATTCTAAACCAAAGTATTTCTGCTAGTTGTTTTTGGCTAATTTTTTTCTTCCCTTTATGGCTCCAAAAGGCACAGAAACTTCACAAGGAGGAGATGACTACAGAAGGCACTTCCCACCCTCTAAACTGCTGTTAATGTTGTAAAGTATCAGAGGCCAGCACAGGTTTTAAAGGAAAAAGAAAACAACCATGTGGTATTGGGAGGCTGAAGAAAAGGGCTGTGCTCTAGGCTATGTCTAAATCTGAGCATGTAGTGAAGGATCAAAAGCCTGCAGGGTACAAACTGCATTGCAGTTTGTGGGTAAAACTCAGCTTTGCTGGCTTGGCTGTAATTGAGATGGTGATGGGAAATGATGTGAACATGGCTCACACACAATGGGCTTTTAACAGTGGGCTCGTGGCTGGACAGGAAACTTAAGGCTACTGTTCCCTTGCTTGAGTCCTCTAAACTCCTACTGCTGGTGCCCCTGGAGCCCTTGAACAGAATAAGAAGTTTGGAAATAACTGTATTTTTGATGTCTGCAGGGTTTCCAGGGAGCGACAGGCACCCGAGGTAGCAGTGGTGAGAAGGGACCTCCTGGTGATGTTGGGCCAACAGTAAGTTTCTGCTTTTGGGTCTCAAAGAAGGCCAAGACATGGAACAATTGAATGGAAATGAGTTCCCACAGCAGCTCTCCCTCAGAGTCCAAAGGATGCTTTAAATTCACACCCATCCTTCCTAAGGCAATGTCTGGGCATTCAAAGCCCAGGCTACTAATCTGTTGATAAAACATTCAGCAAATCCCACCTCCCTTCACCCTCTGTAGATTCACCTGCTACACGAAATCTAAACAAATTTTTGGTATAAGATTCTAGAATCAAGCAAGAGAGTCACTCCTGAGCTGGAGCAGCCAGCATTGGGCTTGTAGGTGAAACCCCAGATCTAAATGTCACAGGTATTTCTTCTCTTCAGGTGGTAAAGCCACCTGTCCAGTTGGGAAATCTGTTCGAAGATCACATCTGAGAAATTTTGCTTCCCTGCAGATGGTGTTTATCCCCCTGCTCCAGTTACTGATTTATTATTATTTTTCTTTAAAAACAAAGTGTTGCTATGAACTTAAAGCTCTTACAAGCGCTGCCAGTAGGAAACAGTAAGAGTGTGAGAAGCAAACTTTGTGCTCCATGTCCCACTAATGTAACCCACACCCTTACTGAATTTATTTGTCTGTTTTCTGTTCTTCCTTGCCTTAACTTATTTGTTTTTATTTCTTTTCCTATAGGGGCTGCCAGGTCCAAAAGGAGAAAGAGGAGAGAAAGTGAGTTTTTCTGGTGCCAGGTGACACTGTCAGTTCATCCTACACTCAAAAGAGTGGGTGTGGTGACCTGGATTGCAACCTCTGCTTACAAATACAAGCCAAACCTCTCCAATGATTACTGTACCTATTACTTGTTGCCTTTCCTTTCACCTGCAGGGGCTGAGCTGGTGAGATATAAATAATCCCACAGCAGTCAGGAGCTCCTTAATATCACTTATAGTAATGAAGCAGAAATGTCAAATGCAAATCTATTCTTTGCTGAAAAGGAGAAAACCAAACCCACTGAGTTCTGGTTTAATGTGTTGCAAAAGGGAACTCATTTGCAATAATCATTGTCCGTGCCCCAGCACAGAACCCTGGCAGTCAGGACATCCACACTACCTTGGAAGGTTATTTGGTTGGGGAAAGAAGTTTTTCAAGTTTTTCTCATCCTGACTTCTGGTTAAATCAAAATGCCATGTCTTTCTAGGAGTCATTGCCAAGACTGATTTATGCAAATTTGTCTTCAGACAGAGATGAGGTGCTTTTGTCTCAAGTTAATGCCTCAGAATTATAATTTTTAAGAGCATTCTCCTTCCAATCCCACCAATTTTTCTTTTTCTAGACTTTTCTTTACATTGGAACTTTCCATTTCCCCCTCCCTTGGGTGTTGCACTGAGCAGTTTTTTAAGCCTGGATTATCTGCACTGTGATCCAGCCAGAAATGTATGTTTTAAAAACAGTTCTGCAAATACATGCATGGGGCATGAATTTTCAGTCAGTGTTTATTTTTAAGCAGTTTTTTGCATTTTTATCACTTTCCCCTGCTTTACTGAAACTTTCTAGAGGGCCCCTTATATATGAGTTATTCAAAATACAGGAAGAATCAATATTCATAGAAGATGGAGTCAAAGATAGGAAGTTGTAATATCTGATCATACTAAATGTTTTACATATCACAGAACACTGAGTTATAGACTTAGCATCTTTTCTGATAAAATTTGAGGGTGAAATTTGCTCTCCCTTTTTTGGTAATTATTTAGATTCAGTCTGGGCCTTTTGATGTGCAGGAAAAAAGCAATTATTGATGTTTCCAATTTCAATTTTCTGGTTTCAGAGCTTCGTGATAAATAAATAGAGCTGCATTTCACAGTAATTAATATCTCTGGAACACAAGCTGAGAAAATGAATGGGCTGAAAGCTATCATGCATTAGGATATTGATCCTTTCTAAAAGATATTAATAGTTACTTTCTTTCTTAATTAAAAAAAAAATGCTTCATTTTAGGGGGAACCCCAGTCTTTGGCCACAATTTACCAGCTCGTTAGCCAGGCTTGTGAGCGGATGATTCAGAGTGAGTACAACCAACCCAACTCCTGAGTGTGTTCATGTGGTGATAGGACAAGGGGCCCTGCCTTTAAGCTGAAAGATTATATTTATATCAGATATAAAATTGTTCCCTGTGAGGGTGGTGAGGCACAGGGTGCCCAGAGAAGCTGTGGCTGCCCCATCCCTGGAAGTGTTCATGGCCAGGCTGGATGGGACTTGGAGCAATCTGGGATAGTGGAAGGTGTCCCTGCCTTGGGGGTTGGAATGAGTTTTAAGGTCCCTTCTAAGTCAAACCATTCTGTGAGTCTGTGATCCTGTGGCTCTCCAGCTGTGGAAAACCAGAGGAGGGACAGCCTGAAGCTGTAGTGATCCCAGAAGATCCACCACCCTGTGCCCTGCTGAGCACCACAAATAGCAAGTGTCCCATCTCAGGCTCTAAGTGCTCCTTTGGCTTTAGCAGGTGGCACTAGCACAGAGGAGACCTGTGAAATATTCATCTGCAAAACCCTCGGGTGTTTTGCAAATCCTCCTTTATTTCTTAAATGGAAAAGCTTGAAACTAATTTGAGAGGAATTATTCTTTCAGTGATGTGGGCTGATTCCTCCCGAGATGAGGCAGTTTTGTAAAGCTCCTGTGCTGTGATGTGCGAAGGGAAGCAGTGGCTTGTCCAAGGTCAGGCAGCAAAGTCATCACTCAGCTGCTCATCTTCTGCCTTTCTCAGTTGGGACTGACAGCTTTTTAGCACTAGCTGATCATTCTGAGTACCTTTTTAGACAAAATCATTTGATTTTTATCTCTCTTTTGAATTTCCCAAGGAAATGTTCATTTTCTGTCTTGCCTTCTCAGCTCATGTGTTGAAATTTGATTCATTCATACATGAACATGCAAGGAAACCAGTTCCCATTTGGGAGGAAAGGTTAAAACCAGGAGAACCAGGACCACCAGGTCCTCCAGGCCCACCTGGGAGCAGTGGAGAAAGAGGAGAAAATGGCACCCCTGGACAGCCAGGCAAAGATGGGTATCCAGGAGAGAGAGGTATGGATAGAAGTGTTCATAAACATTTTTCACAGTGTCTTGGATACTTTAACTAAACATCTCAGTGCCTCAAGCAGTAATATAAAGATAATGAATGATATTATCTCATTTCATTGCTGTTTTCCTTTTGGACTTCTCAGTTCTAGGAAGAAATAGCCAAGTCAGAAATCTCAACAAGCAGGGAGAAGCCAGATGGAGTCCACTCTATTTTCAAGCTCTGCTTTGAGGGCCAGGCCAATTTGGCACCATTTGTAGGTTGGGAGGGATGGAGAGTTTAATTTTAGAGGGCAGGAGGTTTTCCCTATAAAAAGGCAAAAGAAGCAGCCTTTTGGGTGAACACGTGGTGGAACAGATCAGCTTTGGGAAGAAATGAGAAGTGCTGGAAAACGCTGATGGAGGGCATGAGGCAACTGAAGCAATCTTTAAAGGGGAAGCAAGTTTCTGGAGCAGTAGTTTCAACAATGAAAGACTCAGACATGACTAAAGAAATACATTAATGTAATCTCAGAATTGGCCTCAGTTACTGCACACGAATGAGTGAAAGGTGGGAAGATATTTTGCTTGCATTTGTGGATGATGTTTGTCAGTGGCTCAAGTAATTGTCTGTCAAAGTAAAAAGAAAAACTTTGGTTTGAGTAGTGTCCTCACACCTCTGAGTAACTGGAAATGTTCTGTTTAACTCCCTCCTCCTGCAGTAATCAGTCTCAGCTGGTATCTGCACAGTTTATTAAAATGTCACTTCAGAGAAAAGGGAATGACAACCTGCAGATTTTTCCAGCCTGTCAAGCAGGAGATGGGAGAAGATGGGTCTCAATGAAAATGTCCACCTGAAGGACATGGCTGATCAAAATATTTTCATCTTAAATCAATGAAAAATCATATTTTGTCAAAATGTACTTGTTTTCTCTGAGAGGTACTGGTTTCATGAGTAATTTAACATGAAGACAGCAATCCTGGCTACCAGCACCTGGTCACAGATACAGCTCAGCTTTGTGATTTGTTTCATGCACATGAAGAGCACAGAGGTGGACCTGACCCTCAGGCTGGTGCAGTAACACTACTGCTATGAATTTCTCTGTGAAAAATGTTCATTCCCACCCCTATTGGGCTGTAAATCAGTGCTGTGTGGATCAAAGAAATCAGTGTCCTTGTTGGTCACAGCAAGAGTAGGTTCCTGGACTGAATGAAAGCAGATGGATGTTTCTCAAAGTTGCCAAGGGCTGATTCCACTGACACGTGGGGAGACTGCAGGAGCCTCAATTCAGGGTGAAATTTGAAATACACTGAAGCAACACTTCTCTCTTATTTGTGAATAGGTGCCCCAGGGCCCAAAGGAGAGAAAGGAATGTCTGGAGCCAGTGAGGAAGGGAGCCAAGGACCCAGAGGCAGAACAGGTAGAGTGACCACAACCTCTGTTTATGGAGCCAGCAAGGCCATGTGATGGCCAGCAGCTCTCAGATTCAAAGCATCACCCAGCTGAAGGAGCACTGTGCTGGGGTTGGACTGACCTTCCCACCACAGCCCCACTGGCAGCATCCTTGATGGTTCCTCTCTGCTAAGACGCAAGAGGTTACTCCAGGCAGCTCTTCCCTCTGGTCCCCATTCCCCAGGAATGATGTGTTTTAAGGACCTGAGACACGTCCAGGCAGTTTTAGTTTTGCTGCCTTTTTGCATGCAAGACCAGATGCTCAGGAGATAGAAGCTCTGAAAATTCAGCTCGTGGAACACAAGGGTTTGTGAGCAATCTGTGAGGATTTGGTGTACTCCTCCACCCTGATCCCTGCTACTTGGGGTCTGTGGGAAGTTTTCCACTGGCATAACAAACCAGGCACTGTCAAAAGAGTGTGGTCAAACACATTCTTCTTCATTTAATTTTCTATAGTTGAGAGGTGAAGACACAAAACCCAGTGACTCTGGGATGGATCCTGGGGTTAAAGTGACTTCATTAACGTGTGGGTGAATTTTGGGTTATCATAACCCGGCTCCAGTTTTAGCCAAGCTGGGCACCCTTAAGGTCAGGAATACTGGGATTCAGTTACTGAGATTCAGAACTCAATTTCCAACAGGCAGGTCCTATTTGTGCACCAAAATGAGGAAGCCATGCTCAGAAAGTTCCCTGTCATGTAGGATGGAGGAAAATACAGAAGAGTTATTACACTGCTAAAGCAGAGGTGCTACAGCTTACAGTGCTTCTCCTTCTACAGGCCCTCCAGGAGAAGTTGTGCAAGGAAAACCAGGTCCAAAGGGTTACCCTGGGAATGCTGGCCTTCCAGGTTTCCCTGGTGCCAGAGGGCAGCCTGGGCAGCCTGGCTATCCAGGGGGCTGTGATATCTCTGGATGTTATGAGGCCGAGAGAAGAGGTAAGTCCTGTCAGTACAGAAGTTACAATTTTATGGCTGGTCTCTGGTTACTTCTCTTGAACCAGGCAGAGACCTCTGTTCATCCTTCAGGCACCATCAGTGCTGCACAGCCTCCTCTGCAAAGCAGTCAGGGTGATTCCTGTGCAATCCACATGGATAAAAGCCAGTTCCATGGGCTGTTCCTCAGCCATCCTTCATGGATTAACACATAACTGCAGCAGTAGTCAGCCCCATGGGGAGTGATCGTGGGGAATCAGTTCTTCATGTCCCAGCAATGTTTCCATGGGGGATGGAGAGAGGAACAATTCCTCAGTTCCTACGTTTACATTTCATGGAGGCTCAGTGGTACAAAGACCTGGGCAATGAAGAAATTCACTGGCATGGAACAAAAGGTTTACAAGGGAAAGGGATTAATTTTGTGCCATTCCTTCTCAGACCTTGACATTGATTTATTCATTTGCTCAGTGGCCTCATCCTTTCCACACACAGATTTTGTCCCCTGATGGCTGGGGCAGAGGAAGTTGAAGACATTTTCCCTGGAAATCTCTGGAAGAGAACTCCACGCCCTCCAAAAGAAGCAGCAACCCAAATAGCAGATGTTTTATGTTTTTTTAATGCCCCATCACTTCTGTATGGACAAGTCAATCAAACTCCACAGCATGTCTCTGGGGGAGCTGTGTGTCTGCACAACTGCAGTGCTCAAACTCACACCGTACGTCCTACAGCAAGAAAAAAGGCACAGCTGGACACTCAGGCTGACAGACTTGCAGAAAAAGAAATACTGTATTGAAATGCTCAGAAATAACAGATCATTTCTGCCTGTTTGTCTGCTTGTGGTTTCTCTGTCAGTTGTTGTTCTGTGTCCCCAGCATAGAGAAAAACAGCACCTCATGACCAGAGGCAAATCCACTGGAGTAAAGCTGCATTTTCTGTTGGCTGCCAAGGTAACAAAGTCTTGCACCATCTTGGCTCTTTCTGCTTCTGGTAGAATGCTGATGGTTTCCTTGCAGGAGTGTTTTGTACACAAACATTGCAGCCAGAGATCACCTCACTGTGATGTGACAAGCCACTGTTCCCTCCTTCTCTGGGGCTTGGTAACTCAGGCGAAGCCTTACATGAGTCACAAACCTGTGCTGAGAGGAGATGGAGACAAACCCACTGCCTTTTCCATGTCTCCCTCCTTCAGGCTGAGTAGCTACTGTTCATTTTATCAGGTGGAATATTGAATAGCTCCAAGTCTGGCTTTTACCCACATGACATGGAAGTAATTGTCATGTCACACCTCTTTCCTTGCCATCAGCTGAGGTGTGTCTGCAACAAACCATGCAGATACTGAGAAAAATGTTCCTCCTCCTTTGCAAACACAGCTTCAGGCTCTGCTGGATCACTGCCTATAACCTGCCCCTATTTCAGAAACAGACCTTCCTGAGCTCTGATTTAAACCCTAACCCAACAGCAGAGTGGCACAAAAAGTATCAGTACAGGTTTTTCAAAGCTCTTAAGAGGTAAAAAATGGAGCATTGTGCACATTCCTGTGTATTTCTTCTGGATGTGTAATTTCTGCAGTTACAGGCAGGCTTGGCAGCCTGGGTGTTCATACAGCTACAGCCAGCCTTTGAAAACTTAGCTGCAAAGGCATCACATTTAGAAAGCAGATTGTCACATCAATACCAAGGAGAAAGAGGTTTACCTCAGGAGAATTGAGTTTTTTAGACAAGGAGTCCAAACATTATTTCTTCTTGTCATTAAGGAAAAGTCCTATAGAGCTAAGAAATTCTGCTAAAGGAACATTGGGACATGCCAGACTTGTGTGGGATCTACCCTACAACGAAAGTCAGATAAAATATGGTTACTGCATCCTGTCAGCATTTAAAGTAGTCCTTGGCTTGACGTGTGTTCATTCTCTAGAAACTCCCAAGAATAAATATTTTCAGTGTGACATACATTCCCTTTGGAAAACACAGGGAAATGCACAGAAATACCACTCTGATAGAAGTAACATTTCTGTTCACTGTGGAGCTCTCCAGACTTGTCTTGATGTAAAAAATGGAAACCTTTCAGCTCAGACAAAGCTTCAGTCAGAAGAAAAAGGAGAGGTCAGAGGAGCTGGAGGTTCCAGCACACCAGGAACACGGTGTTTGGAAGAGACACATTCCCAGGAAAACCCTGCACAGGAGCTGGGCATTGAGGTGCTTCTGTTGGTACAGGTCAAAGAGCTTTGGAACTGTGCTTTACCTATTCCTTGGGAAAAAAAACCCCCAAAACAACAAACAAAGCAAACCTGCATTGAGTTGGTTCAGAATGGTTCTGAATTTAGCACTGAGTGTAAACTCCAAACCTGTGATAACTGGCAGGTGAAAGCAGTGGGCAGCAAAGGCAAGGAGGTAAAAGGGGTCCCTGCAGAGCAAACCTGAAAATTATTACCATGAAATAGTCACAACGTGGGGAAGGTGAGCAGTGCAGTGAGGAATGTCTGCATTTGCAGATTATTCTTCTTTTCTGACTTAAACAAGTACAGCCAAATTCCCAGTTCTGAGCTTGCTCTTCTGCCTGTTCAAATTAGGACTGCAGGTGGTCTGAGACAGAGCTCCTTTATGTTTATCAACTGTTTTTGAAAATTGCTCACATTCCCTCACTGCCTGTCTTGGGATTTGATCTATTTTGATAGAATTTCAAGTGATATTTGCTTTTGTCTGGTTATTTCAGATACAACAGGAAGAATCAGACATTAACGAAATTGGGTCCCAGCAGGGCTATTGATTAGGAGACAGACAACCTGCACAAACAGCTTGTTCATTTATCTTCCTAAATTTTGTCCCATGAGTCGTTTTATTTACTTTAAATCAAGGATATTTAGTCCATGTAGTGTCACAAAGCCTGTGCCAGTGCTTTGTAACCCAATTCCTTGAGCCAAAGAGCTTTTCTGCTGAGAGATTTTAGGCACTGAGAGTTTGACCCACCTGGTGTAGGTGGATTCTGACAGAGACTGAGAACCTTTCAGTGACAGATATTTTTGCTACAAGTAGCTTTTTGAGGTGTTATCTCTGTCTCAGGGGTAAGATATAACCACAGGAGTAACCAGCAATGCTGTTAACAAGCAGCAGAGATTGTTATGCCTTTTCTCCATGACTCAACAGCTTGGCTAGACCAGAATTAAAGGGCTGGAAACAAAAAGATATCATGGGAGAGGAGGGAAGGTCTCATTAATGGACATCACTGCAGTGGGGGAGGGCCAGGTGGGACCATTGAGCCAGGTGGGGCTGTTATTGGGGGTGTTTTTCTTGGGACTGCACATGAATCTTGCATCTCACACCTGCATCTCTCTGCCAGTGAATTTCCTTGAGTCTGATTTCTTGATAAATGTCTAGAGAAACTGATCCAAAAGTGAGGTGTTACAAGCTATGTGGATTAGCTCATCGGAGAATGAGATGGAAATCAGCCCTGGAAGTGCTGGGGAAACGGGGATTACATAGATCATCCTACCAGCCAGCTGCAGACAAAATACCCTGCCTGCTCTGTGGCTGGGAAGATGATCTGGCAAAGTGAGCAATAGGGAAGAAAGAAGATGCAGGGAAAGACAGAACAGTGGAGGCAACTGAGGTTGCTGCAGTCATTTTTCTTCCATTCATGCCCAAAGGAGAGGTACTGGAAGGAAAGCATCAGGCACCATGGCAAGGATTCAATCTCTCCTGCACAAGTAAAACAGAAAAGATCAACATCCATATCTGCTGTCTTTGATGCCTTTGGAGTCTCTGAGCTTAGTTTTGCACTCAAACCTGAAAACCATTTACTTTTCTCTGGATCTTTTCCAAGACACTTTTAGAGCTCTTGTTGTGTCCCACTCTTGCTTCCTCACTCTTCTTCTGATGTCAGCTTGTTCACTCAAGTCCTGGGAATAATTTCTGAGCTGGGAACATTACAAATGCCAGCAGTCTGGCTGCATGCATTTTCCTGGAGTCTTTCATATGCTAAAAACCTCTCTTTGTGTTCCATGGGTTTGAAATAGCACAATTATTCATTATTCTACACTTATAGTCTGGTTCATGTCCCACTTTTACTCCAGTTTCTGATCATTGAATTCTATGGAGGGATAGCATCCTCCTAAACAACCTCTAAGATGGAATAACCTGCCTAAGAAAGAGCAGTAGATGTTGTTTCCTAATGTCTCCCCTCAGACTTTAAAAGGAGGCACGTCAGAAGCAGAAACAGGAATTTATTTGAACTTTAACCTGGGGAACTACTAATGCAACAAGAGAAGAACTGTAGTTATCAGCGAATGAAAACTGCTATGACATTAACAAAGCAGAGGATGCCACAGACCTGGCCTACCCCAGCTTCTCCCCAAACACCAGTGACACCTTTGTAACTGGTTTCAGCTGTCACTTCTCACCTTGTCCTGCCAAACCCTGTGAACCTGCAGTGGCACTGACTCTTCGGGGACAAATTCACATCCTTAGCACTCCTAATCACACCTGATACTTCTGATGTGCTGATGGAGCTCTTTCCCCCTCCCCCTCCTGCATGGCAGGGCTATTGGGGTTCATGTCCTGCTCTGTTGCAGTCCAAGTGCCGCTCTGCCCTTCACACTGCGTGCACTGGCCAGAACTTCGAGCAGAAAAGGTGAAGAAGGAGATGGGCCCTTTGCTGTGAGCAAAGGACAGACAGCCTGTGCCTGTCCCTGATGAAATTCCCAACATGCCACCTTATACATCTGGCCCTTACTCTGTCCCTAAACCTTTACCAGTTCTCCTGGTGCCTCCAAACCCTTCCCTTCTGCCCTCAGGGGCCCAGCAGCAGCTGTTGCTGTCCAGCCACCCTGGCTTGGCTTTGGCTGTCGCTCCCCTGTTTGCTGGGAGATGTGAGCAGAGACTGGCGCTGCCGCTGACTCAGTCCCAGTTGGAAGCTGCTGGTGGTTTCACTGCTAAAAATGTGCATGCACAGCCAAGCCTCCCACCTGCTCTGTTGTTAGTGATTCTCATGTGTTCAGGAGGAAGAGGAGGAGGGGGAGGCAGAGGGAGCCCTGAGCAGCTGCTGTGGGCATTGCTGTGATGTGATGCCCCTGACCCAGCGGTGCCCAGGGTCAGAAATCTTCCACCTTCATGATCCTTTTGTCAGTGCACTCAAAACGTGAAAAGGTGCTGGAGAGGGCTCAGGCTGCCCCTGTGACCCTGCTGTGGCTGTGACAGATCGAGAGGCAGCCCCGCTGTGCCACAGCCCTGCACACAGACTGCAGCTGTGCTGGTACATTTATGCACTAGACCTTGAAGATGTTCGACTGTTTGTTTTCCTTTCATTGCCATAAGCAAACTCACTGACTGTGAAAAGGGATAAATTAGTATCTCCAAAGGCTGAGACTCTCTTCATTCTGAAAACAAGCAATGAGGAATAGCAGCTCCCTCATCCTCCCTCCCTCCCTCTCCGTGCTGTGCCAGCACAGCTCTTCATGGAACTCGCCCAAACCACGGCTACTCTGGGTTTTTTTGTGAGCCAAACAGATTTTAAGCACTTGGCTGAGTCTGTGAACACAGAGGTCAGTTGTAGTTTCTTAGCTGAGGCCTCACAGGCTGATCACTGCATTGATTTTTAACCTGTGTTGTTCGGGCTGAGTGCAGTAACTTGAATTTCAAAGAAGTCTCTAAACCACATTGTTTCGGTTCCAGCATTGCTGTCACGAGCCTGAGCAGCTCTGTGCTGCTCACTGAGCTGTGTGGCAGGAACAAGCCTCCTGTGCCAGGCTACTGGGGTGACACACGTCTCACCTGGGGTCTCACCTGAGGTCTCACCTGGCTCTGGCTTCTACCAGGACCTTCAGTGCTGGTCTCCAGGCAGCAGCCTGCCTCTCCTGGTGTGTATTCCCCTAAATTCAGGGCAGGCTTAACTTTCCAGTGCCCAGACAGTCTCGTGTGTGCTGATCCCAGCTGTGGAGTGTGGTGGAGGGGCTGGGCAAAGCCCAGATCCCAGAGCTGCCAGCTTGGCCTTTGAGTCGTGCTCTTACAGCAAGTCCTGGGGGAAGCTGGATTTTTAGATCATTTCTGCCCTTGCCTGCACACACTGGTGAAATGTTCATAAGCTCTTACCCCTCTGAGAGCTCTGAAGGAAGCAGGGAGACACTGGGCTGTGGGCTGTACCCAGCTGGCACCCAGCAGTGAGGATGGGATTGGTGAGACAGACCAAACTGAGCTGCACACACTGAAACACAAGGAGTTTCACCTCAACATGAGGAAAATCCACTTTCCATTGAGGGTGGCAGAACACTGAGGCTGCTCAGGGAGATCAGGGAGTCTCTCTCTCAGAATAACCCACTGCAGGAGGCCCTGGCACATTTATTTATTATCCTAACATCATCCTGGACTTCTATTCTGGCTTCCCCATGTCTAGGTACCTTCTCCACCTACACCAGTGGCTTTACAGCTCAGGGTGACCCTCTGCTGTCTTGCAGAAGCCATAACTTGGATCCAGGAAATTTCCTCTGAAAGTACACTTAAGTGTTACCAACATGGTCCCAATTTTGACCCCAAATCCTCCCTCCATTTGCACAATCCTCATCAGCCCCAGTCTCCACAGCTTCTGGAGGGCACTGGACAAAGTGAAATCTGTATAAAACCTGCATCTAATGATAACTGTTGGTCACAAGCAATTATTTAAACCTTTCCAATCTCTCTGCCTTTACCAGCTGAACACAGACCACATCCTGCACAGGCATCCCAAATCTGGAACTTTATTTATAAAATGACTCATACAGGGATACACAGTCCTGAAAGACTTCAGTCTGACAGGGCAAAATCACTGGGCAGGGCACAGTGAGACTGCTGAGGGTGACTGGAGCTATTGCCAGGGGCTGGTTTGTGGATGCAGAGCCCCTTCTGTGCTGCTTTAGGGATAAGCTCCTGTTCTTACACTGCTGAGTATATGCCAATGAATGCCACCATGCTATCTACAGACTTTGATAAGAACTTTTCCCCTAAATTAGATGAAGGAGATGAAAATGGCTTGGCAAAACAATGCAGCCTCAGAAAGAATTCCCCGAGAGCTCGGGAGCAGCTCAAGTGGGGACACGCAGTGAATTATTCAAAGGGCTGCCCCCACTTCTCTGTTCTCTCCTTCCAGGTGAACTAAAATCCATAGAGTGGGATAAGGGGACAGTACTTTCTTCCCTTTGGTGCTATATTTAGATCATTCCTGCCAGCCACGGTGGGAGAAAGAGCCCGACAGTTCCCAGCAAACACACAATGATGAACATCCAGAGGAAGATCCTGTCGATGACCATTGCAACGTACTTCCAGTCCTCCTTCACCTGGAACACAGAGGGCAAGGGCCAATCATTAACATTTACTTGACATTAGAATTTGTGAAAACTCTTAGACCCCAACTCCAAAATAGGGTATTTTCACATCATTCCAGAGATAGGAGGGGAAGGTCTCGCTCACACTTAGCAATCCTATAAAATGACAAAGGTTTATTCTATCAATAACCTGAGAGATTCCCAGACTGCACGGCTGTGTGTTAGGTCACAAATCCCTATGGATGACACACCCCCGTGGATAATTAAGGTCCTCTGCACACTCACTCTCCCCTTTTCCATGAGCAACAACTGTGACTGGGTGTGTAAATGAGGCTGTGATTCAAGCTGGGCAGGGTGGGGGGTAAGAAATTACTCAATTCCCCACACTCATATAAAGATTTGCTTACAGATGAACAAAGCCAAATTCTTCCTGTGAAGGGATTTACATCTTTGGGTGAATAAGCAGTGAAAATGAGCCAGCAAATAAAAGCACTCTCACCCTCCATTTTACCCATTTTTGCCTTGCTGTAGGAGGGTTTTCCAGCAATTCCTCTCTGGAGAAGCCTAGTACCATGAGGCAGAATGGTAAATGGTTGCTTCATTAAGAAACCATATACATATGAAAACCTCTTCTATTAAATTGCTGTTATTAATTTCTTTCCCAGGGAGAGGCCTGATCAGATGGCAAAGTTCTGTTTGATATGAATGCACCCATTATAATTTCCTACAACTTCCCACTTGGTGATTAATAGACCCGAGGGCTGAAATTTGGCACGCTGCCTTGTTCTTTGGAGAAAACATCTCAGCAGGAGCCCCCTCAAACCTCTTCAGTGGCTGCGAGTGGTGAAAGGACAGCAAAGCTGCCAAAAATGCATTTTGGTAAAGGAAGCAATCCGGATTACCAGTGAAATGCCATTTGCAGAGGATGTTTCCAGGTACAGAGGTGTTTCTCAGCTCCTTGGCTCAGTGAGCAGATTTGTGAGCTGGGAAATGAGGCATGCACTGGAGACCATATTACATTTTCTCTGGACAAAGCATTTTCAATTTCAGGAACACCTGAATGTTGTCAAAAGCATAAGAATAGGTTCAATGTTCTCAGACAATAGATAGATTTATTCCTTTTAAAACCAGCACAAACTTAAGTCAGCCTTTATGATTAAACAGGCAGAGGAAACAATCAGGTTCATCCTGCATCTTGTTACCTTCTTGGGGAAAATCATGTTATTTTATGATTGTACAGCCCTCTGCAAAACCATCTATAATTAGGGTAAGTAAAAAAATAGTGACCCTTGAAATCTAAAGGAATTGTCTCATCCCAAATTTCTGTAATCTACTTGAGTTGTGAACTGTAATTTATTCAAATTTATGAGAGCACATACTGCCAGGACAAGGGGAAATGGCTTTAAACTGAAATAGAGAATTTTAGATTAGAAAATAGGAAGAAATTCTTTGCTGTGGGGATGCTGAAGCCCTGGGACAGTTGTCCAGAGAAGCTGTGGCTGCCTCATCCCTGGAAAGTTCGAGGGCAGGGTGGAATGAGAAGAGCTTTAAGGTCCCTTCCAACCCAAATGTCCCCGTGATTTTACAGTTTTGTGATAAGAGCTCAGTGGATAACTCCCTTTTGCTGCACCTGTTTTCTGACTTATCACTTGTTGAGAGTTGGAGTCTCTGATGCTTAAAATTCCCCATGAGAAAGGCACCTAAGCAAGCTCTGGATGATTGTTTTTATGGGATTAATGTCTTGTGACACAACCAATGTGTTAAGAACATCTGAAATTTACCACCTGATGTTCAAGGGGAAAGCTGGATTGAGTAAATAATGCCTCATTCTGGTAAAATAACTTACTTTGAATATTTATGCTAGTAAAAGTAAGTGCTAGGTCACACAAAGAAAAGAAACTTGATGAGATTCTCTCTGAGCAAAGAAGAGGGAAGTGGGCAAAGAAGAAGAACTTGGACAGAAATTTGCTTTCTCATGTAATGATGTATGCAGAAATACTGAGCCCATCTTGAAAATGATAAAAATGATAGCTGGGAATGCATCGGATGTTTGTAAAATCAATATCCAGCTTTGGACTGAGAGCACAGAGGGTGAAATTGGAAATTATGGGGAGATAATGAAAAAAAAACAAACAAAACAGGATGAGGGAGACAAAACGATTTGGATTTTTTATTTTGTGCTCTGCCATCACTGTAGCATTTCCCCGTGGTCCAGCACCCCACGTGGGGGCTGATCCGCAGCCGTCTCTCTGACATCCATGCAGCTGTCAACATCTGCCACCCCAACTCTTGACCTCTATTTTGATTAGTTCTTAAGCAGCTCACTCAAAATTATTTTTGGGAAACAATCAGGGGAAACACCAGCTGACTCCCCCACTCTCAAATTTTCAAAAAGCCTGTCTCTGCAGCTCTTCCCTGGCCCAGCTCCTTGTGGGTCTGAGCCTCGGGATTGGAGTGGAGGATTGAGGTGCTTTGGTGACATCTGATCCCCAGGACCTGCACTCTGCACCACAGATTAGAGCAGTCCCAGGTGGTTTTATTGTACTTTGTTAAAAATAACCCAGTGAGATTATCCTGTTTCCTCCCCCTCAGCTTTATTCCTTCCCATTTTATTTTTCTTCATACCAGAGTATTCTGGAGGCACACAGAGCCATGGACAGAACCATTTCCCAAATGATGCTCGTGGTGTCTGGTTATTTTGCTGATGTGTGACATGGAACTTGTTTTGCCTTTCGGTCTGTAATTAATTTCTAATGGCATTTCCATCATAGGCTGGGACAATTCCACTGTGCATTTTCCCCAGTGTCCCATTGTGCCTGTATTGTTTGCAGATATCTTTCTGTAACAAACAACTGCCTCTTGCATTTCCCATTTTCTCTTCGCTGGAGCACTTAATTAAATGAGCTATTTACTTTTAATTTAGAAGCACTGCCCCTGTGGCAAAGGAGCTTTAGAAAAAAAAAAAAAGACAGGAACTTAAAAGAAGCTCTATTCTCCTTCTGGGAAGATGAATGTCCCTGGAAATATTGCCTACAAGACTGCAAGATGTGTCTCAGCAGCTGCACCAGAGGTGTCTGCTGATAGATTTATTGAAGACTTCCATGAAGAAATGCCACAATTTGATTTTAAGATGAAAGCAAATTTCTGACTACTGATTTTTTTCCCCTATAAATTCTCATTTTATTAGGTCAGTTCTGCTCCTCACAGTACATTTCAGTTCCAGAAGATCATTTTCCTTCCTCTTTTTCATTTCTACCAGGAGAAATAAACTGTGCTATTTGATGCTACTTGGGTCCAGGGAGAGAAAATAGTGCAGCCCCACACCAGAGTCAGCATTACCCCCTCAATCTGAAAACTCAAGCTCTGCCTTCTGTGCCAGCCACAGCTACTGTGGAACAGTGGAGAAAGGTCACCCCCAGGTCCCAGGAGAGCCCACAAACCTGCCCACAGCTCATTGCTGGATGTTTTCCTGGTGCCTTTTCTCACAGCCTGAGCTGGCAGGAGGTTGGGGCAGAGACCAAAGGCTCAAAAGTGCTCCTTTTCTTCTGCTTTTGATGTTTAGTGCTGTAAATAGCTTTCTCTTCAGGATAATCACTGAATTTCAAGAGGGAAGAGCAGCAGAAGGTATCAGAAGAAAATCTGTGGCTTCTGAAGATGGCTTCATTTAAAAAAATTAAGAGGAAGGAACCCAAATTATTAATTGAGTCCATTCCTGATAATACCAACCAGCTCAGCGGGGAGAATAATTTGAAACGGGAAATGTTATTGGTGTAATATTATTTCATTTGCACCATGGGGAAAAAATTGAGCTAAACTCAACTGACATCCATGGGTTTACTTGTGATTATTGCCAGGGGGAGAGAGCAGAGTTTAATTCCTGCACTCCTAATGTGCTTCTGAAGTGCTTTACCCTGGAAAGGAGTTTTTTACTGGCAGCTAATGAAGATGAGGATTCACAGCCCATCTCTGCCACAGATTTGTTTTGTGACCTTGAATAGGAAGTTTGTGTTTTGGCTGTAACTCCTCAACATAAGGAATAAACAATTCCTCCCTCAAAGGGATGCTGTGAAGTGAAATCCATTGAAGAAGAGAGGCCCTTAACTGTGACACCAAAGAGTATAGAAATGGACAGTAGTATTTAAGCTTTTCTTGCTGCTGCTTCTCAGTGCTCAGTGATGTGAAAAATGCAAATAAAAAATGCTCTCCATGCCTAGGAATTCTTGTATAAATGCCTTATGACTGGCACTGGTTCTAAATCTTAAGAAATTTAAACTGTAGGCAAAGCTAAAAAGCACCTTTGCATATGGATCTGCCCAGGAAAATCTAGATAAGACTTTTCTTTAATAAGATGACTAACTTCAGGTTATCTTGTGCCTCCCTTCATTATGGCCATAATTACTAGCACACTATATCCACAGTCCTGCAGGAAAGAGCTACAAGAGCTGTGAAAGGTTGTGGCATTTGTCATGTGCATCGCTATCTATATGAAAATAAATCCTTTCAGCCTCTAATTCCTTTATTTGTAGCCCTATTTACCCCTATAGAATAAGCAGGAAACCCCCTCTTCCCTGCACAGAGCCAACTGCTCCAGTGGAAATCCAATAATGAGGGATCACACCCCGACATGAGAGCAGAGCTAAACAGACCCTGCAATATCCCCAAGCTACCACAGCTTCCCACACCCCCAGCCTGCTTGGGCAATTTGCTTTCCTGGGCTCCACAGTCAGAGGCAGTGACTAATAAAAAGCAGAGAGGGTGAATTCCCTGCTTGCCAGAGGTTTAAATAAAGAATAAGGCACTGTTCCCATGAGATGGCTGCATTTTAGGTCTCTCACAATCCTGCTTCTTTGCTACCTAACAACAACTTTACTCTTATTTTCTGTGGGAGAATCCATTGTTTTAGAGCAGCCCTGAGCAAGACCTGGTTGTGCAACCCCCTTGGCCCTCATGCCCAAGACCCCATCTCCAGCTGTGCCTACAGTGGCCAAAACCCACAGCAGAGGGATGGCTGAGCCTGTGTCAGTATATACACACTGTGCACAGCTCAAGGCTTGAAACAGCCCCCTTAGCAGGTCATTTTTGACTTTCTGAAGGAGAGCAGGCTCCATTAGAATACTTACTGAGAAATCTGCATCCTCTGCCCGCAGGTGGTCTGCGATGTAGTGAACCCCTTCCACTGCCAGCTTCAGGGCTGGGGACATCAGCACGAGGTGTTGCTCTTTGGCACCGTGGCTCTTGCCCCCCTGGGCTGCTGTGCCAGCTGCCTCGCCCTTTTTGCACTTACACTTGCACTGAGGGGGCTTGTGCTGGGGCTGCTCCCCATTGAGGTGGCACCGCTGGGATGCTGGAGAGCCACTGGAGTGGCCATTGGTCTGGGAAGAGTCCTCCTGCAGGTAGCAGTACTGGATGCTCCGGGACCTGCAGCGGATTGTGCCCTCCTCCGCCTTGCTGGGGCTGTACATCTGCTGGACACTCAGTGACCGGCCTTTCAACACAGAGGTGGCCTGGGTGTCACTCAGGGGGTGGCAGGAGGGCTGTGGAGAGGAGCAGGTCGCCTGTAGGGGCTCTGAGTGCAGCACAGAGTACTGCCCAGAGGGGGACCTGCAGATGGGCTGAGGCTTGGCTGGCTCCTCAAGGTGGGCACAGAAAGAAGAGGTGGGTGATGCCTCATTGCTCTGGGGGCTGGGGGAGGATGAGGTAGTGAAGTTGGGTTCCACGTCGATCTCAGACCAAAGCCTTGGGGTGTTGGTTATTTTGTGCATGGATTCAATGAGCTTCTTGCAATTGTCCTTCACTGTGGAGGGACGTTTCATGAAAAGGATCCGTGGGACTACATCAAGGAAGACCCTCCTCACCCAGTCCGGCATCGTGTGGGTACGGGGGGAGCGGTGGTGCACGTTGAGCACAAAGACAGTGATGATGATGGACAAGGTAACAAATATCATGGTGAAGAGGAGGTACTCCCCAATCAGAGGGATGACCAAGGAGGTGGATGGGATGATCTCCGTGATGAGCAGCAGGAACACAGTGAGGGACAGCAGCACGGAGATGCACAGGGTTATCTTCTCTCCACACTCAGAGGGCAGGTAGAAGACCAGGACGGTCAGGCAGGAGATCAGCAGGCAGGGGATGATCAGGTTGATGGTGTAGAACAGCGGCAGCCTCCGGATAATGAAGGAATAAGTTATATCAGGGTAGATCTCTGTGCAGCACTCGTATTTCTTGCTGTTGTAATTGCCCACAGCATTGATGATGACCCACTCCCCACTCTCCCAGTAGTCCAGCTGGTCCACATGGCTGTGCATGCTCACCAAGTCTATCTTGGCTTTGTCGTAGGTCCAGGAGCCAAACTTCATCGTGCAGTTTTGCTGGTCAAAGGGGAAGAAGGTGACATCGATGCTGCAGGAGCTTTTATAGATTGCAGGGGGCATCCACTTAATTCTCCCATCATAGAAGAGGTGAGCCTTGGTCAGGTGGGTGACTGCAAAGTCACCATCAGCACTGGGGAGAGATGGAAGATAAAAAAGGCTGAGACTTCTCTAGGACGTGTCAACTCTGTTAAGGAAAGAGGATATTTAGTGCCTGTCTTCCAAATGACCCGAGAGATGCAAGAGGCACATCATGTCCAAACACTGGATCCATCTACCCAATCCTGTGGATTTTGAACTCGTGGCTTACACAAGCCCTGGAATGCATGCAAATATCAGCCTTTCCCTGACATAAGTCACTTCCTTGGTATGATTGTACACAGGTTTTCCCCAAAGGTGTCCCATAAGGGCTCTGGAGTGGGTTGAGTTTGTTTTAGAGGTGGGAGGAAGTACTATCAGGTAGTGTGGCTGTGGGCTCTGCAGAATTATTTGTGACAGCTGCTAAAAATGAAAGAGTCTTGGGTAATCATTCAGTCTTTTATGTGAAAAACAGCAAGAACATCCTATTAATAGGAATAATGAAAGTTAATCTTTTGATTTCCCAGTCAGGAAGAGAACTGTCTTTTGTGGTGTCTTCTCACAAGGACTCTCAGCTGGGGTCTGTGTGGTGGTATCAGATAAATAGATAACAGTGCAGGACTTTGCATTGGGATTGTATGAATGACCTGTATTTTCCAGGCTTTTGGAGGAAGAAGCTGAGTTGCAAACAGCAGCCCTGCCAGACACTGGGGAGGCTGCGCAGGGCAGATGAAGAGAGCTTCTGCTAAAAACTTGAGATGAATTATTCAGGCTGATATAGATAGAAAGCTCTCTGCACCTGCCCAGTCCTTCTGGCTGAAGCCAGCCCAGCCTGCAGTTGGCAAAATCCCTGGGCCCTGCTCTGCTGCTTCAGTGCCCAGATGTGCCCTGACAGCAGCCACACAGTGACAGGGGTCACATCTCTGCTCCTCCCACCAGCAGCAGGATCATCAACACAGAGGTGATCCAGCAGAGCTCCTCAAGTTGCAGAAGGCAGAGGAACTTTCTAAATTAATTTCTTTAGGAGATCATCCATTCTTTTACAAGCAAAATTGAAAAACAAAAGGAACTTTTGATAGTTTCATGGAATCATAGAATCATGGAATGCTTTGGATTGGAAAGGACCTTAAAGACCATCTCATTTGCCATAGACATTTATTTTTTTTTCCCCTTCCTCTCTCCCAGGTTGCTCCAAGCCCCATCCAACCTGGCCATGAACACTTCCAGGGATGGGACAGCCACAGCTTCTCTGGGTAGCCTTTGCCAGGGCCTCACAACTCACATCATGTATTTCTTCTTGCCCTGTGAAACATCCTAAAAATGAGACTGGTGTATTATTGGGAAATAGTGGCAGGATCTGGCTCTAGCTGAACTGCCTTGGCTAGCACAGGTTCTGGGCAGAGATGGAATATGTCCCCAATCCTCAGGATCACAGCCCAGATGTCCTTGAGCTTGAATAAATGGAAAAAAACCCCTCAGAATTCTTGTGTGGTGTAGAACCAGGTTTTACTAAACTCTTCCTTGTTCTTTGTGGCAGATGTTGGAAAAACAAAAGAACACAAAAGGACACAGTGCCTTTTGACCTATAAACTGGATTTTTTCCTGAAGATTTAAAATACTTAAAAAAAAAAAAAAAAGGAAAGGGAAACTACGTACAAGACTCTCCCAAAGGGATTAAAACAAAATCAGCACTGTGATCTACTCTGAAGCAAATAAACCTGAGCCATTGTACAATCCATCCAGCTCCTGTCTTAACCTCTTCATTCTTAAATCTAAGTTACACTTCAGAACATGTGATTTCAATGAAAACCACTTCTTTTTTTCTCCTGGGTTTTGCCAGTAGCACAATAAAGCCAGATTGAGACATGAAATATGCACAGCAAGTGACAGTCCAGTGCTTGCTGTTTTCAGTGGGTTTCCTTTTAAATCTCAATAGGAATATGGAATCCAATTCTGCATTTAATGGTATCTCTGAGGCATGATTAATTCGCTCATTAATGGAGCAATATTTATAATTGGATCTTATTAGAGAAAAGGGATTATGAGCATCCACTATGAGGGTTTCCCTTCTTAGGCAGAGCAGTGTGTAAGTGGCTGGGTAAACAATACAGGTGTGCATTTTTCCTTCTAAAACTATTGGAAAAGAACATGAAACTCCTGCTAAGATGTCATCCAGGGGTGCTAATAATTCATGTAACTGTGTTTCATTCACAGAAATGCCTTCCCTGGCAATTTTGCAGTTTTTGTGTGATCAGCCACACTCCTCTTCTGCAAGGAACCATTGGGATGCTGCAGATTTTGTGTCACTTGTTTCTGTAAATTATCTGCTTTTTAGAAGGAAGGTTTTGTTTTTTTTATTTTTTAATTGCTCATATAACAAACCCAGCTTCATCCTGGGTCCTCTTTGGGTCACAAGTTATTACAAATAACACTGGCACTGCCTGCCAGGCTGGATTTTGCCAAGGCAGGAGTGAAACGAGCTGCAGAATATCTCCTTGGATTTAGTCCACTATTGACTCTGAGGAGCCATAAAACACCCTGGGATGCTCCTGCCTCACCCACCTAACAGGACTATGAAGCAATTCCTGGCTTTTCTGGGTGTGTTTGGACTTCTCATTGCAGTTCAACGTAGAGGTATTTGTAAGTAGGGTAAATCAGCCATGCTGTGTACATAGAATATATCCCATCTACATCATGCAAAGGCACTGATCCCACTTGTCTCACCCTTCATGCATCCATATATTTTTGCCTCCTTCTGCAAGCCTTCCACCCACACTGGACCTTGGAGCATATGTTTACTGTATTGGAAGCTGTGCCTGCTGGCACCCTGCCCGTGCAGGAGAGCCTGGACAGATTCTCTCTCCCCTCCTGGGTGAGACTTTGATTCTGCTCCTCTCCACATGAGAGAGGGAGCAAACAAGGTCACCTGGCTGTTGATTGCCTTCCAAAGTCTTTCCCCAATCTCCTCCAAGGGATGGAGGTGAGAACACAGTCTGCAGTCAGGAGATGGGGGAAACCCTGTGCTCTTTGGGAAAGCTTTGCTGTGGGAAAACCCATTCCTGTTCCCACAGCCCTGACTGCACAACAGGAATATTGCCTTACACAGGAAGGTGGGAGGCCTGATGTGGTGGGACAGAGAAAATCTGCACACATTCCTTTAGAGCAGTAGCACAGTCTCATCTCGCTCAGTGGAGACCCCTCTGTTGTGACAGTTGTCATGAAAATCCATTTGGAAGAAGGCGTGAGTGCAAGGCAAACATCACAGGAACTGGAGAATTCAGATAGTCAGGCTCTCCTGGTTACTCTGACCTGACAGCTTTAAAAATATGTCAGTAATAAAGAACTGGAGCTCTTATATTTTCATGTCAAATACAGCCACGCACACCAAGAAAGAGAGAAGAAAATTACCTATTCTTTTCTCAAGGAAAGAGCTCTGCTGTGTTCTGCAGCCTTTGATTTCTCCTTTTGAGAATAAAAGCTGCTCTTCCAAATCTCCTAAGTTTATAAGGGTTTGAGGATAGCATTGTTTTACTGACATCCACCAGCCATGTTTCACTAAAAAGCTCTGCTGACGGAGAATTTTTATTTTCTTTTGCCACTTTCTATTTTCCTGCAGTTGGGAGATACATCTCCTCACATAATTAAGTGTTTTCAGAATGCATGTAAATGAGGCACACATTTATTTTAATTTCTGATGATGCAATTTAAATCCAAATAGAGCTTTAAGAGCCTGAAAATTATCTATATACATACATGGATATAGTAGAATGCCGTCATTTAAAGCATTTTTCATCAAAGAGCAGTAACAAAGAAAAATTTTAGTATTTAGAGCCTGCACCCTTTTGGTACACATTAAAGAGATGCTTCTGTAATGTTCAGATTAAAATTCTCTCCAAATGCAAACCAGAAAATATGTTGTTTAGCAACTGTTTTGTGTTACCAAATGATAACTACAAATGCACTGCTTGGAAGGGACCTCTGGAATTGTCTTCTGCCCAAAACTCCCTGCTCAAAGCAGGGCAGCTACAAGAGGATCAGGACCTTACCTTGTTGAGTTTTAAATATCTCCAGGCTCTTGGCAACTTGGGTACAAAACCTCTTGGGTGCACAGGGGGGGATGTCTGTGCACTGATGGGACTTCCTTCAGTCACATCCCAGCTTTTGCTTGGTTTAGATGTTTAGATGTTTATTTAGCAGTAACTAATGAAATTTTGATTGTCCCTCAGCAAAACAGGCACCATCCTCAGAAAAGGCTGTGCTGCACTGATGGAATGAGCACAAATGTCTCAGGAGGCTCTGGCTGTGCTGGATTGGTGCATTCTGCTCTGATTCTCCCCTTTGCCAAGGATCCTCACCCACACTTTGAAGGCAAAGCTCTTGCTTTGTCCTCGGCAGAGTGGGAGGAGAAGCCCTTGGATGTGAGCAGAGCACCAGCCCAGGAGAGGGATCCCTCCTATGGATTTCCTTCCATCAGCTCCTGTACTACTGGGTAGAGCTTGAGCAAACCTCAGAGCATCTGCAGACATCTCTCTCCAGAAAAACAACCACTGAACCTCCCAGAAGAATCAGGAGAGCTGAAGGGTGAATCAGTGGGTTTTTTGCCTGTTATAAATACAGTTGGTGCACAATGATGAGATCTGTGCCAGTGCACACAAAGAAAAATGTCAAGCATGTTTCCAATTTTAAAGGTTGCACTGGGGCATCTTTTGGTATTTCAAAGAGCTTTGGGATGAGTCATGGAACCAGTGTTACTTCATAAATCCAACTGGTTGCAAACATCACAGTGCAGTTCACAAGAACAAGCTGCTACAGTAATTTTCAAAAGAACTCTTAGCTTTTCCATGGTTTTCAAAAGCTGCCTGCCAGATGATCTTCTAACCCAGTCCAGTAATCCCTTCGTGTCCATTTTAGCATTGGGTGAATTCCTCAAGATATTTCCTACCCCTAATTACAGAAATTTGTATTTGATTTTCTTTCTCATCTGATCTTGTCTTTTTTATTTCTTTTCAGTTGTAACTGTGGAGTCTAAGGCATGGATTACTTTCTGGAAAAGAAAACCCCAGAAAACACTGAGAAAAAAGAAACTTTTGAATTCTTAATGTTCCCAGTAGCTTCTTCCTAGGTTTTAAAATCATCAGGCTGGAGAAGACAAATGCTGTGATACTACCATGATTATCCAGTTGAAAACCAGTCAGTGGAGCTCACATTTCAAATTCCCTGACCATGCATTAGGTTTAAGGACATGGGTTTGCATTGCCCTGGGCAGCCTTTAGCAACTGGAACACCTGGATGTAAACCTGTCCTTTCAGAGGTTTCTCCTCTGGACCTCCTATGATGAACAAGTGGCTCAACACAGTAGTGGAGAAGCAAAAAAAACCAAACACCACCACCCCCCCTCCAAAACAAAAAATTCAACTCCTAAGAGCTTATTCCCTCATTAGAGAAAAAAACCACATAATTCTTTTTTTTAATACTTCAAATATATAAAGAAAACCTAAAATGTGCCCCAATTCATTCATGAATGGAAAAACAAATCAATGCAGAGGATTAGATAATTCATTTAGAAATTATTTGGTGGTGCCTGAAGAGCCTTTACAACCTCAGATTAGGAACAGTCTGGTTTCTTAGCAAAGAGGAGGCTTTGTCACTTCACTGTGAACTCATATTCCTCTGTGATACATATGTTATGTCACATCCAGTAGAAACTATTTGCAGAGTCTTGGAACTTATCTCATCAAGCCTGAAAATTCAACATCATATTAATTTCCCTGTAGGATATTAATTTGGTTTTAGATTCCTTATGAGTGTTGACAACTACATTTACTCTCTAGGCCAAACCAGCTGAATTTACTGATTTAATTTGGGTCTCTAGAGTGGGTAAATGGAATGTTTTTTACAATAATGAGCCAGGATATGAGAACAAACTCACAACAAAGGATTAGATTTCCTTAAAGATGTAAATCTGAAATAAATTGAAATTTTACCATTTCTGTATATAATCCAAGAGGAAAACAGAAGAAGTGTTTGAATTTTTTTTCTAAAGGATTCCATCTCAAACAGAAATACCATATTTCTGCCAGAGAATGTGTTAAGCAATAATTAGCTCACACTAAAAAGCCTCAAGAGTGCAAAACATCAGTGTGGCCTCTCACTGTCTTCCACCAAAGCAACTTTGCACATTCTCTTGCTCTTAGAGCCCCAGAATTATGTACAGCTATGTTAACCTCCCTCTAACTATCTCTATATATTGTAAAATGGACTCCTTGTTAGCATCACCATGACTAATCACAATCATTTCCATCTGAGATGCCTTGGCTGGGAATGCAGCTGGTGCAGAAGAGCCTCCCCTTGGTGCCCCATCACTCTGAAGGTTTTGCCTTGCATTTGCCCTGCAATCCCTCAAAAATGTGAAATACTGACTGCAGCTACAGGTGTGTTTGATAGGAAGTTAGGTGGAAGACAGAAGCACCTCTCAGGGCAGAAAACAGTTTGCAGAGGGAAATATAGCTGTGGAGACATATGGAATTAATGGAAACCCACTAATGCCTGGTGCCTAGCCTACACCATGTTTAATTCATGGCTAAAGTAGCAATTAAAAATGCATGATAGACTCATGACAACCAACAGATGAATGCATGATTATTAATGCTAAGTATGGATCAAGGGAGGGAAGCAGCTTCGATGTGAGGAGCTGGGGCTCGAGATGTCCCTGTGCAAGCAGGTCCCAGGACAGTCAGATCTGCTGCTGCAAGTCAGAGCAATCAGGTGGGCAGGACCCAAAGACTCTCACCCCAGACAAGGATGAGAAGGACGTTCTAGAGTAGCTGCTGTGGCCAGGAGATCAGACCCCTGGAGTCACTGTAGAGACTCAAGTCCCAGCAACAGTGAACTACAACAGGGCAGAGGGGCAGAGCGTGCGAGGGGCAGGAGCCAAGGCTGCCCAGCTTGAGGTCTGGGTGTCCTGGACATCTGGAGGATGTCTTCAGCATGAAATCCCAAAATGTCCAGAGACCTAAAGAATACCAAGGTCTCCTTCTGGAAGCCTCCCTATCCCTGGAAGTGCTCAAGGCAAGATTGGGCAGGGCTTTGAGCAACCTGGTCTAGTGGAAGCTGTCCCTGCCCATGTCGGGGGGGTGGAATGAGATCATCTTTAGGATCTTGTTCATCCCAAACCATTCTGTCATTCTGTGATTCTCCATTTCCAGGCCCCTCCTTGCATGGACCATTCTCTTCAACTGTGTTGAGCCAAGGGAGAGGAAGCAGAGGTGACACATCAGCTGTGCCAGTAGCTCCAGCAAAAGGATGGTTTGACACCCAAAGGTCGCAGGGGTATTTGTGCAGCACCATTTCCTTTGGCACCATGGTCCACCACAACAACCACCAGGAGCTCCGAAAATAATAATCCTTGCCATTGCCATTAATTAAACAATGACAGGGACAAGGACATTATTTTTTTTTACTTTCCAGTGGAAGCTGTGAAGACATTTCTCGGCTGCCAAGTGAGGCACTTGCAATGCAATGCTCATGCTCAGAGTGTGTCCCTGTAGGGCAGGAAGGTCCAAGTGCCTCCGGATGAGTCATTTCCATTGGGCTAATCTCTGAAAGGTGCTCAGTGATTTCCAAGAGGTTTGCAATCACCACTGAGGATCAGAAATGAGCTAATGGGAAAGATAACAGCCCCTGTAGTCTCCAAAGCTCACATTCCCCTGGGCAGATTCCAGCTTTGGCCCTTTATTTTGGTTTTTAAACAGAAGCAAAATCATATAAAGCTGGAACCAGGCGACTGTTTATTAAAACCGAGCCTGGCTGCTGCTCTGAGAGTTTCCTCTGAGTGTCAGCCACATGCAAAAATGCTTTTCTTTGATGCCTGTAGCAAGTGTTTTCTCTGGGGCCTGTGCTGGGGCGGGGGACTGGGATATCTGACATCCTGGGAGACTGGAGAGCTGGGGTGGAACTCCAGGGAGAAAACAGCCTTGGCACTTGGGCAGCATTTCTAAGAATATCAACAGGCTGCAAAGGAAAGAAAGAAAACCACAGCCTGCTTCCTAAAAGTGTCCTGCGAGAGACAGATTCCAAGAAACTGGGATGAGGAACAAATACCTATTTAGGAATAATTCCAGAATGGTATTTAGCTGACCTGGGAGTTTGTAGATGCACAAGCGTGACATGTTTCAGTACATATTCCTTATTTAAGCCCATCCTCAGTAATTGGCTTTCCCAGTTGATGGTGATGAATTAGGGGAGAGCCCTTGGGTGAAATGAAATTGAGGAGGACTGAAAGCTCAAATCCAGCTTAATTGTGCATCTGCCATGTGAAGAGAAAACAATACCTGATGTTCCCCAACAAAACTGGCTGCTCAGAGGAAGGATCATTAGGAGAGCAAAGCCTTTGTGATGAACTTCAGTCATGTCATTTGGGGCATGTCTGGGATAGATGTTATAGAATCTACATGAAATCCAACCACAGAGAACCAAATGAAGAGGAATCACTACAGCAAGCATTTTAACCCCATGAACAGAGAAAATTTGCAAGGATGGCTTTGTCCTTTGGCCCCAGGGCTCCCACTCACTTGTTGTAAAGGACAATGTCTGGCCTCCAGATGAGCTCCGAGGGGATGCGGATGGATGTGACATTTTCGTATTCCTGGGGGTCCCAGCGCAGTTTGTAGTCGTGCCACTCCTGTCAAAAAGGAGGTGGTTACAAAGTTGGGAGAGTTCAGCAGAAAGACTGAAAAGGAACATGGGAAAATACAGATTTGATGGCACCCACCTGCTTCACCCACACATTCGTGGTCATCATTTGATTTTTCTCATCCTGAAATGCAAGATCAGACATTGGTTACAGGAGCAGATTAAGCGGCCCAAAGAACCCTCTTAATTTCTCTTAATTGTATTTCATTTATGTAGTTACAAATCACCTCTGCAATAAATGTAAGTTCCATCTTGGAAATAAAAAGCAGATGTTTCTGTCATTTGACATGGGACAGGGCACAGCTGTCTGATACCACTGAACAGCTGAGCCTGCACCTAAGCAATCCTGTGAGCAGATGGACTGGAATTTATTGGGATTTTCCTCAGTGCTGATGGATTCAGCCTGGGATGATGATACCAGGTAGGGGAAAAAGCTCCCCAGCCTGCCTTTGACCTGAGCACTGAAGGAAGGAGTGATGGATATATAAACCCTTACTCACACACGTGTGGTGGATTTCAATGCTCAGCTGCATCTGCATGGGTGTTCTCCTGTGAAACATTATCCATGCACACAGTTCTGGAAACAAGAATTTCAGCAGCATTTCTCCTTCTACCAAACACATGAACTTGTGGCACTATGGATTGGGTTTTTTGAATAAACCCCAGCTGCTCCATTGACACTGAACTCTTGGGCAGCCTGGTGTATTTCCATCAATGGGCAGATTTTCCCCAGCTCTATGAACAAATAGTATGGAGAGATAGAACTGTATATATACATTTAATGTCAGGCAGATGCAATGCTGGCAGCACTGCAGTAGAGTTAATTACTGTTTGCTGCTTGCCTTTTGTGCCCTCTGTAATTAACTCAGATGAATTATGTGGGGCACAGCCTAGAGCTGGTCCAGCTGAAGAGTCCCACCACAGCTCAGGGTGCATTTCTGTGGCTCTTTTTTCTCTCTTGCCTTGGTTGGCATCAAACCCAGCTGAGTTAGTTGGCAGGGCTCATTAGACAGCAAACTGCTCATCATTAACCTTGCTCTTGTGGCAGTCCAGGATTGATTGTGAACATTAAAACCCAGGAGGTTTAGGGGGAGCTCTGCCTCCTCCTCCCTGAGCCTCCTCATTGCTGTTGTGGCACCAGATGTAAAACCTGATCAGGGATTCTGTCCTCCAGGGTTAGGGACCAGAAGCACATGGGGGAAGGAGAAATACAAAAACACTCCAATGAGAAACAAAGGGAGAGAAAATATCCAGCTGCTTCCTTGGGTGTTGATGGGAGATGAAGAATGCCATGACCTGGACCAATCCTTGAGAACCTGCTTCTCTTACTACTTCACAATTCAAGCACCTGTGGGTCTCCTCCACAGGCCTTATCTTGGGCATCCCAGTGTAGCAGGTGCTGCCCTTTACTGGAATTTTCCTGCCTGGAACCACCTTTTGTGGAAGTTCCTGCCCATCACCACACCCAAGACTCGGCCATCCTCCTGTCCTGAGTGAAGCACAACTCCAGTGCCATGGGATTATCTCAGAGGGGTTTGCAATGTGCCAATGACCGAGTTCCTCCTCAGCTGGCACAGCTGGATGCTCCTCATGGAGCCACCCTGGAGGGCAGCAGTGACTCCACAGCCAAGGTGAACACAGCATGCCAAGTCCTGCAGACACTCGGGCATAGGAGTCCCAGTGCATCTCTTGGTGGCTGCCCTGGACACATATTTGATCTCTCCTCCCTTATTTCTGGGCTCAGAAATCCCCCAGCACTCCAGGGTGAGATAAGGACATGCAGGAATGTCGAGTTCCCCATTGATTTCTGTTCCCCTGCCCCCAGCTTTTGTCAGCAGGAGCTGGGGGTTAAATACAGCTCTGATTTCCCTTTCAGACTCCTTGTCATTGGGAGCTGAGCATTTGGTCTAACAATTGCAGCAGGGTTTGCACCAAAACTGTCACTGTCGGGAAGGGGCAGAGGAGCTGAAGAGCCACAGTGGTGGCAGGAGTGTCACCAGTCACAGACTGGGGCAGGAGGGGTGAGAGCCCTCCCCCAGCCATGCCCACAGGTCCCAGCACAGCTCTGGCTGTGAGTTGCACTTCTAACCACGGACATGATTTCAAGAAGATTAATTTTTCTGAAGTAAACCAGGAAAGCACTGCAGAGCAGGTGTATTGATCCCCCTCTTCCACGATTCAGCAGCTGCATAATGGAAAGTCTCTCTCATGCCTCCACAGTCACTAATGTCTCATCTTTAGTCCTATCAATTATTCAGATGAGAACCATGCAACTTCAACATTAGCAACTGCAAACAGCCCTGGATCCCTCAGGCTGACGTGAGAGTGAGGAGGGGAATGGGAGACCATTGCTGTGCTGCAAAGCTGGGAGTTGATGGCTTCTGCACGAGGAGATGAGACTATCCAGCAACTGGTGTCTTTGATTCCCCACCTCCTGAACCATCTCAGCTGTTTCCTTTTCATCTCAAAGCTCTGATTTCAAAATATAAAACTGTGTGGAGAGTCATCTATTATGATTGTCCCACATCAGTAATGTCTTTAAGTTGCATTCTTTTTTCCATTATCATAGAAATCACAGGATGGTTTGTGTTGGAAGGGGCTTTCAAGCTCATCCAGTTCCAACTCCCTCCAACATCTTCCACAAAACCAGGCTGATCAAAGCCTCATCCAACCTGGCCTTGAACACTTCCAGGGCTGGGCCATTATCACCCTTTTCACTCTGCCCCATGACTACAGTAAAAAGTGGCAGGGAGTCCCCTCTTCTGAAAAATAAGGGCTTTGGATGGTCTTTAAAGGTCCCTTCCAACCCAAACAATTCTATGACAGCCCAATACCTGCTCAAGGAATGTGCAGCTGCCCAGACACACTGTCCTGAGAAGTGCCACGTGCAAACAGGGACAGGAAGGAGAAAAATGCAGGAGCAAGTTCTGGACAAGCTCTAAAGCCTGTGAGTGTGTCTGACATCTGCAGCCCTGCAGGGGCCTCCTTAGATCCAACACTTGACCCCAACATACTGTGCCAGGATAATCCCATAAATACCATTCCAGTGCACATCAGTCTGTGTGCAGACCACTCTGTTTTGTACAGGGCATGTACAGTTTGCACACGTGTGACTTCTATCTGAGCAAACACTCAGAAAGAATTTTCTTGTTAATATCTGCCAGATTAGCTAAAAACCCTCAAAAATTTCATTTGCAAAAATCTCCTCAGGCAATTTCTCTTCCCAAGGTGCGCAAAGCACTGTCCCTATTAGCTTTTGTAAGTTAGTGTTAATGATCCTGGCTCAAAGTCCAAATTAGGTATTTTATTTATTCCTTTGCCAGAACTCTCTGGCACTTATGCCAGTGGTTCCACTGCCCTGCTGTCACCAGTCCCATGGGTTTAGATAGGGAATTTGGGATTTTGCATGTAGTAAATGAAGAATAAAGGATCCACTTTGATGACCAGCTACTCACATGAGTCACCCTGTGTTCCACCAGGTCTGTCTGCATGATCACTCCTCTCTGCTGAGGGCAGAGTCTTTCCAACCCAACCCTGGATCAGCCAGTAAAGCCCACATGCACCAGGAGCCTCTCCCTGAGCCCCAGCCTGGCTAATCCCAGCCTTTGATGCACAGAGAGGCTGCACTTACCACGTCGATGAGCTGGGCGATGGACAGGCCGAAGCGGACGAGGACCACGTCCGAGATGTTGGCAACGGGACGGGACCACTTGTTATAACCAGAGAAGAGTTTCTTCAGGAGCCGCTCCTCTGCGTGGGCTCGGGTCTCCACATGGCCAAAGGCTGTGGGGAAGGAAGGAAACATCTGCAGGTCCAAGAGCTGGCATAGCTGGAGCATTCTCCAGGGGGAATCTCCAACAAGCCCCAGCGATGGGCGCTTGGGGACACGCAGGAGGGTGATGCTGCTCGGGTCATTTGCCTCCCCTCTATCCCAAGCATTGCCAGGTATTCTTCACTCTGTTCACCCACTCTTACAGAGCTGCATCAGTCTGAAGAAAGTGGCAGTACCAGTAATACCATTTAGAAAACACTACATGAGTCATTCCCCCCTGAATCTGGTCTGATTTTTATGGGCACTTTGTGGCAAGTTCCTAGTACTGGAGTCTGCAAGCAGGGAAGAGGGATGCTAGAAGGGCAAACCAAAAGGGAAAGAGCAGCCTCCTGATGGGAGATTAGGATTTTGGATCAGACTTACACATAAAAACTGGCATCAAACACATCAGAAAAAAAAAAAAGGTAGACAGAAATTCAGCTTTTTAACCTTCTTAGTGGGCATTTCACAAAAACAATGGGGCAAGGAAGAGGATGGTGGAGAGAACAAGTTGGATAACAAGATCCCAGTTTTGCTCAGGCATAGCTTTAAAAGTTGGAGGCTGTGAGGAGCAGCCCAGACCCCTCATGTACGTTCCAGAAGTCGGAGGTGCCTGGTGGTTATTAAAAATTAAAGCCACGTTTCATCCAGGGGCTGTCGGAGAAGCTGTGCTCCTGTGCCAGCTGTACCAGACAGAGGGGAGAGGGAGCCAGGGGCTGTCCCCACGTCCCTTGTGGAATATGGCTTCTACTTAGTCTTTAGCTGCCCTGGATTATACAAAGGGAAGCATTAGCTGAGCGCTGGCTGTGCTCTCCCCAGCCAGAGATGTAGCCCCGAGACACATTAACACACTTTACCCAGGGAAGAAAAGCCCAGGCAAGAAGCAGGATGCTGAGCCCCAGTCTGGATTCCCCCTCCTGTCCCCTTCCCACTGTGGCTTTAACCCTTTCTCCATCAAATCAGACAAGGAGTAGAAAATAAAGGCAAAGCACTGCTCAGCAGAGGCTGGTGTTCAGGGGACCAGAAATGATGGGGCAGAGGGGTGGAGGAGTCAGGGAAATTCCCTGTTGACAGGGGCTGGTCTCTGCAGTGTGTCTTAGAGAGGGATAAGGGAGAACTAAAGAGCAGAGCAGGGGGAGAAGAGCTTTCTCAAACTTACCGGGGAAAATGCTGGCACACAGCAGGAGGAGGAGGTTTCTCTTAGGCACAAGAAATCCCATCGTGGAGCGGAGCTTTAGTGTGCAGAGTCTCTCGTAAGGGCAACTTTTCCGCTCTGAGTCTCTGGATCCTCCAGGTTCATTCCCCTAAACTCCTTTCTCTCTCTTACCCTCTGGGAAGGGATAAAAGCTGGTGTTTTGTTTTTCTCTCTTCTCTCTTCTGAATGATCTCCAGCTCTTCCTCCTCGAAGGATGCTCTTTCCTGGGACGCTGCTGCTCGGATACCCACAAGTGATGTGCAAGGGCTGCAGAGAGCTCCTGTAAGAGCCTGGGGTGCCCAGCCTCCCTGGGCTCCCTGCTGCTCCTCTCCCCTCTCCTACGGGCTGCTTTGGCTGCTGGCTTATTTGCTGCTGCTGCTGCTGCTGCTTTCAGCCTTCCCCCAGCCCTTGGGGCAGCCTTTGCTCGGATTTTGCTGCTGACGGGCCACCGATGATGCCTCTGGAGCAGAGAGTGAGCACAGCGTGTTTGTATATTTAATGTAGTCAGACCTGCCCACCTCCTGCTTAGGAGGAGGAGGAGGAGGAGGAGGAGAGAATCCCTGCGCTCTAGCAAACAGGCTGCAGGGAGGAAAACTTTTGCAAGAGAAATAAAGGGGGAGATCCAGAGCCCAGCTGCAGCCAGAGGTGAATATGGGGCCAGATGGGATCTTTATAGCACCGGAAGCCCAAACAGTTCTTAATTAACGAAAGCTGTCTCTTTAATCTCGTCCAACTGCTTTTCAAAATCACGCCAGTGTAATTAGACTGAGATATTTCTGGCTTGGGCACGTATCTTTGCTGTCAATAACTACTGGGGTGATGAACCTGCCCATGAGAACAGGGCTCTGCTCTGCTTGGTGCTGTACAAACACGGAGGACAAATACAAATGTTAGTGTCTGCCCACAGGCAATAGTGCAAACCAAGGGTGAGACTGAGACAAGGTCACTTGAATTTATCTATGTACTTGAATGTACCTTAAATACATCACAAAAACCTCTGTTAAGTCTTGCAAATTTTGCAAGGAAAGGATAACTCCTTGTGTTAGCAAGGAATTATCACTCCAGCCCTTCGTCTCATATCCCTGATTCCTTGCATGGGAGACATGGAGTGGAGCTCTCCCCGTTTCATTTTAAAACTAGCTTTGATATTAACACAATTACTTCCACACGGATAGCAAATGGATTTAATTTTCAGGCAGCGGTAATGTTTCCAGCTGCAAAATTAATCAAAGTCTGTTCTAATAATATTAGCTACATATTTTATGTATAATAATTTGCCTACTCCCAAAGCATCTCAAATATCTTCCAATATAATAGATTGCTCACTGCAAATGGGGAGGATTAAAGTCACAAGAGAAATTAGGTCTGTAGTGAGATTATAAATAACATCAGTGTAGTACCAAACCTGACTTGTCTTGTTTTTCTCATCTCATCTCTTCCTCAACAATTGCCAGCCTTTCCAGTGACAAACCACACCATATTTTCCCACTTTATGGATTGCTGTACAGTTGCCTGCTTTGCTTTCAGAGTCCCAACCCTCACTGCAGCACCTGAGCACCTGTGATATGCTGTAAAAATCTGTAGTGCTCATTCCAGGGAACCATCTAGCATTAATTTAATAAGCAGCAGAAGTGAGAGGAAATTAACTCAGAGCTGAAGTGTGGATCCATCCTGAGAGCCAGGTCCTGTGCAGCTCTGAGCACCTCCAGCTTTAGGGAGCAGAGGAGGAATCACTCCTCAGCAGGGTTAAAACAGCATCACTGTCACCTGCTGCAGCCACACATTCCCAAAAACAACTACAAAAAAACTCCCACCATTTCTTTAAACCCCTTTTCTCTGTGGAATCTGAAGTCTGCAGCTTCTTGTACTCCTTGTTAGGTCCTGCCCTGCTCAGTTCTGACCCAGCAGCATTAAATGAGGCAATCCTGAATTTCTGCCCACCTACCTCCAGCCACGAGCACCAAATGCTACAAATAAATAGTGAGAAATAGGATTTCTAAAGGCCATTTTTCAGAGAGGCTGGTGCTCTGCACAGGTCACACACTGAGCGACCAAACCCAAGGGATGCAAGATCAACTATTCCCTTCTGAAATCCTTGGCCATAAATAATACAGGTATCCTTGACTACAGGCCCTTCTGTGCAGAGCTGATTCAAATCCCATGGACAAACCCCATCCATCTTCACCTTGCCTGGCTTTCCATGCTGGCGAGCAAACACTGCCTTTAGATTAACCCTATAAATTATTTTGATTAAAAAAGGATTTCCTTCTTTTGGAAATTAACTGTAAATCACTATTTCCTACGAGGGAAACATTTATCCCTCACCTCGCTGGCCATGTGGGGAATGAGCATATTTTACAGAGGTTTCTGTGCCTTGAAGTGACCTTGTTAAATCTCACTGCCAGTTTCTTTCTGCATCATTGGGCCATAACAAAATTTCCATCAGCTCCTGTGTGTATTTGGAAGGCGATGACTTCCACTGGTACATGTGCAAGGGACTATGACTGGAACAAAAGATGCCGTTTAAGGGCTTTAATGATTTTATTTTTTTTTTATTGTGGTAGAAAGCTGCGACTCCAGCCTGATTTCCAGGGACCCAGCTCTGAGCCTCCTCATTATTATCTTCCTTTGTCTGAAAAAGATGTGGGTAATTTGGGTGATCCAGATGTTCACGAAAACTGATTCAGACATCCCAGCTATTGAAGATTGTAGACTGAAGAAAGCAGAAACAAGGCAGCATTTTCCCAAGATTTCCAGTGAAATCTCAGACTTGTTCTCAGAAAAAGGGCAAGCCAGTAACAAGCTCAGTTTTGAGCCATTTAGTGGAATTACTTGATTTTGCAAGGATCTGGTAAGTCTTGACTGTGTCTTCTTGCATTCTGCACTCCTGTAAATATCTTGTCTACTTCAGCCCTTTCTCAAGTAATTTTTATCCTCTAAAAGGCACAGGCAGAAGGGGGTTGAAGGCTCCTGAGAGGTGGGTGCCTACACACAAACTGTGCCTAAGCCCCCTCTCCTGCCATCATTCATTCAATATTGAAAGACTCAGCTGCTCAAGGAGGCAGAAGCAGCTGCACTGCCAAGGAATCCAAGGACTGCACATTTGCTTTGAATTTGCTCTCTCTCTCCATGATCTTGTCTTGGATGTCACAGCCAGCTCTCCAGGGCAAGCCCTTGACCTCTGTTTATTTCATAAAATGTCATCTGGATGTTTAAATGCACAGAAGTGAGACACAGTAATGATAATATCTCCTTACCCGTTCCCCATTTGGGCTTGGCACAGGGGACACCACGGGTTAATGGAACGCTGGAGAAACACCTCCTTTGCATTCAAAGGGGACCGGAATGCTTTCCTTGTCTCCTTCGTTTCTGTGATAAAGATTTCCCTCTCCTGCTCCTGACTGCTTTGTCATCAACAGAGGCTTCAGGTGGAGCCAAAGCAGAAGGAAGAAAACCAACAGTGAAAGGGGAGAGATCTCCTTTCAGTGAAATGTGCACTGAAATGAGCAGAGCAGAGGGACGTGCAGGGCTGTTTCTGAGCAGAGCAGGCTCCATCTGCCTCTGGGGAAACCTGCGAGGTAATGCTGGCCTCTCAAGAGTGACTCTGATTTATTCATATTCATTTCAGTCTGTTTCTGAAGTGACAGAAGATTTTGAAAGAGATTTTTAACTAAATCAAAGATTTTTACTGTGTAAGAGACTTCTGGCCATGCAGGGGAGCTGAGACACCTGCATGGGAGTAAGAACAACAGTAAAACAACAGTGTAGGAATGTAAAATGATTCAAATCCTAATGAACACACAGAGAGGAGGGAGAGATGCTGCATGTAAATGTAGCAATGATTCCTTCCAAAGCAGCTGACATAATTATGGAGCCCAGGTTTCTCCCGGGCTTCTTGTCTTCTTGGAAGTTGGCTGTGGAATGGATGTGTTCCAGCCACAGAATTCTACCATATCCTCTTATAATTTCCTGGAGCACCCTCATGGCAATGACCAGGCCCTGCAGACAAAGGCAGTGCCATGGCTTTGCTAAACCTCACCCCCAGAGAGAGCCCAGCTGTGCTGGTGTGTGACTGAGATGCCCCAACGCTGCATCACCCACGCGATTCCCCTGCAGACCAGTGGCCCCCTCGGGGTGCACGCAGTGAGCAGACACGGGGCAGCCCAGCCCTGGGTGCTTGGGGCAGCCCAGCCCTGGGTGCTTGGGGCAGCCCAGCCCTGGGTGCTTGGGGCAGCCCAGGCACACATTCTCCAGTCAGGGCCCCCCAGAGCTGAGCCAGGGCAGCCCCACGGCTCCAGCCATGAGGAGATGCTCAGTGGGGCTTGGAGCAGAGGATGCACACACTCCACAGCAGGGCAGGGTGGCTGATGCAGCATCCCCCGCTCCTCCCTGTGTGCTCATCACCATCTGAATCCAAGCACAAGAGCCCTGATGCATTAACCTTTTGTGTGGCCTTGGAATTCTCACGCATTGCTGGGCTGGGAGCTACGGGAGCTCAGTACCTTGCAGGATTAACACTGTAATGAAGGTCTGGGGGGAATCCAGTGGTATTTACCTCTGAGCAGCCTATGCTGATGGAGAGCAGGGGGAATTATCTCAACCTCTCTGTCTCCAGACTTGATCCCACCTCTGTCCTCCACAGCCACATGCTGATTCTCTTTTTCTCTGACCAGTGACTCATCATGCCAAAAAAACACACTAATCCACACATTTCTTCCTCTCTGAATTTCTCCTCTTCCTGTTGCTCACTCAGACATATCCTGGGAATTTCTGAATAAGGCTCTTTATTAATGAAGCAACAGGAGGATTTGTGGTTCTGGCTGTGCTTAAAACAAAGCAACAAACAAAGTGAGCCAAGCACTGAAAGAGGAAATAAGGCAAAGCAGAAAGTCATGGCCTCATTAAGACTTCCAGCTCTACAACTATTAAAGGGCTCATGTTACAGACCAGATGAACCTCTACATCTTATTTGTAAATGCCAGACTCCATTGTAAAGAGCCCATAAAGAGCAAAGAGGCAGCTTTCACTTCTCTTAAGATCCATGAAGATGGATTTTTAAATTAGAGAACTGAAGCATATTTCTCCAGACAAGTTTGTTCTCCAAGGATGGCTTTGGTTTCACTGCTCAGCTTTGTAGATCTAAATTAGGCTCTTGTCCTTCCTCACCAGAGGGCAAACACTGCCCAGTTTACTCACTGGGGCTGAGGGATTGACAAATCCTTTCCTCTCTCTGATCAGCTCCAGCTACAGATCACAACTTCCCAGCCAGTGCAAACCTGTCCGAGGGTGCTGCAGGCTACAGGCAAAGCCAGGACTGATGAGAACAGGGTGTAATTAGCTGGATGAAGTGACTGAGTAAGTTACAACCTCCCCTGAGCTCCTGGCCTGATGATGGGAAGTGTCATAAACCTGCTGAGCACCCCGGGCTGTGAAGGTCAGGTGCAGGACCTGCCCATCCATCTGGAGAGCAGGAACTGGGAGCTTCTCCAGCCACGCCTGTTTGCATCAGTGGAGCTCAGGAGGTGCCCTGATTTGAAGCTCTTGATGCCACTGCATCAAGACATGGCCTAGAACACCTCCCATGCCAGGCTTCAGCTCCCTGAACAGAGAATATTTTAGCCAGGCATGGAGAGCAGTGATCTGAGCCTGATCTACCTCCAGTGCCCTCACCAAGGCTGCTGTGAAGGCAAGGATGAGCTTTGCCAGAGACAGACCCTACTCCAGGCTCCATCTTGATGACTTCAGCCTTCATTTTCATGGCCACATCAGTGTGAGTGTGATCTGTGTCCTCTGAGCAAAAATCAGCATTAAAAAAATGCAGCCAGTGGTAAAAACCTGGTCATAAATATTGTGCTTGGCACAAAGCTTTGGCCATAAATATTTCCTTGGTTAACCAATAGGAAATGATAGCTCTTAAATCTCAATTATAGTTGAATAGTAACTGGCTCACACTCTTTGGCACCAGGGTCCTGCCTTGCTTGTGTGGGAAATAAGGGCAGCTTTCCCACAGCTTTGGAAGCAACCCCGAAACTCTGATTTCTGATTTCCAAAGTTCAACAGCATTTGTTTTCTTTCTTAATTTAGAAAGAGCTAGGATGAAAAAACCCTCATGTTTAGACTTTCTTAAGCACCATCCAAAATCTTCCTGCAGTAGATGTTGTAGTGGAAGCTCTTTTCCAGTTTTGTATTTCTCCATTAATTTCTTTGTTTACAAGATTCATTCACATACAGCTCACAGACAGTCTTAGGATGTGAGAAGTGCTGCACAAATGGGAAAGGAAAGGTGGGAAAGTTTTTTAGGAAATTTTTGCAATTGGGAGTTGCTGAGATGCTACCATCCTGCCTGGTAGTGTAGCTATGATTAAGACAGTTGAGACACTTTTAGTACCTACTATAAAGCCTATGTTCAAAGGAAAAAAAAATAATAAAGAGGGTTCAGAGCACCGCCTTTTATGGCTGCAGACAAGCTGTGAGCACACTCACCATACTGGTACGTGCTGGGGGTGCTGCCTCTCCCCAGCGTGCACCTGGGAAGGGGGTGGGGGGACAATCCAAGAACTCCAGAAGAAGATGCCCTAAATCTGGATTAGGGGCAAAGATCCTTTTCCCCTTCACATGTCTTTTTGTGCAACAGATGAGTAAGTCTTTGGATAGCCAGGAAGGTAGAGCCTGATTTGTCTGCATCCTCCTCCCATGTTTCTGGTACCTTCAGGCTCACATCTCTCTGCTCATTAAGAGCTTCCATTATTTTCCTGCTGACTGCCCCCCACAAAAAGAAACATCAGCCATCTGTTACTCCCACAATTTTCTGGATCGCAAGAGTGTTGCTGATTAAGGAGGAAGTTTTTCCAAAAGGCACCCATTTCCCACTGATTTCCCAAAAGCTATAGCATATTCCTCTAAAATTACAGCTTCTTGTCCTGCATGTTAATGACACACAGGCCTTTGCTTCAGATCCATGTACAACACTTGTATCTGCACAGCAGTTATTTACAGCACTACTCACTGCTCAGTCAGAGGTCAGGAACACAAACACTTGATTTCAAGTGCCTGGGTATCTTTGGAAATCTGGACCGTGCCCACCAAAGTATTGTCAGAAAACCACAGCCGTCTCATGCTATTCAGGAACTCAGTTATTTTTTGCACTTTTCTACAAAAACAATTTACCACAATGTCTTTAGGCCTCATCCTGCCACTCTAAACATCCAAAAGTTCAGGGATATTTATACCTGGGCTGCTTCTAATTTTGCCAGTCAGGATGATTGGGCTGGCATGACTACAGCAACTCTCATTATGATGACTGTAGAGCTTGGAATTAGCATGAAGATACTTTGACAGATTTTATTCCTGATTCTATTCTTCTTCTTTTGGCACAGACTGGTGTCCCATATGGCCCATTGTTGGACCCTGCACCAGCTGAAGGAAAAGCATCTTTGACTGACACTTGAAAATACCAAGTTGTGCCTTTGGGCTGGCTCAGGCTGAAAATGCTCTTGGCAAATGGAAACAGTCATGTCAATTTTATTTCACTGTTCAACAGGAAGAAGACATTTTCTACAATGAGCAATACACATAAAAGTTTATTCTCTGAGGGGATGAAATATTCTTCTTTTGATCTCCTGTAGCATGTTTCCAACTGGAACCAGGTTTCAGATCACACGTTCAGCTCTGAATGGAACTTGCAGGAATGAAAACCCATTCCCAGCTCTGGCCTCTGGGCTTAGAAATCAAATGGTTCCTTCCCTTGGGGAACACAACTCTTGGTCTGAGAAATCTCCTGCTCCCTGGATTCGAAGCTCATGTGGGATTACCCACACCCAAGGTACACCCAAAGGATGAGATCTACCTCCTCCTCTCATCTGTGAGGATGGAAATGCAGCCAAACTGTACAGAATGACCTGGGGATGGAATTTTGGAGACATGGACACTGGGATGTTTCTTCTTGTAACCCATCTCCAAAACCACAACGTGTCTTGACTTACTTTCCTTGAAGTCCTCGGGACTATCCAGACCAACAGGAGTAAAAGTTATCTGCTCTTTCAAATTTTGCCATTATGGACTAGGAGAGAAATTTAAAAGGACTCCCCAGAGTATTTCACACAAAACCAGGTGTGGATAAATGAGCAGCAAGTAACAAACCCCCCTTTTAGTAGCAAGGCCTGTGGTAACGTTATTTTTCTTGTAAACCTGGTGAAAGCATTTGACTGTAGTTAGAGAGGAGCTGACTAAACTGTGGGCTGCAACAAAAAGTTAAATTTGTGTAAAGGAAGAAAAGATGGGCATGGAAAAATAATTCCCTCTGCCTATCCAGAAAGTGCTTATAATAGAATATTTGCAATCCTCAAATATTCTCAGTCATGATCCTGTTACTGGCAGGGGAATCAAGCCAGGTTCTTGGAACAGGGCAACACTGAAATCACAGATTATGTTCATTTTGTGGGATGAAAATTTTGGTGGATAAAGAGCTGTTCCAATGTGGCAGCAGTTGAGTTTGATCCTATAGCCTAGGATATATATCATACAACATATAACTTATGTCCTACAACCCATAAATTCCTTGAGCAATGGAGTTTTTAGATGGAAATCAGACAGACAGCTCCACGCAGCACAGAGTGAAAAATCAATCAACTATAATAGCAAATACAAAGGCTGTGCTGCAGGGCTGAAGAGCCATGTTGGTCCATGTATTCAAACACCTGCAGCAGAAGAGGCTCCTGTGGGGCATCTCTTTTCTGATGGAGAGAGATTTCTCATCTCAGTCCTTAATGAAGACTCAAATCATTGAGCTGAGCCTTGCTTTGTGCAAGGAAGAAGGTGCTGACCACTTAACATTAAAAAGCACCCACAAGCATGAGTCATAGGCCAAAGAGCAGGAGTTTTTCTTTAAAATCACAAGATTAAACGTGTATGAGGTTCTTTGCAATCCTTATTACCCCCATCCTACAGAGACCATACATTTCACTTCCTGACTAAGATTCTTTTATGGCTATAAGAAGGGGAAAAAACAGAGACTGTCAGATGTTTATTTACCTTCAGTGGCTGAGGCTATTGGTGAGACATCACAAGCTCTGTGGTGTAATCCCAAGGCCTGGCAGCCCTGAACCTCAGCCCTTCACCCAGTGCCAGTGTTCAGCCTCTGCCAGTGACTGCTGCAGAATTCCAAGGGGGAAACAAGATGAGAAAGCCAAACCTCTGGCCCCATCTCATCATGGCCTGTTCTCCTCTGGAATATTCTGTTTGCTGGAAGTGTGGAAAACTTTCTAGGTTTGACAACCCACACTATAGTAATATTTTTTTATTGCTGGGGTTTGTTATTTTTCCCTCCTGTGAGTGAAGGTGCTTTGGAATTCATGGAAGTGTTTCATTGAGGGATATCTGCTTCAATGCACTGCTGTTCTCTGGTCCTCTAGTCACAGGAGGAAAACACAAATGTATAAATTATGCAGACAAAAATCAATGAAGCTTCTGAGGGGGAATTCACTGGCAGTGGTTTGGAAGGCAGGGAGTGGCTCCTCTCTGTTATGGCCAGCGACTCGTAAGCACTGATCACACCACAGTTTATTAAAAATCCAGTCAGGTCCCACACAGAAGTGATGTTGTTCTAATATCCCAAGCATTCCAGCAAGGTGTAAATTGCTGTGTTGCAAGGAATGATGTTGCCTGAGGCAAGTTCCCAGTTTTGTGGAGCAGGGCAGGAGATCAGTCGAGAAAGAGATGGCACAAGGGCAGACAAGGGGCTGACAGTCAGAATATTTCTATCAGGATCCCAAATGTAGCAGCCAAAGCTTCAGTCAGACACAATCATTGCTAGGATACAGGGAAATGTGTCCAGAGTCATAGCAACAACTGATTACAAGCAATTCCCCAAACGTTTGAGGGGATGGTTCCCTCTAGTCAGCACTTCAATTTCTTGGTGATTATCCAAGATGTAAACATCTTTACCCAAATAATCCAGCTGTCAGCCATGAAAATTGAATAAATGGGCAAGTGGATGCCTGCAAAATGGTCCCTGCAAGGATGTCTGTGTAGGTGGAATCCAAGGGGGTCAGCAGTGCTGGTCCCAAAGTGGGAGCTCAGAGCCAAGCACATCCTTTTCCTTTACCCACATCACATTGTCCAGCCTTGCCAAGGCTCTTCTTGCCCCTCAGATACCACATTTAGGGAAATACAGCACCAAAAACTGAAATTTAAATTTCTACCTCATCTCTCATTAAGATGCAGAGTGTTTAGGGCAGCCAAGGCTAGAGCCAGCCCTTGACTGGCTATGTGCACCCTTCACAGGGTGGATGAGGGCAGGACCCTTGGGAAAGCCAGGGCTGATGGCACCTCACGGGGAGCTGGGCTGCTGCTGCCACCAAATCACCACCCACACATCAAATGGTGGCCAGCATCACTCCTGGGACATTTAGTTCCTGGGAAAATACGATGTTGTCCCAAGCAAGGCAATGGTTTCCACAAGGATCCATGTTTCCAGCCCGTGGCCTGCTCCCAGAAGGTGCCAGACACGCTCTCCTCACTGCTGGGAAGGAGCTCAATTTCCCTGCAGTTCCCACACTTGGCAGAGGCCCCACATCTCCAGCAGGACAGTCCCTTTCTCTCAGTGTCCTGTTTTAATTTCCCACCTCCTTCCCCTGGATCCCTCCTCCTGGCTGTGTGTGACAATGCCAGGAGTGAGCAGAGCCCAGAGCTGCCCTGCAGGGGAGGAAAGCACTGACAACCAGAAGAGTCTGAACTAGTTAAGTGTGCACAAGGGAGGCTTTGTAAGCCTAATTAGAGGTAACTACAAGTCCTCCAAAGCCATCCACCAAAGCCCTGATGAATATTTATTGCCCTGTTATGGACTGCTCCCAAGTATTCTCCAAGAGTACTGGTAGTTTTTTGGGGAAGGCAATGATATATGTATTTTTAAAGCAATTCTTCTCCAGAATTGCAGTGGTCTGTGCAGCTTATATGACTTTCATACACTTTTTAAAAATTTTACAGGGGAGGACAATGACTTTTCTCAGGGTGTAAATGACAGGTGCACTGACCTTAATAGAAATTTGCTATTTCTACACAGTTTGGAGTTACACTGAGGAATCAAGGTATTATTTGCACCCTGGGCTGTGTGAGCCATTCTGTGCCACCTCAATGGAGCCACTGGTCACATCAGGCTCTCAAGAGGAGGGGAAAGTTCCTGGGTCCAGAGAGTAAAAGTCCAGCAGTGACACAATCACAGCAGCTGCAGATTTATTGATGTTAAGGTGTTTGGGATGTGAACCCTCAAACCATTCAAAGAGAGAAGGTGAGGCTGAGGTGCTGGGTTTAGCCTGGGCTACCAAGGTGGGATTTTGGAGGAATTTAGTGATACCTGCCCAAAAAAATGCTATGCATGAATAGAAGTCACTAAACCCAACTCTCACAAAGCTGGCTGGTGAAAGGCCTTTCCTTTAAAACTACAGATTGTGGAGCCATGAAATATCCTAAATTTTAAATTATTTTAAATGTAGATTTGTAAATCTGATAAAGAAAAAGGAGGTTGGTAAATCACAAACAAACCAAACATGAAAACAAATCATCTTTAAAAATCTCATGATTTTAAGCTTTGTAATGAGATTTTCATGGAACTGACACATTGGTTTGGAGAAAAGGTGCCATGCACAAGCAGTCTGTCCCTCTCCCACCCAGCTCACATTTCCCTCAGTAAAGGCAGCACCTGCCCCATTTGCACTGGAAACCAGCAACCACATCCCCATGTGAGAAAGAACAGAGGAGAGGGAGAGAAGAAGAGAAGGAGAAGTTCCTGAGAAATCCAGTCAAGAAGGGAAGTTGCTGCCAGGCGTGTGCTGTGCAGAGGGCTGAGGTGGGATTTCAGTGGCTTTTGTACTTTATTTTAAGCACAGAGAACGTGCTTTGGAAGCTAAGACCATTTGTCAAAGTGGGAGTTTGTGCTCCTGGGCCAAACACCAGCAGGAGGGACACACAAGGTGTTCCACAGCAAGGCTCTGGCCATGCACCAGCAATTCAAGCACTCTAAGTGTTGCACACATCTCATGGTGCAACTCAGTTTAAAATTATGGCACTTGTGTCTCTGAAAACACTCAGGAACCTTGAATATTCAGGCTCCATGTAAAAAAAAGGAATTAACCATTGATCCTACACCACCCCACACCCAGCATTCCAGGGGGATGTACTGAAGAGCTTATGCACTCGTGGTTACACAACCCACAAATCAACCCCCCTCTCAACACACATCTCTGCAAGACACGCAAGATAAATTTAGAGAAGGCAATATCTCAGCTAATTAAGCTCTCACAAAGGTGAACTGCAGCAAGTTTAATTAGCTTGCTGATGTTCCTCCTGCAAGGGTGTTTAAATCAAAGTCAGCTTCATCTGGATCTAATTTGTAGTGCACAGGGATGCGCAGGGGTGAGCAGACTTTCACCTTTTGCTGGAAGCAGCACATCATCTCAGGCATAGGGGAAATGAGGTAAATGACATCACCAGGCTCCTCTGGGCAATGTGTTACATTTTTCTGTTGAATTTATTCATCTGTTATTTAGCTTCTCATTGCGCCTCTTTCTACTGAAGACACTCGGCTCAAAAATCCAATTACACAATTCACCTCAGTAATCCTGGTTTAATGGGAAAAGGCTCATGGAAGGGCTGTGAGGGGCACAGGGCCTTGGGTGACCCTTTCCTAGTGAATCTCACCCCAGGGATTCAACTGGAGGTTACCAGAGCTCCTGGTTTGCTTCTCCAGGGACTGAGCTTCTCTTTATGGCATTTAAACAGAACAGAAATCAGTGTTTTTCAAGAAAGGTGGAAATGTGAGACCAGAGAGAGGGTCTGTAAACAATCACTCCTGAGTGTCCATTTCGCCTTGTAGCAACAATCAGATCTGCTGAACCAGCCCAGGGCTCTTCCCAAAGCTGGAGCAACCCCATTTCCTCTACAGCAGCAGTTTTGTGTGGGTACCTCCCTGAGCAATGGGGACACTTCATAAATCATTACAAGTGCTACTTTTAATTAAACTTGAAACCATCAGCTTTTCTAAGCTAAAGTGAAAATCCTACCCATTAGCTGAAGACTCTCTAGAGCTTGAGAGAAGTGATCAAAGGCAGATGGAGAAGAAATAAACACATGGCAACTATTACAGTTTTCAAATTGGGTTCTTTACCAGCTGTGTCCAAAACTTTCTTCTCTCAGAAATGAAACCTTCCTTTGAGAGTGAAGAATAAACTGGGACCAAAATTTCTGGCAGCTTCCAAGCTCTGCCCTCCACCCCTAAAAGGGGAAAGTCCACCACAGGCCACGACCAGCCTGGCTTTCCTCCTCCATGGTCACTGCAGTGGGGGGCCCTTGCTGGAAAAGCACTTCCTCCATCTGATTCTCCTCCATTGCCCACACAATTCCAAGGCAGTAAAACCATGGAGAATTTCAGAGAGTTTTCCAACCCTTCCTCTGAATTTGGCCTCTCTGCCTCTCCAGTACAACCCCTGTGATGCTCCCCTCCAGCACCACGGTGCCTTTTCCTTTGTCACTTCTGAGCCAGATAATGGGAAACTCATCAGGAGCATCCAAGGACAAGGGAAGGTCAGACACCACCACTGCACTTCTTGAGCCAAAAACTACTAAACAGGAGGTCCTCTGGTTCAAAATTAACAATGGTTTTCCATTTGTGCATTTTTCCTATTTATTCTGATACAAAGAGACTGGTGGATTATTTAAATCTGGTGGATGTAAATGGACCAATTTAAATACACAGCAGTAAAACCATCTCTTCCCTCCTTTCTTTCTTAGATTTAAAATCAAAAGGGAATCTTAATTCTGTCTATCTCTGTCTGAACACATCAGCTCTTCTGGTCTTCCCACGTGCAATTTCTTACCCCACAATGTGTGAGAGCTGGTTGGAAATGGTTTGCTATGGGTGATTTAAAAATATTTTTTCCAGAAGCAAATTTTGTGAGTCTGAGACTGTCCTAGACATGAGTAATTAAGTTATATTATAATAATGTTTCTCCCCTCTAATTTTGTATAATCCACAGACCTTTGATTCCACATCTTCCCAGCAGTATCAACAAACAATTAGTACTTTTGCTGAAACTTGTTTATGCTTGCCTTACTTTCAAATGAACAGAAGGTATGGCTTCCTAAAATAAAATTATAAAAATAGGAGAAAACCAGAATATGTCAGTAGGAAGGAATTACATAGTGCCTGGAAGAGAACAATTAATAGCCTTTGAGAAGTCGAGTAAGAGCTACAAAATTCATTTGTATCCTAACAAGATTTTCCTTTGTAAAGGAAAACATGAAATATAAATCAACGATTGACATTTCTCCTGGGGGAAAATGAGACAAAAAGTGACAGATGACAGACGGCAGAGAAGTGACAGTACACTCTGCTGAGATGCTCCAATCATTTGTTGACAAGGAGAGTTTAAAAGCTTGAAGGAAATGAGATATTTCTGCTCACGCATTTAGTCAGTACTTAACTGCTTTTGTGATGAAGGCAGAAAATGCTATTTAAAGTTTCTGCAGATCTGGAAAAAAAATAGCTCAGGGATGATCATTTTCTTTAAAGTCCAAGTTGTGAAAATATGATAAACCATTGGCAAAACATTTTCTTCAGGATAAGACTTGAAAGGCAGCACAGGAAATAGGTTAAATAAACATAACTTTACTGTCACAAGAAATTATGGTTTTGCATTTTCCCTAAAAATCTTTTCGTTTTTAGACAGGCAGTAAGAACCCTTTAAAGGCTCACTTAGAACCCCCATATATTCATATATACACATATATATTTATGCACACACACAAAAATATATTTCATTTACAAATATATAGATAAATATGTAGATATGTAAATATAAAACCCACATAAATAATGTTATAGTTTTACATATTGCTTTTTTATTGTCAGTTGCTGAGCAATGAGGAACAATGAGAGGAAATTTCAAAAGGTACCAAATAGGATAGGGGACAAACAAAGTAAATCAAACTTCAAAGTCATGTCCAGTTCTTCCAGAGGGTTCTCAGGGGTTCAAGAAGCCAATACAATCCCTTGTTTTGTTTGTGTGGATCAGCTTTGAGGCCCAATCTGTCAGTAACAGCTTTGCACCATCTGAGACCAGAAGAAATCAATGCTGGGAGGTCTTCCAGAGCTGTGTTAAATTTGGTTCTTGCACATCAGATGAATGATTCCTGTTTAGTGCTGGTTACACTTTCCTGGGAAAGGATGGATAGAAACTGATTCCTCTGCTCCCTTTCTCATGGAATTTAAAATTGCAAGTGACCAGGAAAAGACTCCAAAAAGAGCATTTTTCGGCTTCCAACAGAGATCATCTGCTCTCTCCACATAGTAGAGAAAAAAACCCATCTTTTATCTAGGTACTTATAAATACAATGTGCTGTGAGCCAGAAGTGCTCAGACAGGACAGGGATGGTGGGATTGCAGGTGGACCCAGCCAGGGGTGTTTTCTAGCTAATTTTGCAGCATGATACAAATTCAAAACCTAACACTTTAAAAATAGTGGAAACAATTAGCAGAGCTGCTTGACAGCCTCTGCCTGGATAAACCCACATCCACACTTAATTTGCAGTGGATTTAAAGTCTTGAGAAATGTGGGGCCTTCCTCACAAGAGGATCACCTCTGCACAGGATCTGCTGCAGAACCGAGTCTGAGGGTAACTCTCCACCTCTGAAAAGAGGAAACAGGAGACAAGAAAGGCTTCAGCAAGGAGGAATTCACTGAGTCTGTGCAAACTGTGAGGTCTGTGCTAATAGGGTTAACAAAGCTTTGTCACCATACAGAGATGGGCATGGAGAGGAGTTTTTTAGGGTTGATAACCCCCATACCTTGTTGGTTGGGATTATCACGCAGCAGAGAAATGCAATTTCTGTGGGTTGCATTTGTTTGATAAGCCTGGGGCTTTTCAGAGAGAGGGCCATGCTGGGATTTCAGCTGTTTGCTCAGGCTGAGCAGAAGAGGATTCCTAATTCCTCCTCCTGCTCAGTGGAGCAGTTGGTTGTACTGGGCAGAGGAACTCGCTGAGGCTGGAGCAGCAGGGAGATAACCTTGCCCTGCAGGGCTGGGCCATTTAATGTATTCATCAGCCATTCCCTGGCATGCAACAACAGCATAGCAATGAGCTGCTCCCACCCCTTCCTCACCTCTCAGCATGCCAGGAGTCAGGCAGAAGATCAAGCTAAGCTTCCTGATAAACCCAGCTCTATTCTCTTTCTCTTCACTTCTCAGTTGAAAGATGAAACCAAAACGAGAATGGAAATTCCATGGGCAACAGCAGCTTTAAGGACATGGAGTGAAGCTGCAAAGACGAAGTCTAACACTGTGGATCTCCCATATTCTAAGTTCCTTATTGACAGCACCTAGTCAGAGGATTCTCTCTTTCTTTTCTGCAAGCTTTTCTTCTGGCCTAAAAACTGTCTTTCCAAATATTTTTTGTTTGTTACAAATGAAACAAGAGGAAGCTGATTCACAGAGCTGCAGGTGCCTCTGTTCTGGTGTGGTCAGTACAACCTGAAGCCTCAGAGGAGGGACAGGAGAAAGCACTCAGGTTTCCAGGAATGCTTGAAAAAGATAAGTGAGCCAAGATGAGAAATAATTGTCCTTTGGGTGTGTACTTCAAAGAAATGGGTGCATTTCTTCCTTTCTATGGCAGAAAAGAACGGTCTGGACCCCTGTTCTCGTGGCTCAGCAGGAAGTGAGAATTGGGGGGTTGTTAATACATATGGAAAATTTCCATCCCTTTTTCTGCACCTCATGGAGGTACCAAACATCAGCTTCAGCAGCACCAGCAAAGGAATAAAGTTGTGAGCAGCCTGCTGCACTCCCTGCATGTGTTTACTGCAGGGAGAATGACTCCTTGTCAGGACTAATTCCGTAATGGGAGTGACAACCATTTAGGGGCTGAGTGGTGTCATTAGATGTGCCTCGCCTGCTCTCCAGCTACTTTTGCTGGCAATTTGTGCCGTGTTGTCTTTCAAGATGTGCGGGAGGGGACGAGGGGAGGAGGGAGTGCAAAGGGTTATCTGTTTCCAAACCTTTCTAACAGGAAATAGCAAGATCCTGCAGGCTGAAGGGTTCACTTGGGTGAGGCATGGGGAAGAGAAGGGAGTGGGGAAGCAGCCCCAAATCTGCTCTTCACTGCAATGTGTGGAACCCTGATGTTCCCCCAAGTTCCCCTGAGCATTTGGAGGTGTCAGTGAACAGGCAAGAGCTCCCAGTGGGAAGGGAACCCTTTTCCTGCACAGCAACACTTGGGATTTCTCACACACCCAGAGGACTGCTGTGATCCTCATTTTCATATCACTCTTGTGTTACTTTTTTATACCTAACAGTGCACATTCATCCAGGGTTTCCCTCCTGGAATTGCAGAGGAGTGAACTGTTAAGCCCATTACAAATATGCTTTTTGACTGACAGCTTTAAAAACTTCAGGTTGTGAAGCAAGTTTTCCCCTGGTCAAATATTAATTACTTACCATTATTCCCCGTGGAAAATAAAAGTTATGGTTGCTCTCAGACACTCACATCAGCTCTTAGCAAGAGGTTGACTTTGATCAAGGGCAAAGAAAATGGGGAAGAAGAGCAAGGTGTTGTTTGAGCTGGAAATGCAGTTGAGGTTTTCATTTTTTGGATCTCACCCTGAAGCCACAAACCAGCGTGGGCTTTGCTGGAACAACACTCTTCCCATGTCACCAGGACTGGCAAAAGCTCTGCACTTCTCTCCTTAGTCAGTAAATAGTTTTGCTCTTCCTTTGGATAGAAAGAAATCAATATAATGGAAGATGTGGAGAGGATAAAAGTCAACCAAAACCTGAAAGAGCCTGAACGGGACCTCCTTGGCTTTGTTCCACCTGCTCACCACAGGCTGGCATTGCCTCCTCTTAACTTCCCATGACCAGCAAAACCCCACTTGGTGCCAGCAGCTGGAGAAATGGCTGTGTCCCACTGCAGGTGTCAGACAGCAGCAGTGCCAGCTGAGCCTCAGCCACGTGTTGGGCAGCTAATCTGTTCTGACAGCAAATGAAGATGTTTTCCCCTCTTCCCCCATGGATAGCCATTCCTTAAAACAATTATTTTTTTTCAGCACTCACACAGAAAAATGGCTGAGATGGGTTGAAGTGATTGAATTGACTCGGGGAAGATGGTTAATCACATTTAGTTGTGTGACACGTTGGAGCCTCGCTGCAGTGATACGGTTTTATGAATCATGTTCCCACGGGGCACGAAGGAGTCGCACAGTTTTATACAACAACATGCAACTGGGGAATAAATCCCCCATCTACTTTACCAGGATGGCTCTACAGATCCCCACAAACACTGTACCTGATTTTTACATATTTGGGGGGGGATTTTTGGATCCATTTTCACATATAATCAGCAGGGCTGACAGCAGCTATTCTTAGGAGAGGGCAGGCAGGCTGGGATTTAAAATAAACACAGATGTTAGACAGAATTCCTGTTGATGAAATATTTCAACTCTCATCTTGGTGTAAACCAAAAGGCAGAAGTGGGTTGTTATTTTTTCAGCTGTCAGGTGAAAGTTAGATTTACACAGTGCTGAAGGAAGAGAGTGGAAGAGAGAGCTGCTGGGCTCTCTTAGCAGCCCCAGGCTTTCACTCGGAAATAGTAATTTATGGAGCTGACATTCTGTGGATAGAAACCTGAGGGCAAGTCAGCCCTGTGAGGAGAAGGACACATCTGAGGGATGTGAAGTGTGAGGTCCATGATGCTGTGAGTGCTGGCATGTGTGATGGATGGGCAAGAAGTTCAAGTGAGTGCAATGATGGATTATGAAAGCTGTCCTCTCTCTGGCAAGAAGAATTGCCCAGGTACCAAAAGAAGCAGCAGCAATGGTGCCACAGGAAATGAAACCCTTTATTTCTGTGACTGGAGCCACCCCAGAAGGCTGTGCTTAGGATCTGCATGTCAGAGAGAGATTCTGCATTGTCCCACTTCTTTTCTGTCTCCTGGATGGTGATTGATGTGCTGACCTCGAGTCCAGCACCTGGCCCTGCGAGCAGCACACAACCTGTCCCTGCTCTTCGTCCAGGCTCTTACCTTTGAGTTCTCTCTCCATGCATAACCCAGGAACCTCATTTGAATTCGGTACAAAATAACAATTTTACCCAACTGCATAGTGGGCTGAGCCCATTGCAGGGACTTGGAAACATGCAGGTGAGGGAGAAACACCTCTGTATTTAGTCATGTCTCAGAAGCTGAAAGACAGGGCTTGGCTGTCCTAGGGAATGTGGAAACTTGGTCGGGAAAAGTGTCCCCGGTAAAATGTGCCTCCTGCCACTTCTGAGGGCAGAGGAGGCTCAGCCATCCCCAGGGTTTGCTTCCAGCCCCGCTGTGTGCCTGGAGAGGGACGGTGTCTGCTGTATCCCTGCTTTGGAAGAAGGTGGGATCCAAACTCTGCATCCCAACGCACAGCCCCGAAACAGCACCTCACTAAAACCAACACCTCACTAAAGCCTGGTACTGCCTGCGGACCTGGGCTGAGCCTCCAGGGAGGCCGGACCTGTCCAGCTGGACTTGTCGGGCTCTTTGCTGAACCTGGGTGCTCCTCACACCTCCCCAGCACAGCCCTTTGCCTGCTTGTCTTAATCACTTTGCACTCTCTTACTGTCTCGCCTGGCTCCCCTCCCCCTTCCCTCCCCTTTCTTTTATCTCCACCTTTCCCGACATTTGCCCCGCTCCGTCCTCTCCCCTTCCCTGTCTCCAGCTCCAATTCTCCTTCCTTTCATTCCCGATCACTCCAAATCCTTTCTGACGTCCGAGCTTTCGTTCCGCTCCCGCTCCGCCCCTGCTGGGACCTGCGCTGCCTTTCTGTTTACACGCATGTCTGTGCAAATTCCGTGCGTGACAAAGCATGGAAAAGTGCCCCTCTGAGACCCGCTTTCCTTTTGCAGAGCAGACCGTCCTTGGTGCCAGAATAATGACTCGGCACTGCCGCGGGAGAAGGGCCTTGTTTGCTCCTCAAGAAGGAGGGATGCAGATGAGCTGCCCAGGCTTTGGACTCAATCTGTGCCTCGAAGATGATGCCTCCGAGTGAAAACAGCCGTGAAAGCAGCGAAATGAGAAGGAGGAGAAATGAACCAACAACATAAAATTAACTTTTGTTTCCCTCTGAGTGGACCAGAGGCCAGACAAAAAGCAGCTCCTCAATTGCTCTTGCCTACCACATGCACACAATTTGCCCATTCCATTTGTGTAACTTGAAACATAACCATATTATAAACAGAAATTGCAGCACTTTGAGCTTTCAGCTAAGTGTTCCTGGATGGTCACTTGTCTGTTCAACTCCAGCATCCTTTATCCATCACTTCATGCCATGGCATTTCAGCTTGAAGACAACCAGCTGCATCTTTCAGCATTGCCCACTTGATCTGGCTGCCAGTTTCCCTCTGACTCACAGTGTTCTATTTTAAGTAAAAGGAGTCATGAAATATTTATTCTTTTTCTTGGGAAACTTGAAACTGGAGGCGAAACATAACATTTTTGCTTTTCTCCTCCACCTCCATGTCTCTGAACTGCTCCATTCACTCTCTCTGGGATGAGAGAGCTCAGGAGTGACCACCAGCCTTACTTTGCAGATATTGGGATTCCTCTGTGGCACAAGAGCGTGGGAGTCTTCCCTAATGATATTCTCAGTAAACAAAAACCTTTTCACCTTCTGCCTGTCCCCACAAATTCACCCCACCCAGATCTGTGTCCCCACATGCCTTCCTGGTTCTGCTGGGGCTCCCCAGCATCAGTTCTGGTAAATTCTGGAGACAGGTAAACTTTTTCTGTGGATTTCTTCTTTTATCCTAAAGGAAGTAGCAGAATCCACTGTTACCATGAATCTGACAATCACAACACAATCGACTGATTATCTTTGTGCACTCTTGGTGCTCTTGGCATCCTTTAGAGATGGATTCCCCTCAACTGTCACCTGTGGGAACAGGGGAAAGGCCCTACTAGAGCTTCTTGGTTCCTTCTGTAGGGTTATAGTGGGACCAAGCTGATTTTACCCACACAAGATAATAATAAGCCCGTGGGAGGAGGCGATTAGTGGAACAGATTCCCCAGGCACCCTGCTGGGTCTAATCTGTCTGTTGTCATTCTGCTGCTGCTGTTAGGTCCAAACAGCCAGGCAGGGAGATAGCCACGCATTTCCGTGGGGTTTATGTCAATCTTATGACTTTTCATTTAACTGGGCTGGTTTTTTATTTATGGAAGGTATGGCGTTGGGCCTGGCTTGGGTTGTGGATAATCTCTGCTTAGAGCTTTTTGATCCATTTTCCAAAAAGATTATTTTAATCTCTTCCTCCCTTCCCCCAGAGCATCTCTCCACACCAAGGGATAATTATTTATCCTCTTGGCTCACCTCGCTCCCACTGGCCACCGTTTAATGCTGGCCAGATGCCTGGAGCAGAGGAGACAGGGTGTGTTTTTGTGCAGGGGATGGGATGTGACACGGTGTCAGTGATTTGAGACAGCAGCACAAAAGGACTAAATCCATACTTAAGTAAACTATCACAAACGATAGTTTTGTTCCTTGTCTGTGCCCTGAGCCAGGCAGAGGCCAGGCTGGCCCTGGTTTGAGCAGTCCCTGGGATGCTCTGCTTTGCTGTGACGAGTTGTTCTGCTGAGCAAGAAGGGAGCAAACAGGAAAACCCTTCAGGCAGGTCCTCAGCACCCAACACTGTCTTTATTCTGGCAGCAAGAAAAGGCAGCAGCTAAGACCTTCTACCTGCTCAGCTGCTCTGTGTTAACAGCACTGGGTTTGCTCTGGAAGAAATTATCATATTCATGTTCAGAAGCCCTAAACTCTCTCAAAATGAGTCAGTGTTATTTCCTTCAAAGGCTACTCTAAAGTCACGCTCTGGGAATGGCTGGGTTTGGTCTTCAAGATGATCATTAAGGGAGAATGTCACCAAGCTCAGGCCACATAGACCTGGACAGCACCTATGGGCTGATAAAGGGAATTGGAAGTTTACTCAAAAACACCATTCAGAATGCATGTTTTCCCCTTTCCCTTCCTCCTGCTTTTGTCTTTAGCAATCCCCTCTTCCTACTCACCCAGTCCTGGAGGGTGATTTGTCTCTTCATGGCTTGTGGAGCCTACTTGAAAAGGCTCAATTAGTGAAGAAAGGTTCTGGCTCTGTATTTGCAGCACTTCCATTCCCTGGTTGTGCTGAACCTCTGCCTTCATGGAGATTACACACTCATCTTAATTAGGAAGTGGAAGGGGGAAAGAGGGGCTTTTTAGCCTGCATTATTCAACTTTGATCTGACTCATTCCCTTTCATTCTGGAAGAAAAACATTTCAAAGACTTCCAGGAGCCTGAGTCTAATGGCATTGACCAGAGGCACTGTCAGTCTTGCTGGAGAAGAGAAGAATGCACTGATATCACAGTTTCTCACAGAATGTAATAATGCCCTTCTTAGAAACCAGCTTTCATTAGACAAATTTCTAAATTTAAGGTCATATTCTTTTCCTTGAGTGAGTCTCATTTAAGAGTCTATAATGCAGATGCATCTTATATTTTGGTTAGCTTTACCCAGGGAAAGAAAATGGTTCTTTATCTCCTACTTTAGGTTTCACAGGCAGTTATTAAGCACTCTTAAACACACTGATTGTTTTTAAGAAACTTCATGGGCTTTACTATCAAAAACCTATCCACAAAAAGGTGCAGGGATGCTAAATCCAACTTTCCTCTCTCCTGGTATAGCATTGAGACATTGTGAGAAACTATTTACAAACTGGGCTGAGCTAGATTGTGACATCCTGCTCGCTAATATTTGTTTAACAAACATCACAAACACAACCAGCCTGTGAGGGTTTTTTGGAGAAGGTTGGGGGGTTTTTGCCACCTTTTCAGTAAGGTGATGTTTGCATTAAACATTCAAATGTAGTCATGGGGTTGGCAATGTATTGCTTGGTACCCCCTGAGATGCCACATTCTGTAGGGGAAATGCACTCCATAGAAGAGGTAATTGCACCTGCACTAAATTGTACCACAGATCTTCACAGTCTCTGTCATTATTGTGGTTTAAGAGCAAATGGCACCATGGAAACATCCTGGTAGATGTCTCTGGTTCTGGAGCTCACACTTGTGTCTCACTGCTGTAGTTGTCACCCTGCTGTCCCCGTCCCCAGGCTGTGCAGAGCCTTCAGCAATGATGCATTATTAACATCCTCTTTCTGGGCAATAGAAATCAAACATTAATAGACTCATACAAAGTGTTCCAGTTCAGATTACTCCTTTCTTCCTCCTTTCTTTTGCCAGCAGGAGATGTCAATACAAAGCACACTCAGAGCTGGGGGTTGGCTCAGGGTGGAATTTCACCATGAAGTTACTGTTGGAAAAGGGAGAGGTTTGCTGAAGTTTTGGTTCACTTAGTCACAGCCAAATACCTGCTGCAAGATGGAAAATCCAGCTTTTGTTAATACATGAGACGTGGAGCTTCCTCTGAGGTTTGATAAATAAAGGAAACCACTCCCCATAGACCAACCCCCCTTCTCATGTCCTTCTTTTTGAGCAGCCCAGACAGTTTCTCACTGGGATCTCCCACTGCCTTTATTTAAAACAATAATAAAAATAATTTTTTTAAAGTGTATGGGATTTTCAAAATCGGGCAATCCTTCCCCCCAAAATTCCCATTCAGTGCTAACAATTCCTCTTGATTTCAACCAGGAAGACCCAGGGAAATTCTAAGCCTGTGTGTGAGTCTTCATCCTGTCTCCAGGAAGGAAAAGCAGTGAGACAAATTTCTTGGTCTCTCAGATGCCTTCCACTTTTCACAGGACACAGACCTTCTCCTCCTTTCAGATGCCAAAAGGCTGCTTTTTGGGTAAAGAACCCAAGCCACAGTGGCAAGATTTGCCAGATTGTTCTTTGAAAGCACCGTGGGAAACTGAGCAGTGGAATGGAATTCACTTGGCAACCTTGCTGCCCTTCTTAAAATACAAATAATAGAGCATTATAAATATAATCATATCTAAAAAATAGATTAGAGTGAGGAAACCTGCTTCCCAGGCTGTCCAAAATGTGGAAGATCTTATAACTCCAACCTTAAATTTTCTGTCCTGGCAAAACTGACCCAAGAACGTCCTTCAGGGACAGGGCATTACCAGTTCCTGACCTAGAGATGCTCTGTCACATACAGAGGCTGGGAAAGAGCCCAGGATCTGCCATCTAAGGGTGAGCCAGGGATCCTATTTATAGACTCCTCTGGTGACAAATGAAACGTGAACCTGCCTGGCCAGGGCTGAGGGCAGAGCCTGCCCAGGAGGGGCTGAGCAAAAGTCTGAGAGGCCCAAACTGAGCTGTGCCACCTCCCACCCTCTGAGCAGTGTGGTGTTATCAGTTCTGCCTCAGCACAGCCAGGTATGAATAAAATATCTCATGAATACATTCATCCCACCTGGAGAGCTTGTCTGACACTCTGAGAACCAGCCAGCTCTGCTGAATAAAGAGCTTCCTTTGGTGCTTCAAAGGACCTGGGTTACACCAATCAATTATATCTTTCAAAAGCAGCCTAAGATTTCACTTACTTTTTTTTCTTATTTTAACAAGAGCCAACAAGGGGAGAGAGAGGGAGAAGCCTCAGATTGTGTCAAATTTTGGATTACTTTCTGTAATATGGGAAAATCCAATGAATTTCAAGCCATAGAAGGAGTGATTTATGTTTAGTAAAGGGCAGCAAGGGGTGATTCTGAATGTAGCCTGGCTGAGGATGGACAATTGGGCAATAAATAGATTTCCAAGCTATAATGAGGAGGAAGTAATTGGAAAGGGGAAATGTTTGTCCTTGCCTTCAGAAACAGCTTGCCAGTTCCCACACACAGCACTGTCATGCTGGAACAATCAGGGGAGCAGTAGAGCCTAGGATAAGCCCACAGGACCTGAGGACACATTTGGTGACCTCTGGAACAAGAACTATGCCAAAATAACAGTGGGGTGGAGAAGAAAAGACAAACCCTTAATGAAGAAAAGAGGAATGTTTTTTTCCATTTCACTTCCCAAGCTGAGTATAGCACAAGGCCATTTCTGGAAGGACTCTAGAGCTCACTTCTGAGTTTAATTTCAATGGCACATTTGGAGGGAGACCTCCTGTTCATCTCAGAGGTGTCAGACACCATGTGTCCAGTGGTTCTCCAAGCACTGAGCAACTTTCTACACTTTATTTTAATGCAGTGGTTTTCCCCTGTTGAATGAATCACATCCAAACCAGATTTTGTATCTGGCTCTGTAATTCAGCTCCTTCCTTCGCAGCCTTTCAGGATGGGATGCTCTCCCTCTCCTCTGCCTCCCTAAATGCTTCATTAGCTTCTCATTTTATTTTGATCTCTTAACCTGGTTTCCAACTTCTTTAAGGTATTATTTTGATCACCTCAATTGTTCCAACCCCTTTCTGTGTCACACCTGACATAGGTAGGGCCATATCATCAGAGGGGATGCAAATCAGCATCATTGCAGTGAAAATCATGGAATTCAGCTGCTTTTTTGCAACCTCTGGATGTGACTGACACATCTTACTGGAGCCAAATGAGGTTTTGATACACCCTGGATTGTTCATGTCAGAGTGACTCAGAGCCTGAGGAGGTGGAAATAGTGCCTGGGCACAAATAACATTTCACTTTTTTGTTGTTGTTTTCTGAGCTTAAGGTAAAAGAATGAGCTCAATTCATTTTCAATATATTTTCCCTTCACATTCTGACTCTCCTTCCCATGACAGTTTTGCCTTCAAGGTGTCAATAGGAGCATCCTTCTCTACAAAATACCAATCAAGAGGATTCCAGTTAATTGCTTCCTGCAAACCCTTTTAAGCCAATCCACTGTTCCTTAATTCCCTTTTGCTTTCTGTTTATTACGGGTTGGTCCGTGCTTAGGGATGCTGCTGATAAGCTAATAGCCGATTAGGACTCTAATCACGTGCCATCTGGAATGAAAAGACGACTCCAGGGAGAAGCAGAACGCAGATTTAGTGTTTCTGAAGGAGAGAGCTGCTGCAGTGTGCTTGTGGAGTGGCCAAGGGTGAGATGGCAGGGACGGCCAGACAGGGCTGTCCTGGGGATGGGGATGGGGATAAGGATGGGGACAGTCCCTTTGCTGCTTTTGGTAGAGCCAAATCTCGTCCCCTCCTCTGTCTGGATGCACAGGAAAGGCAGAGCTGGGTCTGCTGCATGGAACTGTTGCCACTTCTCTCTGAAGTGCTCAGGGAATATAATCTTGTTTTTCCAGACTCTCATCTACCTCATATAAACTAAGGGTTGGCAAACACTTCAGTGCTGCTTGGGAAAGTGTGAGGAGAAGATTAATGTGTTTGTCTTTCAGCCCAAAAATGGGTCCTGCCTCACTTTTCCCAGACAGAGTTTGGGTCTTTGTGCTACAGAACACTTCTCACCTCCGTGAGTGCCTGTAACCTGTGAACATCTGAAAGTCTGGCCCCACCAGCTTAGGAGAGGCTTCCTTTGGGTCAGCTTGAGTAGTCAGGACCAGAGTGCCATGACTTGAATGCAAGGAGCACACCCCATCCTCCTTCCCAGTGCCTGAGGTGCTAACAGGCACCTGGGATGTGTGGCCCAAACCCACAAAGGAACATCTCCACAGCCAGCTCTGCCTCCCAGAACCTGGGGGTCAACAGAAAATCTCTATTACGGTGTGCAACCTCAGGTTAGAAAGAGAGCAGGCAAAGAAAACAAAAGGCATTGTCTGCATGGAGTCCTCTGAGCTCCTTCCCCAGGGCCAAATCACAGACCAAATCCCAGCTCAGTTATCTGGGGGAAAAGCTGTATCCTCCACCTCTGCCCAGCTAAAACACCCGGAGCAGGCAGTCCCTGCTTCTGAGAGGGCAGCACAGCCAGGCTTTCAGATTACCCTTGGACTGTTTACAATGTGATGGTGATCTTTACCTTTTCGTGGTTTATGGCACTGTAAAAATGGCTGTAAATTAAAGAGAATCTTACTTTGGGGTTTTTTCAGTGTGTCTTTGAAGAAAACCTTTGAGTGGTGACAGCACCCGGGTGGGGCACTGCAGGATGGAGAGGCACCAACTCCAGCTGCAGCCAGTGATGGTGGAGCCCCATTGGGAGCTGCTGCTGCTGGAGCTGTCCGTGACCAGAGGCAGGATGGGGGAGATCAGTGCCATTCCTGCAAAGGGAGAGGGAAGGCACAACGGCCTGGGAGCCGTGCAGGGCTGCCTGCCTGCAGCACTGTTCTGCTGGATTGGGCTGCGGGAGCAGGCAAGGCTGAGGGGAGAAGCACAGAGGCTTCCTGTGTTCAGGTAACTCAGTGCTGAGACCCAGCAGAGTCACCTCAGCCAGGGACTGTCCCCAAGCCCTCAGTGCAGGCAGGTTTCCTCTTCCATATGTGTGCATTTTAATGGGTGAAAGAGGGTGTCTGTGCTTTTTAATTTTTTCTTGGTGGGATTTTTTTTTCCCCTCAAATAAATATTTGCTGTTTGAACAGTTTATCCAGGTGACTCTGCTGCCTATTTCCTCCACTGGCTCCTGCCCAGAAGGTCTCAGCATCTCACAGCCTGAAGGGTAGGTGGAGAAAGACTGCCATTTTCTTTTTACAAAGAGCTGAGAGATAGAGAAGCAAAGTGATTGACCAAGATTAATCTGTGGCAAAGCAGAGCCCCCCGTCCCAAATCCTACCTCATGTGTTATCCTTGCTCTGTATGCCTTTAATTAGAACAGATTTGGTCCTAGAAATAAGACTCCATTCATGCTCAATGCAGTGTGAAATCCTGCAGACTTTACTACATCTCTGGATGCTTGTGTTGCTTGTATGTGAGACCTGGCTTTCAGCTCTGGCTCCTGATTTTAATTTCTATCATCTACAGGTGCTTGGCTCTGGAGCCTGCCCTGCTGCTGGTCCTGAATGCCAATTCCAGCCATGCTGTGTGGAAGAGCTGCTGTAAATGTGATAAGGAAGCACTGGGAGCTAGTGCCAGAGTCTCAGCTGATTGCAAACTGATACTGCTGTCTTGTTTAAGTGGAAAATTAGATGGAAAAAAAATCATTAAAATATGGTAGACATTTTCTTCGGGCTCTTTAGAGGGCTGCTGGTTCTCAATGCATTCCAATAAGATCTGTATTCCCTATGCCCTTGTAATACAGAGCAACTGCCTGTCAGAAAGTACATGACTAACTGCTATCTTTTCTCTCTTCTATTGTAATTAAGGTACCAGGAATGTTTATGGGATTTGGGCCCTTGCTTTTAATGAGTGTTGGACTCATGCCCCCATTTTAATCAAATGTGGGACCTGTTATTATTAATGTAGGACTTTGGATGCACATGACTTCTTCCAGAGTTAATGAAGATGGATTCCTTTCCCAGAATAGATTACAGGCCCAGGTCCTGCAGCCTCTGATTGTGAGGTGTTCTTGGGGAGTAAATCATGAGCTGCTGCAAGATGACAGAACTCTGAAGATCAGCAAGAACTGCCCCTCCTGAGGATGCTCTTGTGGTGGGAAATGATTAGGAGGCAAATGGGATTTTCTTGCTTTGGAAAAAATTTGGACTGAGGTCTAGAAGATAAAAATAGCAAGATGAGTCTTGGGATGCCCCATCCCTCTAAGTGTTTAAGTTCAGGCTGAACAGAGTTTGGAGCAACCTGGGATAGTGGAAAGTGTCCCTGCCCATGGCAGGAGGATGGAATGAGATGAGCTTTAAGAGCCTTTTCAACCCAAACCATTCTGTGATTCTGTGATTTTGAACTCTGGAAAGCCAATTCGTTCCAGGCATCAGGTTACTGAGTTCTTGGCACTTTGCTGTTCTCACTCCCCATCCATCACACCCACCAGCCTGTCTCTCTGTACTCTGAGACACAAGCTCAGGCCTCACTTGTCACAATATTCCTTTTTCTTGTGTCCCTTCTGTCCTTCATGTGCCCTAAGGCAGATCTGCACCTCCATGTGTCTCCAACTGCAAAATAAAGACACTGCTGTTTTTTGCTTAGTTTGACACTTTTCAGGCAAATCACATCCATTTTGTATCTGTGCATCTTTTTGCACAGTGGTGCATGATGGCAGCTGGGGGTTCTTGGAGACAGAACAATAGAAATACTAACTGAGTGAGAAAAATAGGGAAAAATAGGACAGTGTGAAGGGCAGGGATAAAATCCACAAGGTCAGGGATTTCCGGCCATGTCTGGCCTGATCAAGTGTTGGCATCAGTCCTGCCACAAGCTGGAGGTTGGATTAGAGGCTTCCAGGAGCACTCTCCAGCCAATATTGCTGTGATCTGGAGATTACTCAAAAAGTCAGCACACACTGAATTTCACCAGTTTTATAAAACAGAAGTTGGGTGAATAAATATATATCACCTGAGATTCATGTCTGAATGGCACTGGAAGAAACATCCCTTGGTGCTTTATCTCCTGTAAGGCAACTTGATTGTGCAGAGAGGAAAGGGGAGGGACAGAGGGGAGACCCCCAATTTGCTCCTATAATCCACATCAGCATGGACTGACCCAGAGTGCCAGATAATATGGCCAAGTTAAACTGATTTAATGAGGAAGCTTAAGCAAATACATTTCACCATCCAAAGGGATGAAAGCACAGACAAGGTTTTCTTCTCTCCTCTGCTGAGCTTAAACTTGTCATGCCATAACTTGATTTCAGTTGATTACGTGCTTGCATGATTTGGCAGAGAAAATGCACAAGTGTAGCACTTGTCTGTGAGTCTGTTGAGTTTAGATAACAGAGCTGTCTCTGTTTTGGTAAGGACTCTATTTTGATAAGAACAGCCCACCCCCGGGTCAGCAGCAAAGAGTCAAAATTGTGTCAACCCTTCTGCTGTTCAGCTTCAGGCTTCCCCTGCAGGTTTCCTGTGGAGGCTGTGATGGGTCCATCCCTGGAGACACTCAAAAATGGATTGCAAAATGGCCTGAGCAGACTGGTCTGTCTTCAAAGCTGGGTCTGACCTCAAAGCTGGGTCTAACGCCAATGTCCTCTCTGCTTGGGGAGGGGATGGAGCAGGACAGAGGTTCCTCCAGCTTACAGCCCTTCCTGGTGTCACACAGGGAAAATGAGCTGTGTTTTCCTCAGGAAAAACACTGAGATCAGCACTTACACAGGCAGGGCCCATATAAATTACAGTGTCAGGAAAAGTTACCAAAGCATGAAATTCCTTCTTCACCCTGAGTGTATTGGAATTGATTCATTCTCCTAAGAAATGTGCTCATGCTTGGCACTCAATCTGTTCACTTCTCTTTCAGTCTGCACTGAACACCCACATTAAATCTTGGGGTTGATCCCAGCATTTTTTTGTGTGAGGTTCTGTGCAGGTTTGTAGATCTGATGTCTGTGATGAGCGATTGCAGTAAACACCCCTTAAAAGAGAGGGATGAAATACCCTTTTACCTTTCTGTCTTTCTAATCTGTCATCATGTTAGAGCAAGCATGGCAGGCTCTGTGCAGTCAAATCATTCCACATTCAAGCAGAATTTTGCTGTCAGGCTATTTCTGGTGTACAGAACTCCAGAGATACGCTGTCTCTTTTGAAAATTTCACAGCCCAGGATATTCCCACACTGAAGTCTGGGTGACTCCATGTTTTTCTAGCTAGGCTTTAACTAATCTTAACTTCAACTGCCAAAAACTATGAGAGTTTTCAGCATAAGTATATTTTTACCTGGCAGTAGCACCCACTCTCTTACCTGTCAATAATTTGATTAGAATTTCAAATTTAAAAAAAAAAATTGGGACAAACTTGATATGAAGAAGACCCAGCATATCATCTTTCTGCTTTATATTCAGGGTGTTCTGCTTCCAGGCAAAGGAGATTTTAACTGTTTGATCATCCACACTATGTCTTACTTTTCCTGTAGGATATAATGCTCCACAGAAGCTGATCCATGCTGAATGACCAGCTGTTCTAAAATGCCTTTGAGAAAACAAAATGCTTTGATTACAGCTTCTAAGTCACAAAAACATGAAGAAAAAAAGAGAGAATTGGAATGTAAAATGTGCTAGAACTGGTCCTTTTCCCACTGGTTTATGAGGAGTGGGATTTGCCTGTGGGGATGACTCTTGGCTGTGCCAAGGGCAGCAGAATCCTTTTAGTGAGATGTTTCAAGGACTGCACATCCTGGGGACACGAGCAAAGCTCCCAGGGACAGCCTGGTGCCTCAAATGCTCCTGTAAAACTCCAGAGTCTCTCATGCTGCCGAGGGGGTGGCACCAGAGTTAAGGAAATGCAAACCCATTTCAAATGCAAATACCAAGGCAACAGTTTGCATTAAAAAATAGCAGCTCTGAATGTCAGGGGAAGAGTTTTAGAGGCTTCGTCTGCCTCATATCAGGCAAGATGTCCAAATGTGGGCAGGCTGCTATTTCCAGAAATCTGGGCTGGGATGGGAAAAGTTGTCTGGAATGGTTCTCTAACCATTTCCATGGGAGCAGTGATCTGGGGGAGCTCTGACCTCCTGTGAGAGACCTTTGTGGGAAGCCTGGGAAGAGGGGGAGGTGGGTCTCAAAGTGGGATTGTAACAGCAGAACTGGGGAGAAGATGGGCCAAGCTTCTGGAGACAGTGAGAGGATGATTGGAGAACATGCTACAGACGTGCTGAAAAGCAGTAGCAGAACAATAATGTCTGGCAATGGTGAGGGCTGGAGTTTGAAAAACAGGAGGAGAAGCACCAGGGATGGGCCAGGACTGGCGTTGTTTTGGAAGAGGAAGATTCAAGGGTCTTGTCTCAGCCTGTGATCTGCCACTTCTCCCTCATGTACTGTAAAATCTGTTTTGCTCACATTTTTTTTTTTTGCAACAGGATTTCAGGTTAAAAAGAAAATTTCAAAGAGCTTTCCAAGGAAACAGAAGTCGATGTTACCTCAACAGCTTCAGCCACCCCTTGCCAAGCTCTGCTCTGGCACAAACAGATCTCTTCCATCTGCTGTGTATTTCCAGCTCTCTAAATTGGTGTTCTGTGCATGTGATCCATTCTCTGTAGCAGAAAACTTGCTGGGCTGTTTCTAGCAGCTCAGTCTGTCTCTCTGTCCCTGGCTCTGCAGACTGTAATGGGTTTTCTGCCAGCACAGCCCATGGGAGCAGGCAGCTGCACAGCTCCTGGGCTGGGACCCCCAAAAATATTCCTGAGTGTCACTTTAAAATCTATAACCTCAGGTGGAACAGCATCTCCAGGACCTGAAGAAACTGTGATTTGCAAGATGCTTGGTTCCTCCAGGACATTGTGCTCAGATATAGAGCATGGGTGTTATTCCTTTCAAAAATACTACCCAATTTCACTTTGTCTGATTTTGTGCCCTGGCCACCATTACAGTTAAGAATAGCTGTAACTGCTCTTATTACAGACTTTTTTACCCACACACATTTCTTTGCAGAAAGGCAAACTTTCACTGAACTCTTCTTTAAAAAGAAATTTTGTATTGAAGGAAGACCGGAGGCACTGGATAACATTTTCTTTAAATTGTCCAATTAAAACCAAAGTGTCCAAGAGCTAATAATCAAAGCAGATGTTAGCTCAAAATCTAAACCAATTATTTTTAAAATCTGTTCTTGATGGACTTATGCTAATGAACTACTTTATTATCATGTGAAATTGTAGCTTGTGCTGTGGTTTTAACAGTCTAATTACAGAGATAACACTTGTTTTGTGTGCCCATGATAAGTACAGACTTTTAATTCACTCAGCAAATAGTGGTATGACAGGAATTGGCCAGGAGTCTGCATCTGCAGCTCTACAGAAGGCAAAACCCAGGAGCTCTCAACATCTGAAGATGCTTTCAGAGCTTCTCCATGTCTTGTCTCCATGGGGGATTAATGAGTGTCTCCAGCAGAGCATTTCTGTCAGTGGCTGCCCCTGTGTGGACCCCAAGGAAAGCTGCCTTGACTGTGCATAGGGTTGGTGGCTGGAGGTTTTAGTACTAACAGATATTTAGGATGTTTATTTATTTTCTGTGCCTGCCTTTACTGCTCCAGAGGGGGAGATAACACTGGAGATGGTATCCCTGAGATGTGAAGAGCAGACTGTGCTTCTGTTGTGTTGGCTTTTGATTTCTGAATGGGGAACTCATTAAATGTTTTAAAAAGCCTTGTGAAGAGAGCACATCCTCATAACAGCCCCCAGGCAAGGGGAAATCTCTGCCCAGGAGGGAGAGGTCAGGGCCACTTTGGACCTTTCTTTACAAGCCCTCTGGCTCTCTGCCCACATGTCCATGAAAAACAAGGCTTCATTTTTCCTTTTAATTTGCCAACAATACTGCAGATACTTTAGCCAAAGGCAAGAGAACAGAACCTCTCTTTTCCTCTGTAGAAGTTGCTCTTTCTTTTACTTTTCTTAGGATAAATCCTACCTTGCACAAAAATGAAAACTACAGTGCAAGGACTGACAAGAGCAGGAAATCAGACACCAATCCCACCTGCCACCACATCTCTGAGATGCCTGGAAATTTCTCTGACCTCCTGTTAATACAACATCCCTAAGCAGAGAATTTTTAAGACTTTCTCCAAAACCACATGAATAAAGCTCTGTGTGTTGCCTTCAGCAGACTCTGGCTTTATCAGATGCCTTCACTGTCCAAAACTCTGTTTATGCTCAGTCATGGCCACTAAAATTCCAGTCTCTGCACTTGTCCTGTGGTTCCCTCCATGCCCCACTGCCTCAGAAAGATGTGTCTGGTTTATTAGTGGTGTGTGAGCAGTGCTTGGAGCATCCTTGTTGCTGTCCCACAGGTCACATGTGGCCCTGGAGCCCAGCTGTGTGACTCCTGGGAAGGATGCTGGGCATCCTGTGTGGTGAGGATTAGAGGAGCACATCTGGGTGGGGGTGATGGGGACCTCACCAACTCTGCCATAAATGCAAACAGCTCCAGTGCAGCTGCACACACCGACCTGCACACAGCAGAGAGCTCTGCTCACAAACCCACTTCCCTGCACTCTGCTCACAGGGGCTGAACAGGACAAAAACCCCACTGAAACAAGTCTTCATTCAGAGCACAGAGGCAAATTCTGCTGCTGTGTTGCTCTCCTGCCTACATCAGCTGCCCAGCCAGAGAAAATTGCTGAGCTATAATCAAGGTATTTTTCAAGTGACTCTGACTGCTGAATAAATGTGAAGGTCATGGGGCTGTTTTCTCCCTCCTTTTCCTAAAATCCATTTTCATACAGATCGATATCTGTGAAGACTGAAGGAGCAAACAGGCTTTGGGAATCAAACCTTTTTCTGCTTGGAAGTGGGGCAAGAACAAAAGTCTCTGCAGCAGTGCTTAATTGAGGAGCAGGATTTATCATTGCAGGCCAAGCTTGGCTTCTCTTTCATTCTTCAGCTGGATCCTTCTTTTCAGTGACTCTTATTTCTTTCTTGTACTGCAAGAGGGAGAATGCTGAATAAAGCTCAGCACCTGGCACATCCAACCACTGACATTTTAAAGAAATTTTCTTTCTGCACAGCACAGGACTGAGCTTTCATCCCATTTGTTGGTACTGGTGGTTTCTGGGTACTGTAAATCTTGGAAATGAAAGGAATTGAAAAGTTCCTTGATTGCTTTTTTGCCTCTCCAGATCCTCATTCACCTGGGATGATTGAGGTGCAGTGTTAAGGTTCAATCAGTTAGATCAAAATTCTGATTTTGAAGGCAATGTGGTAAAAAAATCCCATTTAAGATTTACTCCTATACAACCCCATAATGTGGCAGATAATATTCTCAAATGCTGCTGAATTTTGTGTTGGTGATCTTGGGGTTTTTTTTGTGCCTCCTCCAAGCTAAGCCTCAGCCACTGGGCAGCAGCAGGAGCCTTCACCCTGTCCCTGTGTGCCCCAGTGCCTCCATGTGAGTGCACAAGTTGCTCTGCCAAACAGGTTGGGATGCTGTGCAGAAATGAGGTGCCCGAAGTGCTCGTATTTCTGCAGAACCAGTGGTGTTTATCCCACTTTTGCTAAACTCCAGCCCATGAAAGCAGCTTTTTTGCATTTTGCATAACACCACCTCACCCACTTTATACCTGCAGAAACTTGATTTGCAGACAACCTGCCTTTATTCCTCCCTCAGCCACCCCATTTCTCTATCAAACACCCTCCCTATCAATATCCATCATGGAGCACCTCCTTCAAAAGCCAAATTCAGCCTCCCAACCCTCTCTTCATTAGGAAAGGATGAAGTAAATCAGCTCTTCAGCTGGTCCCAAAGGCTTCCAGGATGCGGTGGAAGATGAATTGCACACTGCCTTTTATGAGTAATGCAGAGCAATCATAACAGGGCTTTACAAAGGGCCATACATCTTCAACGAGCTGTGTGTCCATTAGCTGAATAGCTCTGCTCCACACGGGACAGCCTGCAATCGTGCAAGATGGGGAGGAATAGTGCAGGTATCCCTCCAGCTGAAACACACCTGAACCTACGTGGGAGCTCCTTCTGCTCTCACAGGACAAACCTGTGGATGTGGATGAGGTGGGCACGGTCTCTGTAATCTGCAGGACACAATGCAGGTGAAATAACTCAGGACAAGCTTACCAGCACTGCATTAATAAATATCCCAAATTAAACATGTGAGGAGGCACCGACTCTGGAACTGAAGCTCCTGCACCCTCTGCTGGGCAGAGACCCGTGGCTGCACAGCCTGGCACACCAACCATGTCCTGCTGGGATGCTGCCTTTTCACGGGACTTTCATCTAAAATTCCTTATTTTACCATGGAAATACTTGCAGGGATGTGGCTGAGATGGGGAAAACAAGACAGGATCTCCGCCCACCCCAGCCCTTCCTGACATGCTGAACAAAAAGCCTGCAGACCTCAGATGAGGAGGAAGCCTTGAATAATATATTCGATGCTATCAATAAATCATGTAATAAAACCTAAATAATGTTTCTTCTCCTCCCACCCTCAGCTTGAAGGGCAAGAGGCCAGGAAACATTAATATTCCTGTCTCTGGTTCTTCCCACACAGTAGCTTTTCCCACTTCACAGAATACCCCATTCCTTGCAAGAAAACATGTTTTGCCTGATTTAGGGACCCAGTTTCACTGAATGCCTTTTTTTTTTCTTTTTTCCAGCAGTTTTATTTCCACTCTGCAAAAAGCAAGGGTGAGACATCCTAAGGGAGACTTGTTAAATCAGGGAGGACACCAAATTTGCCTGCCCTTCTCCCTTATTTTGGAGAAACGAAACCCAGATGCTTTGAGCTACTGAGTTTTGGGGCACAGCCTGTGTGTATGCTCAGTTCTGGGAGCGACCTCCTGCTTCTCCCCAGAAAAACAGCTCCAAGGTAGCTGGTTGTGATGCTTCCCTGGAAGTTCTCACTGTGTTTGCCCAGTTGGTGCTTAGCTGTAATCACCAGCAGGAACGTGGTTTCCTGGACTCTGCAGGACCCAAAGTTCGGCCGGAAAAGGGAGGCAGTGAGTGCGCTCCGCCGAGGTGATGCTGAGCAGCCTCGGGCGGGTTTCCAGCTCAGCAGCAGGTTCGTTCTGCCCTCTAGGGTCCAGCTCTGGGGAGGGCTGCTCGCCTCCCTCCTCCCGGACAGCAGCTCCGGCTTTTCTGCAGGGTGGTCTGGAGAGGAAATTTCAGCTTTGAGCCACCCCAATACCTGCCCTGGTGATGCCCCACCGATAAACAGCAGAGGGGATGATGTGGTGCCCCAGTTCTCCCAGTTCATCTATTGTGCCTTGCTGCTATTTGGTTTAACCACTCAATTAATAGTGTATTCACTGGTTTGTATTCACTGCCTTCTTCATACTCTGATTTCAGTAAAAGCTTCAGCTGAGTCAGGAAAAGGCCAACAATAAAATAATATTCTAACATCTATCCTTTAAGAAGAAATCAGGACCTGAAAAGACATGGAGACTGTGGGTTTTATTTAGTTTGGAGATCCAGCCCCAAACCCATGCACTGCATTTTTGCTCAAAAGCTACAGAAATTAAAGATATGCCAGTTCAACAAAACTGTCACACCAGTGCTGACCAGTGACAGAGGGAGAAAAAGAAAACCACAAGGATTTCCACCCATTTTTGGTACTAGAAAGTTGGAGTGATAAAGTGTGTCAGTGCAACTAAAACATTTGTTCAATAAATCACTGGGAAATGTGCAATTTATAGGTCTGCTCATGGGGGAATGTCTGGGACTGGCTCAACTGAAGCTGAAATCCAAAGTGCAAAGAAGAGCTCAGGGACATTTATTTGTTTTATTTAGCAACCATGGTGTAAAGAGTAATCTTATCAGCTGTTTAGGTGTGTCCAAAAACCTCCTCTCTCCATCTCTGACTTGTCTCATGCTAATGGTCCTTCCAGGGCAAGGACATAAAAAAAAAATTGCACGAGTTTTGTATGAAAATCTCATGTTCCATTATTCACTGACTTCCTTATTCATGCCAAATTACATAATCCTTTAAAGTGTGTCCCAAGCCCTCTGCCTTCCACTTCAATTTCTGTCTGCCTTTCTCTTTAATTATTTATCATTAACTTCCTTACATAAAGAGAGTGACCACCTTGCTGAAAATGGTTTCTCTTTCCAGAAAGACACTTTATGCCCAAAACCACCATTAGGTTACTATTGATGGAAACAGGGTTTCATCAGGAAACAGGAAACAGCTACCAAGAAAGTAATAAGGGGAAATTATACCCCAGAGCAGAGCTGGAGTAGTGTGTAATGGATCAGAGAGATTTCATTCACTGTTCTGCCACTGAGTTATTGCACAGCTTCTTAAAGGAAAAAGGTTTCTGCCCAGCCTAAGCTGGAAACCAAAATGCTGGAATCAGGTGTTTGGGGGATCAAAAGCTGGGGTTGGCTTTTTTTCCACCTTGGACTGAGAAGCATCAGCTTCAGGTGTCTTAAATGCAGTGCCCCAAAAGTAAGATTGAGGTTTTACCAGCTGAGTCTTAATCTTGCAACACCTGCTTAGCCCTCCAGTGAATAAGGAAATTAAAGGTTCCTTTAATTTTCAAGGGTAGCAAATGGCTTAATTAGTCACCAAACAAGGCAAAAAAATACCCAGACTGAGATTCTGCTTAGGAACAGAGCACATCAGAGTTTTTGGCAATGAGTTCCTCCTGCAGAACTTCAGACTGCATAAGCAATCTCAAATAACTGGGCTAATTTGGGAAAGGCACTTTTACTTAAATTCTGAAACTTAGTTAGAGTCAGGAGGCTGTGAACTTGCACGGGATCATTGTCAAGTTACTGAAAGTTGTTATTGCAGCTCCTTGGGACCCAGCTCCCGGCATCCTGATGGGCCAAGGGCTAAACAGCACTGAGGGCAAAGAATCTGAATAAAAATCAGTTTCCCTTAAGGAACTTTATCTGTGAGAAGACCTGGTAGATGTGCTCCTGGGATAGCAGCGGCACTCCTAAGGGATATAGAAAGTTTGTATTCATATAATTTTTTTCCTAAGACTCCAATATTTATTTCTGCTGCAGAGAAATGGCCTTCCTGATTTTTCCAGACTATCAGGAGGCCAATATCCAATCAAAGCAATGCCTCCTCCTGCTAGTCTCCTCTCTTGGTTTGGCAAATGTGGGCAAGGGCTTCAGGTCTGCTTGGCAGCTCTGCTCTGGCACAGCAGGTGCCATGTCTGGCTCCACCAGCATCCCTGTGGGATGCAGCAGAACGGTGGATGCAGCCCATAATCCTCTGCAGATGACTGGGGAATGTGCCTCAGCAAACTGAGAATTTTCCTGTTTATCTCGTTGGTGTGAAACCCAATGAGATAAATTAGAATGATGTTACTGAAGCCCACCCAGTGTGCTGTATCCACTGGGAAATGCTCACACCTGGACTTCTCCAATAGCTCTGGGGAGGATGGAGCTGCTGAAGGCTTTGAGCCAAGGCCCCTGGCACAAAGAGAGGGCTGCTGTGCCTGGGCACACTGCTTGCTCTGCCAAGCCTTTGTCGCTGCCTTGCCCAAATGACTGGCAGGCTTTCTAAAACCCTGGATCATCCAGACTCTCATGCTGCATCCTTCTGGAAAAAATGTCAGTATGGAGGAAGGGATTTTACTTTTTTCTTTTCTCTTACAAAATGGAACTGTTGTTTCATCAACCAGCCTCACTACAGGAAATGTTGTCAGTCAATCCACTTCACTCCTTGACAGTGCTCCAAAATCCAGCTTTTTTAATTTAGGGCTGATGCCTGGTAAGCAAAGTAACTCATGGATAACCTCCTTCCCAGTGCCATTTCTTGGCTCTGAGCCCACCTTGATGACACCAACCTCCATTTTTAGCAGGGTGAAAAGGAGCTGGCAGAGGGGGTGCAAAGCTTCAGTAACCATCTTTTATCTGTCAGGATGTGGTTGATGTTGAACCTTAAGAGAGTCAATATTGTTAAAGGACTCTGAAGGGGCACTGTCCTTGTAACTAAGGGCACTTCAGATTTCTGAGCTTTATCTTATACATCAGAAAGAAAAATATATTCTAACATTGGAAATAAAAAATATGTGGATGTTTAATGCCAAGAACTCAGTCTCCATTTCTCTCTTCTTCACCCACCATTAAATATGTCCCTAAAGTACCAAGAAATCCCCAGAAATGAAGAAACAAAGAGAACAGAAGAAGTGCAAAGAAAAATAAATGTGTATTTCATCTCATGAAGGTTAAATCTCTGGTATTTTTACTGAATGCAAATTTTCCATTCTGATGCTTTGAGGCTTAAATTAATGATTGTGATTATTTAATTTTCCTCCATTTCCCTTCTGGTTGTAACCATTGCTGTTGGTCTTCATACCACACATTAAGAGTTTTGCAGCTGCCACAGTCATTCCTGTGAAGGTACAAGCTGACCCACGCTCAGTGCTTCAGTGTAAAAGTCTGGGCTACGTCGCTTTTCCGTGGTGCTCATGTAAAACCATGTGTGACTGTGTCTCTCGGCTTCCAGCCAGTCCCTTAGGAAAACTACAGGTCATTCCCTTGGCACCTGTCCCTATAAAATGTACATTGCACAAAGTCATGATTGAAATGTACAGTGGAAATTACACATTCACCAAAAGAAAAAAAGAAAATAAAAAAAAAAAAAGAAGAAAAGAAAAGAAATCCGATTGTTATTTTACAAGAGAAAAGTGAGTCTCATTCCATACATACAAAATGTTTTCAAATTGTACATAAGTACCAAAGGCATTATGAGAGATTCTTTGGAGATGAAACGAAAGTGCAAGAAAGCCAAGGCAACAGAGCAAATGAAAGGAAGCAAAGCAGCAGCTGTCTTTGCTTTCTAAAGGACAACCAAACTTCCCGGCTCAAGCGAGCCCCGGGGCTCTCCGGGCGGGACACGCGGGCCGCGCTCATCCCGGTGGGAAAGTCACCTCTCAGCTCTCACTGTCAGGACAAAAGCACGAATCATTTCTAGCCCAGGTCAGGCCAAATGAGCCAGATACTGTTATAAACCATGGTAGTGTCAAGGTATCTCAGGGAAGCGGCAACACACTCCAGCAAGGGATGTGCCCTTTGCTCAGTAACTTATTTAGGACTGACTCAGCTCTTACAGCTGAGAACTTTGGACCTAGAGATGAATTTCAGGCCAATGCAAAAATCTGATTAGTATTTATTCAAGGCATCCAGCAGGATTCAACCGGAAAAGTTAGGTCTTCATGCCTTTGTTTATTTAGATTAAACATTGAAGGGTAAGCTCTACCCAATATAAATCTTATGTCTGTGAAAATACTGGCAAGATTCACTGCTGGAGGATGATTCACTTGGTGAGGCTGGTGAAATCTCTGTATAGGGGCAATTGGAGTCTGCAGGCTGGCCTGCTTGGAAAATCAGATTTATTGGTTGTAATACTGTCATTTCTTTCATAACTCTAAGATCAAAGACAGGCTTTTAATGTTTCTTTTCTTAAACATCTCTTACCTAGGGGCTTTTTAGATATAGGCAAAGGTAAGAACCACAGGGCACTGGGATCCTCTGCCTGGGCAGTAGGTTTGTGGGAGACCCTGGCACTGCCCTCAGTCAGCACCGCTGCCATGGGACACCCTGGCACAGCACATAAAGACTTTGCCCTTGGATCTCCAATGGCACAGGACAACTGTTTGGCCACACATCTTAGGAATGGGCTTTTTGGACTTGAAGTTGGCACTGGCCACTCATATTTGTTTGTTTGAAAGGAAGCCAAAGAAATTATCACTCAAAGAACTGCATTGCTCTGCTTCATGGCCTGTGCCACCTTCAGAAGTGGGATTTCTCCTTGGGATGGCAGTCACACACCAATCCCCTCTGCAAATCTTCCCTTTTGGATGAAAAAAAACCATTGAAAAAGTAATTGGGTTTTATTTTACCCACTGTCTCACTCCAAAACAAAGTTTTTCTTCCCCCTGTGCATCTCTGATGCAGCTTTATCTGATTTGATCAAGAACACGTGTGCACACGTGTGCGTGCCCATGTGCACATACAGCCACATGTGGGTGCATGTGCTCGAGCCACATGCACACGCTTCTGCAGCCAAAGTTGTGTTGTCCTTTTATCTTGCAGGTTATGACAAAGATAAACTGTGAGCTTCATTCAATCTGTACAGAATTTACAGTTCAGATGAATAGCAATGAAGAATATATAGGAATACAGTAGCTGTTAAGTATTTGTGGGCTGCGTGTGTTCATTTTGTTCACATATTTTTTAATTAACATCACAGAGGCAATCTCATATTTTAGCTTCCTGATAAAATCTGTTTAAAAGAAGCATTCAAATGCAGTGATTTTCTTAACAAAACTGGATATTTGTTTTTTCCCTTTTTCCAGTTATGTTGAGTCCCATCACAAATCAGGCAGGTGACACTTTGGTGTCTGTTCAATGCACGTATGTTGATTATGTGTAGAGATACCTATCAGCACATGGCATGTAGTGTGCAATCCATATGCAGTACATGTGGATAACGTGTCAAAGTGACACCAAGCAAGATAAATTTCATAAATACAGTGTCTATATTGGAGAAACAGGAATATAGTTTTAGTGTGTGGAGCATTGCTGCTGTATAAGAATAGTGGCACCCACCTATATGAATTACTGATAAAAGAATAAAACATTAATAAGAAGAATTTATTGAATCTCCTAAAGCGTTTGATACACCACGCAGCAACTATACTTAAAATCTGCTTTTGATTTAAAATAACAAAATCTCTGTCATTTATCTGCTATATCTTGTTTTGCCTCAGTGTTTCTGAAAGTCTCAGGTACTCTACACTGTGCGTGAATTTTTTGAGAAAAAGTGAAGAAAATTGAAATTTTAGGGGTTTGTGGGGAGAGAAGAGTAACCAACAAAGAAAGGTCTCAATCCTGCCTGCTGCCAGGATAACTCCAGCTCCAGGAAAGATGCTGGACCAGTGTGAGTAACCAGGCAGGACAGAAAAGAGCTGTCACCAGCCTTGATGACCTCCTCAAGTCCTCAGCAAGGCTGAACACGGTGTCTGTGGAGATGCTAAAGAACTGAGACCTACACATCTGCATCTTCTCATGAGCATCACTGCATATGGAAAACACGAGGTCATGGCCACTGTGTTGGTCAAGTTTAAGGGATTCCTGTGAAATGCTGCTTCTGCTTTAATGGGAGGTGCCCATGGCGTGCTAAAATAAGGAGGTTTTTTTCCCATTGTGGCTTTCAAGGCTTGTGCTGACCTTTTCTTGTGTGGAGTGGGAAGGAAAGAGCATGTCCCCAGGTCCACAGTCATCAGTGTCAAATGGAGCTGAAATTCCAGCAGAAGCTTTGCTGGCAGCATGACATTCAGCCTTGTTTTGGGGTCAGAACCATCTGAACTGGAGGTTCTGGCATGGCTTCTACCTGAAACCATTAACCCTGCCCTAAGATTATAGGCATAGCTGCAGGTGAAATCCCACCTGGGCTTGGTGCTGAGCTTTGGAAAGCCTTGTGGTGAGCTCAGGTTTCTCAGAACCAGGCAAACAGATGCTGCTTGAACAATTCCCCTGCAGCTGTATTTGCAGGAATTAGGAGAGGGAAGATGCTCCCAGGTTCACTGGCAGCTTTGGAAACAGCACAGCCTGGATCAGCTGCTTTCCAGATCTCCGAGCTAGAGCTGGTATGTGCAGCCACATCTGGACAAGGGTCTTGAAAACAGCTCTTCAGGGAGCAAAAACATCTACACTGGTAGAGCCTGTGAGCTCTTCTCTGAGATGTTCACCTGGGCAAGAAAACCTGAGCCAGACCCTCATCCCTGTTTCATTTTAATCATCTAAAGCCACAGGGACAAACCCTGACAGGGCACAGACAGACAACACAGACCCCATCCCTGTGTGGAAAAGCTCCAGCAGAACAAACCAGGGATGTATTGAGGCCACGATGGCTCAATGAGGAGGCAAATAAACTGACAACAAAAAGCAAAACTGTCATGTTAACACATCACAAAGGCTCTCTGGTGCATCTAGTGATGCCAGGCCAAGTCTCAGAGCAGAGTTCTGGCTTTACAGCTTCCCTAGTAAAAAGCTCCCTTTTCTGGGCAAAGAAGGCGAGGCTATGGAGTCAGGATCAAACCAGCTCCTGGCAGCAGTGCCAAGAGATACAAAGACTGCAAACACCAGCGAGATGGGCAAACCCTGAAGGCCTCATGACAGCCTGGTATTGCAGTGGGGAGAACACTGGCAAAATATTTATGGAGATAAAAATGTAGCCCAGTGGTACTCCATAAGGAGAGTGAGAGATGCTTCCATGAGGAATGGTATGGCACAGCTGCAGGGTGCCCGAGACCACCAAGGGCTGTAGGGAAGGGTGGACAGAATTTCCAGAGTGGTTTCCAAGGTTTGGAAGTCACACTCTCCCCTGTGCCTCGGGCTATGCTGCAGGCACAAACACACACAGCACCCCAGGGCTGGATGCAGGTGAGAGAATCCTATGGGAATTAAACTAGACATATGGCAAGTCCCACAAGCGTGGGTTCACATGGCATCTCTGAAATGAAGACCAGGCCTCCATCCTTGGCACTGCCTGCTCCTCCAAAGTCTCAGAAAGAGCTATCTGGGATGCTCTTTTTCAGAGGCACCCAGATGGATAGGAGATTGTGACACACAGCCAACACAATTCATATTTTTTCCTCCCCATTTACACATTTGAAGGAACCACAGGTACAAACATAGTTCTTTTACCCTGTAGTCACAAGCAGTAGAAATGGAGTCTGTGCATGCTGTATCAGAGGGATGGGGTGATGACCAGTCACAGCATGAAAGACACTTGGTATATCAGTGTTACCTACAGAAGCACCGCAGCACCCTGCGAGGTGGCTCCCTGGGAGGACAGCCTCTCCCCAGAGTGATGCTTTTGGCAATGTCACCTTGTCAGGTACTACAGCAATCTGGGAGTGCAGATACAGCTGGAGCATACTGCTGTCTACTCATCTCAGGCTGCATGCAGTAGCAGGCAAAATTGAGAGTACAGTCAGTGAGATAGTCCAGAAAGCACATTCATAAGTTAAAAAGGATCCCGCCGCTACCTAAATTCGAGCGTGATTAATAGTGTATCAAAAGGTGTGTGATCCCTCTCCCTCTAGACACTAAGGTAAGGCAAGCAGTATTGTGTCACTGGGGCATCAGACACTAAGATATACTAAAGAAGATTCCTATGCAGTATTATTATCCTTATTATTAAAAACCCACCCTATTGTTATTGTTAAAAAAAGCAACAGTGAACCCACCCCCCTGCTCTGAGCAGGTTCTGCTCCGTGTGGCAGAAAAGTCGGGGTGTTTGGGTGCTAAAAGCAAGGGTTTGCTTTTACACCTCTGAGCAGCAGTGACCCCACAGGGCTCGGAGGGGCTGCTGCCCTCAGCCCTCCCCACAGCCCTCCCCAGCACAGCCTCAATGCTACCTGCAGCTGAAGGAGCTTTTGTATCTGATTTCCTTGTTTCTGGCTCAGGAAAAAGAAGCCAAAGAGAACAGAAGAGTCTGACCAGTGATAGAGAGAGGATGGAGAGGATGTGGATGTGCAGCTGTGGGTTGGGAAGAAAGGGCTGGAGGCTCAGGGCTCGCTCAGCCTGAGCATTCACATGATGGAGAAACAGAAATCCTTATCCTGCTCCTGGGCTTTTTAACATTCCCAATAAAATACTCACTGCTAAGGGTCTTTGTATGGTACAACTTTGGGTAAATTCCTTAGGAATTTCAGTTTCTCTTTAAGTACTTACATTTTAGTCCTAGCAATAATGTTGGCGTGACCGTGGTGGTCTGAGGACATCAGGAAAATGAGGTTTCCTGTAGCTCCCTCTTGGGAAAAGTATGAGTGAAGGTGTTTTTCTTTTCTCTTGGGCGATTGTCTGGAAGGGGAGCATTTGTATCTGAGATGATACTCTGGCTTCTCAGGTAGATTATACAAACTTGTTCTAAAAATTCACATAATTTAAAATCTAAAAAATCAATTAAAAATGTAAAAATATACCTATTTATCCATAAATAGCAATGACCCTGCAAAATTTATTTGGACCCATTAAGCAGCATTTGAAACAAAATGCATTTTTAGAAAATCTGATCTATCACATAGTCTGTCAAAAGAAATAGAATGGCTTTCTGAGCTGGATGAGAGGTTTGGTTTTGGTGAGCTCCTTGACATTATTTGCTTTAAAAATTGTTATTAAGAAAGTGGGTCAACAAGGAAATTCACATACAAAATCTGCCCTTGAGTAACATTAAAGTCCCTTCCCAAATATTGGGAAATTTGACTTATGGCTGTTCCTCTGTCTGGGAGTCATGTTATGAAAGGCCACCTTGCAACATCTCCAGCCACATCTCCTGTTCAGAGAACTCCTCAGACCACCTGAGCTCACACTTGGACCTGAAGCATCCAAAAACTTACTGTGGCTTCATGTCCCAGCCCCAGGCATTGCTCCATCCCATGGGTGGGCCAATTGCAGGATTTCTTTCCAGACCTAGACCCAGATTCTGGGAAAAAAAGTCCAAAAGTTTCTTGGAGATCAGACCTCAGGCTTTGGTCCAAGGTCATGGCTTCACATTCAGCCAGACACACCGGGAACCAGGCTCTGGGCAAGGAACCAAGTGTGGGCATGGGCAGCCCTGGAGCAGTTCAAGATGGTCTGCTGGAAATTTGGCTTCAACATCTCCTTCAGCTCTCTTTGGACTCCTCTGTCCACACTTGGCATTGCTTAAAACTTGTTCTGTCCTCCAAAACCATGGAACAAGATCTGAGAGGAAGAGGGGAACAAAGAGTAGCCGAAGAGAGGCTCAGCAGAGGGACAAAGTTTGTCTGTCCACCATTTTAAAGGTCTTTGTCATCAGGATTGCCTTATTAGCAACCCAAAGTTGATTTATTTTCTTTTAGTCTGGTGGTTAAGACTTCTTGTGGGAGATTGTCACCAGGAATGTGTGGTACAGACATGGAGGAGCTGAGTGGTTGGAAGGGAAGACTTTTCAGGGAGTACTGGACTATGATTTAGGAGAAGAATGAAATTCTTTATGTCAATAAGCAACAAGCAGGCCCTGTCATTGTTTATACAGGCTTAAATAATTTCATGGAAATGATGAGCATTATTTGTAGATAATTCTAATGTGAGTTAACATGAATGAGAAGTGATGATTTATGGCATGGTTGTGCATGGAGCTGTGTATCAGAATTTCTTTGATATGATGCCACAGAAAAATATATCTTATACCTTCAAAAAAAATTCTATGTGAAATAAGTAGCAGCCAGATATTATCTGTGCTGCATGTATATAAAACCAGTTTTCTGCAATCTCTGATTATGGGACAAATCCAACAACTTTTCAAGACACAAGTCAAAAGATCTTTAGAGATTCCAGCGTAAGAGGTTGAAGAGGAAAAACTCAATTTTTCCCATGCAATCCCTGAGGATGAGCTATAAGGTCCCTTTCCACCCAAACCATTCTGTGGTTCTGTGAATTGATGATTCTGTGATTCTGTGATTAAACACCAGTCATGTACCTGTGCTGCAAAAGGACTGCATGACATCATCCTTATCCTCATCCTCATCTGGCACTCCTGCCTCTATATCATACCCTCTGTGCAAATTTCCAGCAGGCCTTGAAAAGTAATTGCTAACAAATAAGAGAATAAATCTCTGTTATCTCTGACTTGTACAAAATTTGCAGCAAGCAGCTGGCTGGAGCGATGTTGATTTTTGCCTCACCAAATGCAATTTCCATTCTTGTGGTCAGTAGAAAGCTCAGGCCACCACGTTGGATTTAGGACCTGCTGACATTTCTTGTTCTAGCAGAAAGGATCTCATTTCAGAACACACCAGAGGCAAATCTGCACAATTTATGGTCATTTGGCATTTAAAGTTGTCTCTGTATGGAAGTCAAGGGCATTGCTGCATTAACTCTGCACAAAGAAATCTGGAGCCAGGAGTTTTGGAGCAAAAACAGAGAGGGAAAAACTGCAGAAGTTAACAAAATATATCTCAAGAGGGGAAATAAAGGAACTAGCATGGCTGGAAGCCCAGTTTCTCCCTAAGAACAAGGTTTTCTCCTCCTGAATGGTGAAAAATGGCAGGAAAAGTTGCAAAGATCCTTCCCTCTTCCTTATTCCGTGATCAGACCTGTGTGCTGGTCCTGGGCACTAGCAAAAAATGGTTTTATTTCCTGCCTGCAAGTTGTCAGACTGCACCCACACCTTCCCTAAGGCCAAAATTATCCTGGTTCTCCCCTGCTTGCCGTGTCTGATCAAGCAAACAGGAGGAGAGAAAAAGGCTGGGAGTCTCCCTTCATTCAAGCAAGTCAATGTTCAACCTCTCAAAGGCCACACAGAAATGAAGTTGTCACCTAAATATCCTTAACAGGCTCTTGATATGACACAGGGAAAATGTGGTAAGACGGGGTTTGAAATCACAGCAGAAAACACACGTGGGATTTGGGCTGTGGAAGCACAGCAAGGTTCAGAGGCACAATGCCAGCAATGGTGTCCCAGCCCTGGAAACAGATCCCAAACCAAAGTTCTCCTGAACCCCACCCTTGCAAAAAAAACCCCTACCGACTTATCCATGTAAAGGATCATTTTATGACTTTGTTCTGATCCCAAAAGAAACTTTGAGCATCACTTTTCCCCTCGCCTTCCCCCAGCTGAAAGAGCTGCTGGGGTTCCTGGTAATGACACGAAGACCTTTCCAAGAGGAAGTGCTTCCACAGCAACCAAACGGGGCTGACTGGGGTTGGCACAACTCACAGGCAAGCACGGCTAAGAGGCTTCTGAAAGACCATGAAGAAACAAAGCAGTGCCTCTTAACTCAGTTTGAGGGATCCAAACAAACCAAAGGATGTCCCAAGAACGTGGGGGTGAGATTCTTGGAAGGGCAGAAGAAGAAAGGAAAGATTTTCGTGGGCATAATGTGTGCAAAAGTGTTCAGGCACAATGCAAACTGTAAGAAAAGCGCCCACTCTGACCAACAGGGCTTCCAGAGGATGGAGCTCAGCACTTAACTTGCAACAAGGTGGGGACCACGGCATCCTGCATGTCCACCCTCTCCCTCTGCCTGGTGGCTGTCCCTCCCCAACCACGCTGTTGGCCATGAGAATGGCTTGGGATCATGGCAGCCCTCCAGAGGGGTTGCCTTTGGTTTGTCTTTGCTTTCAAAGCACCCCCAGGTCCCTTGTCAGAAGAAGGAGAGATAATTAAATATAATACATGGTTTAAAATATAAAATTCCATCCCCATAGTGTCTCGACCTCCATCTCAGTCTCATCTCTCTGCCTTCTGGATTGTCCCTCTTCTTGCACTCAAGCTTATCTTGCTGAGTTTTTCCTAAGATGGGATCATTTCCAAACTACTCTGGTTCAGAGCAGTACCACAACATGTCCCTCTTGAGGCCATGTCTTCTGCTCATGCAACTGCCCTGGTCACCATCCCTCTCCTCCAAGGGCCTACACAATGTTTCCATGTATTACATGGGAATTATGTCACCTTCCTGACAGCTAATGAGGAACCACACAGTAACAACCTCTCATTGTTACACCTGCCCTGAAATCTAAGCCAGAAACAAACACGTGTTCAGTCTGTGACTCCAAAACACCTAAAGGTGTCATCAACTCGTGCCATGATGTAGCAATTCCCACCTAACACTTGTCAGCCACCAGTTAGTTTGATCTACAAAAGCCCTGGCTCAGTGATTTATTCCTGCCCTGCGCTTCTGAAGATTCCCAAGAAATGCAAATTGCCTACCCTGCGCCATGAAATAGTTTCACCTAATGATCTTAGAAAGAGAGTATGAAAGAAATCTGGACTTCACGGCTCCAGTTCGCTCATCACCGTGACCTCTTCCACAAATGCAGGCTCGGACCTGCTCGTTTTCCCCCCAGAGTAAGCTACAAGAAAGTATCTGCCAGCTAAGGGTGTCCTAGAAAGAGGAAAACCTTAGCTGTCAATCTCCTGGAGAAGTTCGACATGTGGGCAGCTGGAGCAGGCAGCTGCCAGCACTCGGATGTGGCTCGGCGGCTGCAGGGAGGCTTCACTGCCGGGGAGTTGACCAGCCCATGTCACTGAAGGGTCCCTCGCCCGTGGCCGACCTCGGCGGGGGGCCACAGGGCGTGCAGAGGTCAGAGTCGGTGTCCGACTCCCCTTCTGCAATGTAGGGTCTGATTTTGGCCACGGCTGCATAGCAACCGTTGTTAAGGATGTCCAAATTCTCTTTGGACTGGGAGATGCTAAAGCCGCTGAAAGAGCGCTCCAGTTCCTCGTGGTCCACCGAGGGGATGGAGATGGACGTGTCGCTGTCTCTCATGGCACTCTCGTGGTGTTTGGTTGTAATGTCTTCGTTCCTCAGGTACTCGGCGCTCGCCCGGTGCCCGCCGCTGTAGGCGGACAGGGAGCGCTCGTGGGAGGGTGGAGGTGGGATCCGGACCAGCGAGCCGGGGTCTCCGACGGGCGAGGAGCCGTGGCTCTGCCGCTGGCACGACGTGGAGGGCGGGCACGCGTTGCTTGGGGCTGGTGGGGCAGAGAAGTTCTTCTGACCCATGGAGCTGGTGGACCTGATGATCTTGATGATGCAGCCGTTCTTGTCAATGTGCTCCCTGCTGTCTTCGGGGCTGTGGTAGGGAGGGGCTGGGTCTGGTTCTTTGGACCCAAAGTAAGCCTCTGTCTCTGTTGGTGGGATGCCCATCCGCTGCATGTAAATGTTCACCAGGAAGTCCAGCTTCTTCTCCATTGACTGAACCTGAAAAACATCACAGTTCCAGCACTATGTGCAGGCTGAAGCACGTTAACATCCTGACTATGAGCAGCTTTCATGGAGGCCCAAGTATGGGGCTGGGCTTCATAGATCACCTGTACCTACACTGACCCACAGCATCTCAAACTTTTAGTGAATATTTAATTGTTCTGAAGGGTTTGATTCTCCACCTTTTAACAGGGTTTTCCTTGTTACAGGATTTTCCTTATGCTCCTCTAATCTTTTTGAGAGGCACCAAGTTCCAGAAAAGTTGGAGCACACTTGCTCCTTCCAGCTCCTTCCTGCACTTGGCACATGTCTAAGCTCAGAAGAACATGGGGATTTCTGAGCCTTATTCTCTAGGAAGATTTTTAATCTTCAGCAAGGCCAGCAGCACCAGCAGCCAGGCTCAGGGACTCATTTGAAGCATGTCCAGTGTGGTGGCAATATGCTGTTTTCAAAAATAATGTAGACTTTTGACAAACTCACTAAACTAGACTCAAAGTGCCTGGCTTAAAAGTAGCACTTAGGCTTCCAAGACATTTAATCCCCTTTCATAACATCCACATTGCTTCTTTTTCAAAATATTCTTGGCTCTCACTTTTTTTTTAACTAAAAGTTAACATCCCACTGAGAGGAAAAGGCAAGAAAAATCCAACACAGTGCATGCAAAACCCTCTGACAAGACCCCCTTCCTGACCCAAGATACCTGTTTTTCAACTTTTCCAAGCCTGCCCATCATGCTGGGGTCTTCAGGCAGCTCCCCCTCCGCTGGCCCTTTGGTCCGATCCTTGTCGGTCATGGAGGATCCTCTCCCAACGATCTGGTCAACTCTACCGGGATCAGAAAATCCCCCCACCCCCGGAAAAGGACCTGGAGTCAGTTGGAGGCAGCAGGTGAGGAGGGCACCGCTTGTGGTGCCTCCATGGGACAAAGCAACAGCCTCTCTCCCAACTAACACTCCAAATTACTCACAGACACGCAGTGGCACTGAAGTGTTAATTCAGATGCAAAAGTCAGAGCAGTATTAGCAGAGTTTGAAATTATCCATTTCTGTTTATACAGGTAAAACCTGGCACATTATGCACAGTAAATTTACCCGCTGCAAAGAGTTTCTTTAACTGGCTTTCTTCCAAATGATTAACTTCTTATTTGTACTGAGAAATTATTATTTTGGAGGAAGATCAAGTTTTCTGTCTAGCATATATCAATTTTTCAGTCTTTGCAGCAGTTTCCTCTCCTCGATGCAAATGTCAGTGTGTAATTCTCATGTCCATGAAAATGAGCTGCTTGTCCTAAGATCCAGACAAACAGATGCAGTGATAATTGTTTTAGTGGAATTACATCAAGGCTGAATTTAGCCAGAACTCACCAAACATTGCCAAACTGTTTTCATCTCAATGCAGTTCACACTTGTACTGTTGGATGTTTCTTATTAGCAGGGCTCCCAGCTGGGAACAGCAGAGGAGGCTCCTGCCAAATCAGCCAGGAAAGGTTACAAGGCACAAAACTTGGTACTGACTTCTTTACACATCACATTTGCACTTCCTCACTCCCAGTGTGGAAACACCTGGGTTTATTAACAGCTCCATATGCAGAGGAAGAAGGAGGGAGGAACCAGTTAGGAAGCTGGGACTCAATTTTATTAGAGGAATCAAATATAAATTTCTGGAGAGTAAACACCAGAGCTTCTTGATCCCTCCAAAGTCAGGGGAGCAACTAATTTTTGGAATAACTTCTTAATGGTGGCCAGGTTTATAGAATAATTCTTTGCTGGGCAAACTTTACTTTTGCATAATGCACCAAATATAAGGGTGGTGGGGGAAAGAAGGGTTAATTAATCTGACTGAAACCAGGTTGAGGTATCTTGAGCGAAAACTCAAAATGCTTCTTACGCAGTTCTGCCTTGTGGGCCATGGGTCCATGCACCAGGAGGAGGAAAAGGAAGGTGCTGAACACAGACTGACAGGGGAAAATGAACAAACAAAAACCAAGGAAAGGAATGAGATGTGAGGCTATTTCCAACACAAGAGCTATCTGTTTTCTTCACACTGGACAGGGACTTCATATGGATGTTGGCTGTTGACACTGAGGGGCAGGTACCAGGGGGAATAGACCAGAGTGGCTCCCTTAGCTTATATCAGAGCAACAGCACTTTACAGCACCAGATCTGGCTCAAAGAGATGAAGTGGATGAGCACATCACACCAAAGACAGAAAATGTAAGCCAACAATTGTTTCAGAGTTTAGCTTTGATCCCAGAAGCTACTTCATTTGGGCAGGGATGTGACAGAATTCTGTCCTGCTTAGAAAGCCATGTTTGATCCTTTGCTTAGCAATATAAGCACAGGAGTACAAGGAGCACCAAGTGCTGGAATTACAAGTGTGAGGAATATGCATGCCTTATTTCTCTCTTGTAATGGGAGAAGGAAATCACTGACAGGTACAGGAACTCCCCACAAGGGATGCAATTACTGACAGGACATACAGCACAAGAAATCCTACGACACTGTCGTTACCATGTAAGCAAAGAGCTGTTAAATTGGATACCTCGGGCTACCTTGGTGGGAAATCACAATCAAGGCGTGGTACAGCCACTGTATGAACTCCTCTCCTGTATGCACAAGCAAGTAGACTGGTAAAACAATGAACACGAGTTTAAAGAGGCCCAAAGTCTAAATGTTATTGAATATTGCAGAAGGCCAAGAACAATCAGGGTACTCTGTCCTCCTGTCCCATCCAGCACGGCACTGACACTGAAATGTGCCCACTAATGGAAATGAGATGTCCCTCACCAGCTGTGGAGTGGAGCAGGGAGGCAGGACAGACTGTGACACAGAGAGGAGAACCCAACATTCATAGTAAAAACAGAGGGAGTCTTGTGTGCTCTAATTCTAACCTTGCAGAAATCAAGGCAGGACTTCTGCTGTCTTTTCATATCCTAAAGAGAAGAGTTATCCAGAGAGTGGACCCCACATGGCCCATTTCAGTGGCCAGCTGGCGTTTTGCAGATGGAGTGATCACTAAGAAGAGCACTAAATTGTGACCCACCTTCAAGGACACAGCCTGCCTTTAGATCTGCTGGGATTTAGGAGCAGGGCTGAAGCCCACCACAGAGCTCACCTATAAAGCATTCAGAAGCCCTTTCCCATTATATAATTGACACCAGAGCCCAGAATTCCTGCTTGACTCATTCCCTTTGTGTTTACACCTGAACATAATCCCAGTTCCTGGGGTGTTTGTTTTCCACAGCTCTGAGGAAGCAGAGCCAGATCTCTCTTCAGAGGCAGGGCAGCACCAAGGATGGTGCAGGGGGCAGCTCTGGGCCTCTGACTTCAGTGCAGAGAGGAGAGAAGAAGGTGGACCAAGTCCTTCTCTCTTTATGGGAGAAACCAGGCTGGAGTTCTCCCACCCCTTTGCTTTCCATGGCACAAGCTGGACCACAGGAAAGTGCTCCTACCCCCAGCAAAGTGCAGAGATTTCATTTGTGCCTTATCTGATACAAGAGAAAAGAGGAATTCCTTGTGAGCTCCCAACCCACCTGCACCGAGCTGAGGACCACCAAGAGCAGGAGGTCCTTTTAGCCATTACAAGACTTTAAGATTTTGTCCAAACTGGGCAACAAAGCTCAAAAGATGAAGAAGAGAGAACATATTCCACTTTAGCAAGCAGAAGAGGATAATTTATGTTCTTACAGAGTGACAAAGGACCAAGAATCTTCTGAGGTGCCCATCCCATTTCTACACTACAGCCCATGGGGAGTCTTGTGTCCTCTCAATAATTATTTTGTCTGTGCCAAACACACGTGTGCAGAGGGAAGAATTCAACTGAAGCTGTGGAAGAGGCAGCCCCATGTTTTTCCTTTCCTGGCAGAAGAGGACTCAGAGATTTCTAAGGATGCATGACAAACTGTGCCATCTGCTGTCCTTGGTAGGCTCTGCTGGGCCTCAGTTTGGGAGGGAGAGAGAAGAGGGGATTGCTCTTTAAAGTGGACTTTACTGCCTTTCCTTCTTTCTAATGATAGAAAAAAAATGTAAATTCTTGCATCAGCCACAGTGCAGGTTTTCTCATGCTTCATTATGCTTCATGCTAACAGTGCATGCAAAGAGGTGTAATATGTCACCCTCGGGCCAAAAGCAGACATCAAAAGGTCAAATGGCTCAAATGAGATAAAAATGAAGTGTTTGGGAATAGTAAAGTCTTTTCTTTGTTGTTTCTTTATCTCTTATAAGTTTTTGTAAACAATCCAGGCATTGAAGCCAAACCCCCTTCATCCATGTCACAGGACTGGCTACTTACCCTTTCATTTGGCAATAAATCTTGTTCTGGACAGATTTTGATCAACAACTGTTGTCTAAAAATTACAGCTGAGATTGCACCTATTCTAGGCTAAATCAGCCGATCAAGGGAATTTTATCCAAATTGTCTGTGTGTAGAGCATGGAGCAAACACCATCAGCCAAACCACAGCTGTGGGCCTCTACCAGGATCCCCCTGCCTTTACTGGGACCTGCTTGCAGGAAGATTTTGGCTGAACTGAGCAATCCATAGGGTTAAGACAGCTCATGGGACATCGCTCCCACGATGTTTCTCTGGGCAGAATTCAGCTAAAACAGGGGTGAAAAGCAGAGGCTGGAGCCATCCCTGGGGACCTCACAGGACACGTCCCCATGGCACAGACTCACGTGGTGCTGGGGTGATGAAGGGCTTGGCAGCAGCAGAGCCTGACCAAGAATTTTTGGATCTGGGCTTGGGGCTGCTCAGAGCTCTGGTTCCCACCCATCAGCCCCCTGAGCACCTCACAAGTGCCACTGGTGTCTGTGGGAGGATAAAACTGCCAAAAATTAAGTGCAGCATAAGCCTTTTCATGGGTGGGAACAGAGATCTCAGCAGCCTCCTGTACCCTGCTGCTTTCTGCAGCCACAGCTCAATGAGGGGGAAATGAAAAAAATCACTGGAAAAGGGAGAAATTACAAAAAACCCCTCTAAACATCCCAGGAGCCTTGTGGGCATGTGAAAAGGATTTTTAATCAGTATTAGGAACTGTAAAAAGGGGGGGGGGGGGGGGGAAGTCATTAGCATGAAGCTGATACAGCAACAGACCTGAACTGAATAAAATAAATATCCCAATTTGAGGCCTCCTCCCCTCAGATCCATCAATCACCTTTGCTGTGTATGAGGCACAGGTTTTCATAAGAAAATCTTGCCTTTAGTAAAGTCTTGTTGCATGTATCATTTTAAAGGTTAAATACAACATAATCCTATTGAATATGTATTTTTATTTTAAAATCTAAATGTTTCTTCAGACAACAAGGTTATTTCATTTTCAAAGACTTGTTTTGGCAGGGAGGAGAAATGGGAAAAAAATGCTCATCTAAAAGTGTTTTTTTTTTTCAAGCATAAAGCTTGGGGCTTCTGGAAAATTCTATTTTTTAATGTTTGAGCTAGCTGAGTGGGAAAATGTAAGCTTTCAATATTCCTTTTACTTACATTTCTCTAGTGAAGATTACTCAGAGCAGCTTAAATAAAAATCAAGAGATTTGTCACATATTAGCTCTTAGGGAGGCAAATATGTTTAGGAAAAAATATTTAAGGCTAAGCTTGCTGAATTTATAAATCACCTACTATTTCTGCATAGAAAATGAATTTCTGGCAAATATTTATACCTGCCTTGGGCTCCAGTGATCTCAATGCAACAATGAAAAATACAACCCAGCTCATGGCCTTGCTGCCTAGACCTCAGAATGTCCTAAAAGGGGAATTTTTGTGAGAATATATTCCTCATGGCATGAGCTTCAGATATGGTTTTGCTTAAGGAGAGAACTTAATGAGAAATCTCTCACTGTGTGACTGAGGGCTGGGTTTGGCTCCTGCTCCTTTTGCTTGGAAAATCAGGATGGATTTATTATTTTTTTGGAATATGGGTCCCATAGTTGTAATATTTTAACACAATTTTTTTCCTCCATGGTCAGTAGAGTGGCACCAGCAAGAAATAGAGACCATTGTGTTCATCAGCTACAAAACACTTCATTCTTACTTTGCCCACTGAAATAAACTCATTTCATTGTCCAAAGAGCTGCAAAGGCTCCTTTGCTTGTGTGTGGACAGTGTCATTCTTTAGGAAGTGGATTATTCACTTTACATTGGCTTTGTGGGTAAATATTCCACCTTTTACATTTGAAGACAGCCTGATAAAATATGAGATTTTTTGAAAAGATATAATTTAGCTTTCTAACACCTCAAAGAAGACTGAAAATAGGAAACAGGCTCTCTGAAGGAACTGATGGTTATTGATGACTGAATGAACGTCCCCCTTTTTGTACCCCTCTGGTTTGAAGGCAAATCAGAGCACACCCAGAGCAGCAAACCCTTGTGAGTCATGATTTAGCAGGCTGCACTGCTAAGTGAGAAATGCCGTCATATAACTGGCATGAAAGGGGTTTGACATTAAGCAAATGAAAAAAAATTCCAGAGAAAGCGGCATTTTGGTGAATCCTAACCTAGGCGAGTATTGGGGAGACTCTTTGGAAGAATACATGGGTCCTTTGGTTGGATACTTCTTATGCCGGGGAGTTGAAGGGGGTGGGGGACCCACAATCATATCTATCCTGGCAAAGTAAATAAGAAAAAAGACACCAGCAAAATGCATAATGAAGCAACACGTAGAGAAAAGTTGGTCAGAGAAAAGTCGCGGAAAGGAACAACTGAAAAACAGAAGGACAGGGAGAGAAAGAGAGAGAATTTGAAAATATATTCTGCTGGAAACAGAAGGCTCTCTCCTACCACCTGGTAGTTGGTGAAAAACCAGAGTCTTACCCACCTCAGGGTAAGATTTGGAGATTTAGGCACCACTGCAACATCATTAGGAGTTCCCCCCGCCCCAGATATAACAGGCAACATGCTTTACCCTCTGGAATATATTTGCATATGTGAGGCAATATCCCATTGAGGTGGCTGGATATGAAACAACATATATTCATTCTCCTTTCAGTTCCAGTGCTAGAGAACACATCCTCAGCTAGTTCAGGGAAGCATGAGCTGCTGGGGGTCGGCGAGGAACGCTGCAGGAATGGATAACTCAATGAATGGGAGACATCCATGGTTGGCAAGGTGTCAGGATGGAACACGAGACAATGTGAACACAACACTGAAAAGAGCACATTGCAGACACAGTGACAGAGGCTTTACTGATTAGAGAGGAAAGTGCATGTAAACACCCCAGAAATAGGCTTGGATGTAGCTTTAATCCACCAAAGGCCTGGCTAGGGCAGTTCAGAGCCAGCCCTGCTGAGCTGAGCTGGCACAGAGAACACAGAGCTTTGACTGATGAAGGAAAGGGACATTAAAATATCTGTTCCCCAAGGTGCCCCATGACTTCCTCCCTGGGATCCATCACGTGTGTGCAGGGACCAACATTGGCCATGGCCTTGTCTACAGGGGGTCCTCCCAGCTGTACTGGGCAGGTGACCAGCCGTGGGACCTGCTGGTGTCCAAAGTGTGGCCCCAAAGGGGTCTGCTCCCATCACCATCACTGATCTCCTGCTCAGTGGGGACAGAGAAACCACTGAAACTGCCTGGTAGTCCTGGATCCCAAATCCAGGCGCTTCATGTTTTTGAAGCAGCTCCTGGTCCTCCTGGCTTCCCTGTGAGAGGAGGGGTGGTGGCCTTGTCCATCCCCAGAACCTCATCCTCACAGTCCCACAGCTACAGCCGAGGGAAGAACCCCTCAGCTTGAAAGCTGTAATTCCTTACCCCAGCCTCCTCAAAAAAGCAGCCAACCAGACTGCTTTGGCTTTTCAGCACATCCCCCTGAAGGACTGGGAGACTTGGATGGGAAGTGAGGCAATCTGCCACAGCCCTCAGGGTGCTGAGGACTCAGGATCCCACCTGGAGCCAGCAGAGATGACAATCCTGACGGCCCAGTACCCACTGCAGAGGCAGCCTGGAGGCCTCTTGTTTCAGGTTACTAAAGTTAGGAAATCTCAGTCCCCTCCTCCTCCTCTTCCCCCTCTATATTCAGCTGCACATCTTGGATCTATGATCACCGAATTTGTACTGAACAGGAGTGAGAGGCTCACAGAGAGGAAATTCTCCAGGATATTTTGGTCTCCATTGCAAGGGAGAATGTTCCTTCTGGGAAAAGCACAGTGTGCAGCAGGGCTGAGAAAGTTACCTCAGCGTTTTGAGCATCAAAAATAGCAGAGTTAAAATGGTCTCTGAGAGATTCATGGCAGAACAGAGATTCCTCCTTTTCCCAAGACAATTTTCCTGCTTCATTCCTGGGGTTCATGTCAGCTGTTTGTATACACAAACACTTCTTTTCTTCACATTTGCTGACTCTACCAGGGGACTTAGATAGGTTTGAAATTAAAGGAAAACTTCCTCAATGGCTTCTAGAAGAATCTGGGTTGCCACAGCCATCAAGGGAAGCAATTTCATTCTCCATGTGTAACAGCAAATGATGTATATTTTTGACTGGAGATTGCCCATGGCCAAGCCCTGCCACAGTTCTGGGTGTCCTTCAAGCTCAGCAGAATTGGAGCTACTTCTGCTGAGCCAACACAGTCTGGGATGTTGGAGGCTTGGGGTCTGCTTTTCCCATCGGGGCTGAGGGAGGACTGGTCAGGCTAAAAGATTAAACTCTTGATTCTCTGTTCAAGGAATCAAATTTATGTGTTGGCTTTTTTTTTTTTCTTCCAGGAGAAACATGAAAGAAATGGAACCTTCTCGGTTCTGTTTGTCCCTTTTCCACATTCCTTCTCCTATTAAAATGAACACATCTCCCTAGAATCTGAGCACAGAAGCTGAAATGCAGCTCAGCTAAACCCCACCTACGTCGGTGGGCTTGGATGAGAAATTCCCATCTGCATGGATTTTCAGCAGACTGTGCCATCCGAGGAGGGATTCCTCCTGAAGTGGCTTAGCATCCCAACAGTGGGAGGGAGCCGCTGCCTCCTCACTGCTCTCTGTGTCTGTGGCAGCAGGGCCACAGCCAGGACACCAAATTTTGTCTTACAACACCCCCAGAAAGATACCAAATAACCCACATGAGCCTTAACGCTGGGGCACCAAACCCCTGCACCCTGCCAGGAGGACCATGGAGACACCCACCTGCCTTTCCTATGGGATATACCATAATGAAAAATCTCCCAAAATAAAGCAGGAGGATGAGCTATGACTTTTGTATGTCCTGTGATGGGCAGTAGGGGTGTTTTAGTGGCAGTCCCTGTCCTGCTTATCCCTGTGAGTTCCAGCCATAAGCACTGATGTTTTCCTTGAGGATTTGTCTTAGAAAGGAAAAGAATAAGCTGTAGCTGCAAAGGAAAGTGTCTCTCTCTTGGTAATACCTCCACAATGAATAAAAAACAGTGGGAAATGAAGCAAAGAGAGGGGTCTCTTGCCTGGCCTGAAGGTTTTTAATCCGGGAGAGCATGTCCAGGTGCCCAGCTGAGTACTGCTCGATGACATCCATCACGTCGTAGGGCCGAAGGCTCTCCTTAAACTTGCGCTTGGAGACGAGAAACCTCATAATGCTGCAGGAGACAGAGAGCAAAATCATAACACAGTCCCTGGGTGCAGCCTGACCTGCTTAATGGCGGATAAAAAACACTGCAGAGAGCTGCTTTGGAAGGAAAATGGAATAAATCCCAACCCTGTGGATTTGGGAGAGGATGCAGCAATAGGAGAGGGGAAGGGGGTTGCGGGGGCTGGTGGCTGAAGCCCTGTCTGCAACAGGGGGTCCCTGATGCCCCTTGGACTGTCATCTGTGCATGTGCTCTCTGCACCACTTTTATAAATGTCAGCAGTAAATCTCAGAGATGGTGAAAATGGTCTTTTGGATGCATCCCTGTGGGGGATTTTCCTGTTTCTCCATTTATTCCTTCCCTAAGCAAAAATTGCCCTTCCTGGCAAAATTGCCTGTAAAGCAGGGCAGGCCACCCAGGGGAAAAGCAGCCTGCAGCACACACATGTCAGCATTTTCCAGCACTTCTTGGGCTTGACACTTCTCATTTTTCTCTATAATTTATTCTTCTGGACTGCATCCCCCCTCTCCCTCTCTTACCACACTGCCCTGATGCTGACTTTCAGCCCTGGTGTCAAATCTTCTGTCACAAACTCGCAGTTGCAGCTTTTGTTCTCATCAGGAATGTCTTCTCCAGGGAGGCTTGCTTCTGGGTTTGGGACAGGGAAGGAGAAACACAACACGTTACTGTTTCCCGTGCCAGTGCCACGCAAGGAAAGATGAGGCAGATCACAAACAGCAACCCCAGGGGAAGGGGCAGAGAAGCCTTTGCTGAGCATCCAAATGAGAGTGTTTCTCAGGATGTGCTAAGGTGACATTCAGCAGAGCCAACTGCAGCTCTCACCCGTCTCTGTATCAGTGAATCTCAGCATCACTGGGGTTGGAAATGCCCTCTAAGATCATTGAGTCCAACCATTCTCCCAGCATGGCCAAGCCCACCACTAAACCATGTCCCCAAATGCCACATCTAGATGTGGTTTTAATCCCTCCCAGATGGTGATTCCACCACTGCCCTGTGCAGCCTGTTCCAGGGCTTAACCACCCTTTCAGTGAAGAAATTTTTCCTAATATCCAACTTAACGCCCCCTGGCACAACCTGAGGTCATTTCCTCTTCCAGTCAATGCCTGACTCTTTCTCCTGTCCCCATCCATACATGCAGAAATATAAACATTATCAGGGGTATCATAAGGGGTTTTCTTGCCTCTTCTAATCATTATTGACTAGTTTGGGTTGGAAGGGACCTTTTAAAGGCCCCCCCAGTCCAACCCCCTGCATCTTCAACTTGATCAAGTTGCTCAGGCTACTCTGCTAAAAGACTGGGAGGGGAAGGAGTTCCAGCACCTTGGCTGGCAGCTCTGCCCTTCTTAGGTGGGGAGGGAGAGGATGTGGGGGCCAGCTGGGAATCTGGGGTCCAGCACAGCACCCCAAGCCCTCACCTTCTGAGTTCTGCCGCGACGCCGCTCCCTTGATGCGGAACGCTTGCCGGGCTCGGCTGCGGTCTCCGAAGCTCCAGCTCTTGGGCACTTTGCTCGGGCTGTCCTCGATGCTCTGGTCAGCACTGGGGGACCTCCTGATGCCCTGAGCCTGTGGAGAGCCTTTCCCTTTGGTGCCAGCACCGCGGGGACTGGAGAAGACACGATCTTTCAAACTGACCTTCTGACTGTTCAGAGAAACACGTTGAAACAAAGACAAAAAGGAGACAGCAGGAGGAGTCATTCTGGAAACCACGCAGTCCTTCCCCACCAGCCATTAGAAACCAAGAGCACTTCCAAGCAGCAGTGACATGTAGCTTTGCTGTTGGCTTTTCTCTTTTTTTCCAATATGTATTTTTTATTTTTATTTTTGTTTTAAAGAAAGCATTGTAGAAATGTTTCCGTCATCATGAGTGAAATGGGAATGATTCGTAAGAGAGAGAAAATAATGAGGACTTAAACAGAAGCCCCTCATGGGATGCCAGGGCTGGCGGGACAGAATGACATTAACAATGAGGTTATGATTCCTTAAATCACTGATCGATTCCGATCACGAGTTAGGAAGCTTTTCTTTCACAACTGCCTTCCAAAACACTATGACTAATAAGAAAATACCAATAAAAATACCCCAAACCATTATCTTAAAACTTTTGTGTCAACACTTCACTTCTGGTGCTCAGATCTGTCCTTTCCCTTTCTTCAGCTCCTGTATTTCCTCCCTCTTCTTTAGATATTCCAAAGAGCTCCTCTTTCTCCAGTTACATATTGAAACATTTAAATACAAATGCTGAATTGTGCAACTCCTTTGTACCCTATAAAAATTCCATTTAAGCTATCTGCCATCTCCCTAGAGGACTGCTATGGCTGTCATAAACATGCAAAGCAAAATTTTAAAACTCCAGAATATGGCATTTTATTGCCTTTTTCCCACTAGAATCCTTGCAATTATGGTTGGAAAAGAAGCTCTCTCCAGAAACAGAGATGATCTCACTGGGAAATAGTGACCACCCTGCTCTAATTGGTTTCCAAAATCTGAAATTTGCAATTAAAGCCTTTCACCCAAATGAAGACGTGGAATTTTCATGTGAAAATTTAAGAACAAAGAGATTTTGTGAATCTTTATGAAACCACAAAATTTATAGAGACAGCATTGGGGAAAGCAGACTGCAAATAGTTTGGGATCATTTCATATTTTCTTAATAGCAATCTATGATTAAACTCCACTCATTAGAGGTTTGACAATCAGTGCAAGGTACTTGCACAAAAAGCCAATATTTTCTATATAGGTGTACCAAAACTGAGTGAAGACAGGGATTTAATTCCCAACACTCTGTACCCTTGCAGCAGCCACTTATCATTCTGCTGCGAACTCCCTGCCTCAATTTGCGGGAAGAACATTTCAGAAATTTTAATTTCCACATCACCAACCAAAGACCTGCTTTTTTTGCTGTGTCTTTCAGCAACACCAACTTAAAAGTCAGAGCCACGCAGTCCTTCTTTGCCTTCAAAACTGACATGAGGTTCTTCAATCAGAACTTGGCTGCTGGTTTTGAAGCAAAGCAAAACGCTGCTGCCTTTTCCCAGCCGCCGGCTGTTCCCTGCTGACAGGAGCAGACACCAGCTCTGGCCAGCAAGGGAAGAAGATGTGACTTGAGGACACTCAGGGAGCAGATTTGTCGGGTAAGAAGCTGCTATTTTTACAAAGTCACTTTACATTGCGAGACAACAAACATTTACAGGGAGAGAAAGGTGCTTAGGCAGCATTTTGCAGAGTTGTGTGGGGACGGCATCCCCTGGGCTGCAGGGCAGGGTTGGCTGCAGCTCTGAGCTCAGCAGCAATTTCACATTGAAGGGTGGATTGAAGAGAAAATAAAATTTGCTCATGACCAAATTAAGAAAGGCAAAATTATTCCAATTAAAGATGGATTTTAATTCAGGTAAGTGCTGGGGATTGAATTTCCAGTGTGGTGCCCATCTACAAGGTCTATCTGAAAGCCATGGGATCAACAGAGCTGAAATCCATGTCAGAGGCACAAATCCACAAAGGAATCTGGGAACAAGCACGTGCCTAAACACCTTTCTGGATGTAAGCCTTAATTGCTAATGCTACCAAAACCATTGTACATGATGAGCTAAAGGTTTAAAATAAATTCTCACTCTGAGTTTCTTAGAAACCAGATTGAAATTTTGTCTTATGATTCCAAATAGGCCAACTGGATCTTTTTTCTTTATTTTTGTTGATTTTACAGAACAGTTTTTCTTGAATCCACTGTGTTTCAGTAGTATTATTACTTTGAATTACCTTTTTAAAAAGCAAGTTTTATAAAAATGCATTAGCAACACAGCAATATTCAGGATTCAAAGTGATCTCTTTGTGCCCTATCCCCTGTTGAGTTTCTCCCAACACCAATCCCAGCATAAAACCAGTTGCCTTTCTCTGAGTACAGCAGGGCCTTTTCCTTGAAGCCCCTTTTCCATTCCTACAACAAATGTGCTACAAATGTTTGCAAGAATCACAAAAAGCCAAAAATAAAGGGTTGAACTTGGTGAGGGATATGAGCAAAGAGTTTCAAACCTGACAGCATGAGGTGCAACACAATAAAAAACCTCATAGAAATCTGATGAATGATTAAGATCTGGGTGGGTTTTGTTCCCAAGTACTCACTAAGGAAAAAAACCCAACACTTGATGTAACTTCTCTGTTTTAACGTAGACGAGACACCATGAACAATTAACTGATTTTTTTCTTCTGCCATGCAATTGCCTCATTGGAAACAGCACCTGGAATCACATGCAAGTACAATCCCTGCAGAGGAGGATGCTGTTGGGGTCTGCAGGAGCTGGTAGGAAAAAAATCCCAAAGAAATACAGACATACATAGGGATATATGTTGTCAGCTAATCCAAGATCATGTTCTCACTCAACCAGAAAGTCATGCAGAGGGACTCAGAGTATCTCAGAGAGGTGGTGTTTGGGTGTCACTCCAGGATGGGAAATGAGCCTCAGTTGAGTGGGGAGTGCTGTGACATGAAGGTGAGGACAGCAGGAACCCAGGCACACACACAGCAGGGACGGATGGACGCTCACAGGCGTGACAGTGGCACGGGGCAGGAGCTGTGCTCGTGCCAGGGGAAGGAAGGGAAAGGGAACGGTGGCTTTGCAACCAGAGGCACAGGTTAGGGGAAGCCACCAGAGCCTAAGAGGGCATGATTTAATTCTAGGTCCTCATAACCAATCCAGGTGGCATCTATGAAAAGATTTGATAGCAAAAAGTCACCTTTCCAGGCTGACTTTGGGGAAGGTTTATAAACATTCAGGTTTTGACTTGAATTTAACAAAGGATAGAAACTGAGCTGATTTTTCTCTGTTGCCAGTCAAAAAATAAGAGTCCATGCTGGAGAAACTGGATGATGTTCACTGATTTAGTGAGCTTTGCATCTTGGTGAAGTCCAACAGCCCAGCACTCAGCAGAGAACTGACCTTCAAAATGAGCTGCCATCAGCCTCCTTAGGATGCCAGGGGTTTAAGCTCCTGTTTGAAACCCTCTGGTTTGGGGATCGTTCCAGTTCTCTATAGCATTAAATCAGCACTTTTAAAACAATGTGAACTCATTACATTAGCAGTAATTTTGGATCAATAGAAAGTATCAGTTGTAAGGTCTTGTCATTGATTTTAAACTGTGCTTGAGCCATTATTTCATTTTCTTCTCAGCTAGCCAGAATGAGTCGGATTAGCACAGACTCAGATCCATCTCTGCTTCCAAACTCAACCATTATTAGTGCTCATTCTTCTGAGAAGCTGTGGCCAGGAGAAAAAGGTTGTCTCCTGTTGGTAAATGAGGGGCTTTTTTCAAATCAGGAGTTTGTGCTGAGCTTGTGGCATATGAGAACAACTCATTAAAACCAGGCAGGAGTGCCAAGAGTGAATGATGGCCTTTGTGACTGTCACTGGGCTCCAGTCTGCTTGCTGGTATAAGAGGCAGAAACCAATTACTGGAGACATGAATAAAAGGAAAATATAAGTGTGTATGCAAAATTTGCCATGACTAAAACAGAAACCAAGAGAGGGCCTGGCTCAAGCCTGGTTTGCCTCCAGTGATTTCAGAAAAGCCATTGCTGAAAGGTGAATTCAGCCTAGAGAATGGAGTTTCTGGAAGCAGAGAAACCTGGGCATAAGGGAAACAAAACATCAGCCAGTGATCAAGTCATGGTGAACAATCCCTCTCCTTTTCCTCATCCACAGCCACAGTGCTAGACTTGGATGGGAGCCACTGATTCTGTGATGGCAAAGACTGGAGTTGCACCACCACACAAGCACAGAAAAGCACAGGGCCTTGGAGGAGTGAAGGGACGCTGGAGCCAGACTCATGTCTGCAACCTTTGCTATTCTGCAGCATTCTGTTATAATCATCCATCTCTTCCTAATTCAGAGCCCTCTTCTCCCAAACTGATGCTGAGTGCTGTCAGACACCACATCAGCCACATCCTGCCTCTTCTCCCAGCCGTTTGCTGTTTGCCAGCTCGGCTGTTCTGCATTTCAAGAGCAAAGCAAAGCAGCCACGTTGCACCTCTGAGCTGGCTGATCATTCCCAAATGAGCCTTTAAAAAATCTGGTCCACCCAGAGCTACAGGAGAGTCAAGGGCTCTGCAAACACCTTTCCTTCACTGCTCTGGGTGCCCCCTCTTCCCCCTGTGAGGTGCCCTCATCTCTGAGTGTGTCAGGAAAGCGTCTTACAAAGCACAATATGATGGAGCTGATAACCTGGCTTGGTGGAGTTACATTACTGCCTAAAAATGAATGTGTTATTGCATTTATTAACTAAAGATCATTGGTGTAGTACATTAAGAAACCACAGCTTCTAAGGAGTTTCCTATTAATTTACCTACATTGAGTTTTCCATGATTGCCTCATTGTTTGCTGTTATTTCCTTATGTGCATCTTAGATGAGGGCTTTTAGTGCTCTGCCTGAGCTGCATCAAAGTGCTGGCATCTGCCCCAAGAGTTTGTGCAGTGGGGATTGTTGGCAGGCACCCAAGGGTCCAGGGAAACAAGGCATTTGAATTATTTTTATGTCCCTTCACAATTAAACCACAGTTTTACTGAAGCACAGGGTGTGCAACACTACACTCAGGATGGATGCAGGTAACAAAGATGCCCTTGTAGCTATTGCAAAGTCCAAGACTCCTTTTTGACTGGAAGAACCACAGTCTGTCATCCTCCTTTTCAGGGGCTCCAGCAGATTAAGAAGACATTGAGGTAACACTTTGTTCCATCCTCTCTTTCCCTTGCAGAACTCAAGACTCAAGGGGGAGATGAAATGAGGACCACAGTGAGAAGGAATTCAGTAGAAAACAGAAAAAAATTACACTGCTTTAGCAATTAAAAATCCATGCCTAGGAAGACATGCAAGGAAGACATTGAGATCAGAGTGGCTGATTTTCCAGAAAACAGAACCAGACATGGACAGATGAGAGAACAGATTACGAATGGCACTGCTTGTTTTCATCTTTGCCAAAAACAACCTCAGTGTGAAGCAACTGAGAGGAGGCTTTCTCTGGGGAGGGGTCCCTGCTCACACTACACCTCCACAGATAAAACAACCTCACCTGGCAAACACCACAGAAGTCAGGATCATTTTTCAGCTAAGCTATGGACCAAATCTTTGCCATTTGGAAATGTAGTGAAATGCTGCCTGTGCAACTGATGACCATCCAGTATTTACCCACACTTCTCCAGGCTAACCTTCAAGGAAGGTCACAGCACCACCAGATATGTAGCAGGAGGCTGACTCAGAGGCTCAGCCTTTTTATCCAGATGTAAAGGATTTCCTACCATGGAGAAACTGCTTCTTATGAACCCTAGATCATGCCCCATTCCTCTTTGTTACCCATTCAGAGATGGGATTTACCACTCTGCTTCTGAGCACCTGGTACACGCAAATCTAGCCATGAGCCCTACCCTCTAGACTGACAGAGAATAAAAATAGCCAGCAGGTCAAAAAATAGCAAGAAAAGAAAAGATACAGGTTGAAACAATTAATGAACAAAATCAGAGATACATATACTGTTAGAGCTGCAGTTTTATACTTTCAAAGCTGTCGTTTGTTGGCTTTCTGAGGGATACAGAGACTGGTGATTTTGAGAATTAAAACGGACTCCAAAAAAGAGCATGCAAAAATCCGAGTTCACAAACATGCGGCATCACTCAGTGCCCTGCCACTCCTGGGCTGCCCACCTGCCTGGCTGGGGGCGAGGAGCTCGGGGGGTCCCCTGCCAGCATTCACAGCATGCAAACTCTGGGCACTGGGAGATCAAGAAGGTGCATGTTTGCTGCTGAGGAGCAGTGTCTGGGGTGGGGGCAGAGACTCTTCTAGTGCAGGTGTGGAAGTATTTCTGCACAAATCAGATCGGATCGAGGTGTCTGTGTATGTGGCCATGGGTGCACTAAGGGATGCTCGCTGGGAAGTCCCTGAAAACACCTAACAGTTGTCAGCTGGATGAAAAAGATGCAAACCCTGCTTGTACAAAGCCCTGAGCTAAAGCTGTCGGTCCCCCTTGGGGTCTAGAAACAGAACCATTCACAAGGCCAATGCCAACGCTCAGGGGAGCCCGTGTCCCCTATGTCTGGCAGGACAGGCTGAGATTAGTCCTTCTCTAGCTGCGTAGTAGAGGTGCTAGATAGGCAAGCTGTGGCTTCCAAAGGCCACCAGACTAGGAAAGGTCAATTTGTCATGGTCAGAGAGCCAAAGGAATGGTGACTGAGCAGAGGCAGGAAGCTGGTATTTCTCGTGCTACTAACTGGACATTGCTGTACAGTGCAAGTCAATTTGCAAGGATTCCCTGGACCTTGAGGAGGGATGGAGTGACAGGGAGGAAAGGGTATTTAAAAAAAAAAATTAAAATTTTTCATTTTTCTTTTCTTTTTTCCTTTTTTTTTTTTTTTTTAGTTTTCCATCATTTGTTGAAACTTCATTTCCTGGCCTCCTCCCTTGCTGAGCAGACACTGGCTTGGCTCGCCCAGCCCAAACTCCCCCATCCTCATCTCTTCACTTCGTATGCTCTGCACAACTGGCAGCCAGGGAAGGCTCTGATTTGGGGGCGGGCAGTGGGGAGGCTCTTCCACCTTTTTTTTACTCATCTAGTACCTCTATTAAGCAGAGAAGTGATCAGAACGGGTGGTAGCAGGGTAGAGGGAGAATGAGCCGTGCAGCTTTTGATTAGTTTCGTGCGACGCATTTCCCGTGGTACCTAGAGTTTCCTGAGCAGCATCCGCATAGTGACTCTCTGCACGGTTTGCTCTTACTGGAAATGAGGGGAGAGTAAAAATTAGACCTGGAAGCAAATGCCAGACAGGAAACTTTTGATTACGGACTCTAGGTGTAAAAGACAGGTGTTTTGAGGGCCGGGTTCATGACAGGATTGTTCTTTTTGAGTGTTAAGTGAGGAAAAAATAAAAAAAAAAATCAAAAATCAAGAGGGTTTCTGAAATTGGTGTCACTGTGGTCAGTAAATTTGATTATTAGACATGAGGCATTCTGCTCATTGAGTTGGTGGTGTCAGTTTATTGACAATTAACTACAGGAAGATTCTTTATCTGTATTGGAAACAAAAAAAAATACTCTATTCTACCTCTAAATATATAAAAAAAACCATAAGTTTTTTCAAATTGTGTAAAACATGGAAAGACAAAACTGTAACTTTTTTTGTCAAATAATATCCAAAAAGCTCATTTTTTTTTTCTAAAAAAACCCCACTCACAAAGAGAGCTAGTTAATCTATGAATTATTTGCACTTTTTATATGGGAAATACAATTATATTAAGCTTGGCACTAAAAAAATAAAAATAGATAAAAGCAAGGTGTGGTGCAGTCCCTTATGGGAAGGGAGTTGAACATCTGTGTTCACACATCTGGTTTTCATAATGCTTTTTAGACAGGCCCTACCACTTGTGGGGTCTTGCTGACTTTGAGGAGGCACCACCACAGCTCCATCCCAAATGGCTGCTCAGGCACTGCCCTGCCAGTGATCCCCACCAGGACCAGGGTCCTCCACGCCATGGAGCAGCCCTCTACCTGTGGAAGGGGAATGACGTGGCCCCATCACCCCACCAGGCCACCAACCACCAGCAGGCAGCTCTTGCTGAATTCATGGGCAGACTGGAAAGGCTGAAGGGCATCAAATCCCATCTTGTTTTACACTTGAGCTCAGCAATCAGAGGAGCTTGCAGGTGCAGCACCCCATGCAAGCTCAGCTGACACCACCCTCAGCATCCTGGGGACTCCTCAGGTGCCCACAACAGGACCCTGCATCCCCAGGTAGCCCCAGGGGCCAGTGGTGCTACCAGGGCTGTCCTGGAGCTGGCGTGGGTGTGGGATATTGAACATGCAGAGCCTCAGGGAGACGAGTGAATTTCTCTCCTCAGTCTCCTCTGCAGTCCCTCCAGAAAGATGCAGTTCCTTCCATGCAAATAATCCGCTCCCCTAAAGGCAACTGATTATTTCCAGATTACTGTCAGTCCCAGCATGAGTCTCTGACACCAGTTAAATTGGTTAGAAGGCCAAACACCAGCCCAGGCTCATGTGGCCCGTGGGGTTCCTATGGCTGACCCCAGTTTCCACAGGCAGTAGAGGTTCAGGACACCTTGGACATCCTTGGCTGGATGAGCAGGGGCCCACTGAGTCAACCAAAGGCATCCTCCAGTGCGTCCAAAAGCCTTAATCACAGCCCTGAACAGAGATCTTGGGGTTGTGTGTATCTCAGACAGACACATACACACACTGAGAGAGAGATACACACACAGATATACACACACGGTACAAGGGAGCCAGCCCAGCATTCACCCAGAATGAGGCCAAGGTCCTGCTGAGCTCACTGGGGCCAAGGACAAACCACAGCTGAGAACAACCTTCCAAAGAGGTTCCTCTCATTACCTACAGCACTGAACTCATGCTGGACAAAGTAATCTGAGTTTTAGCTTCCGGCTTCCCTGGAATCTTTCTGTTTCTTTTTCTCTGATATGAATGCATTATTTTGATCATTTGGTTCATAAATTGTTATCTTTTCACCCAATTGTATTTTTGAAAGGAAAGGAAGAAATGTGGTTGTGTATGCCTTCAGATGTTTCTCAAACCATTAAAGAGCATCTGAAGCCCACATTTCGTACAGGAGCCTCCACAGCCCTGGCTAACCATGTGTTTGTCTTTTTGACATTACAATCAAAGCAAAACAAACAGAAACGAGATGCCACAGCTAATTTCCAGCCTGATTAACAGAAGAGTAATCACTCCCTCGTTAGTACTCTGATCTGCTAGCTTTCTGCAGCAGGAGGGGTGATGAAAGCCCCAGCACAGAGCAGGCCCCCTTCCCTGGGGGACATGAGGGAGAGTGGATTTGTATTTGGACCCTGCATGGCAGCAGCCTGGTCTCGGATGTGGGATGGGTCCCAGTGCCCCGGCAGCACGGCCAGCCTGGGGAGGGGCAGGGGGCACTGCTCGGCCAGGGCAGGGGCAGGGTGGACACAACACCCAGAGAAACGGGCAACAGGAGGCTCTGAAAGCGTTTGTTTTGTAAAGGGAGGAAAAGAAAGAGGGGGGAAGAGGTACATAGCATGTAGGAAAAGACCAGCATCTCTTCTGCTCATCACAGCCCGGGCTCCACCTCCAGCTGGGGGAGGTGAGCTCCTGGCCCCCAAGCAGGTCAGCACAGAGCGTTCCCAGCACTCAGATGTGGATGCAGACAAGCTCGTGGTGGAAAAACAAAGCAGAAACCATAAAGAAAGGACATAACCTGTCTCTCAGATCAGCCATCCCATTTATGCTAAGACTAAATCAAATCTCTTTCCCAAGAGAAATTCCAGGTGACCCCAAGCCTCTGCCACACTGACCCCATCACCTCCTCACATCCTCTCAGCCCAGGCAGCAGCTCTCCCAGTGCTGTGTGGGCAGAAATGGGCATGGCCACAGCAGCACTGGGGTCAGAGGGCAGGACCCTGACAGTCCCCCTGTGCACTGGCAGAAAGCTTGGGATGCTCTCTGACCTCACAAGGCAATGCTTGTCCTGCATAGCACATTCCCAGCATCCCTTCTCCAAATTAAAGTATATTAAAGTGAAAGATAGTGAAAAAGCTCTTTCTATTCCTTTTGCTGCCAGGACTTTGTGGTGTATCTCTTGTGGAAAGAGGGATATAGGAAATCAGCCACTCCCTACACATTACAAAAACAGGAGGAAGATCCAGCTACCTCCAGGTGTAAGACTGCATTTCCTCACAGCAATGGAAATGCAAAGTGGCAAATCCTTTCCCAGCTGAAGCAGTGAAAGTGTGGAACTGGGGTCTGCTAAGAGAAACAATTCATCTCCAGGAGCTTCCTGAGTGAAGCATCATCAGCAAGTGGGTGATTAATTGCCAGGTGGGCAGAGAAACAGGATGAGTTCTCTTTTCTAAGGGCAGGATGACACACTGAGCATCACCGGCAGGCTGCTGGAAATTAGAGTGGGTGGCAGATTTGAGATGTGAATGTAAAAGACCCAGAAAATTTCGTTGGGGAAAACAGGCAGTTTGGGCCACCTGAACACAAGATTCCTTCCTGAGGTCTGAGACATTATCAGATGGAAGGAAAAGGACAGTAGGAGTAGGTAGAATTGGTATTGTCCTAACAGAACAGAAGGAAGGAGCTTTGGTGCTGCCCTGGCAGCAGAACTGAATGATGTGGAACAAACTCTAAAGCTCTGCACAGCAGCTGCAGACCCTCAGCTTAAGCCCTCCTGGGCTGGGGTTTAGCAACAAAACCCATCAGTGTCACAAGAGACAGATGCACCACAGGAACAGGAAACAGCCCTTGGAAATGAATCTCATGAAGGACCTGTGTTTAAAAAAAAATACTCTGAAAAAGGACAGAGAAGGACTATTTTTAATTCTTTCTGTGACATAAGGTTGAGAAAGTAGAAAATGAGCAGGGAAAAATGTGCAATCTTTATGAAGAAATATTGTACACAACTTAAGATTTCCAGTAAATAAATAGGAACCCTGCAAGGTAGGACTGAGGTTCAAAAATTAAAAATAAGGCTAGTGACTCAGAAATAAGACTATTTCTTGTGATTGCAGGGATGCTGGCTGGTGTAACCCTGCAAGGGACTGCCAGACCTCAGATTTCCTTGGCTGTGGAGGTGATGGGGCTGAACAGGGATTTTGTCTCATTGCACTGTAAGAAATGTGGATTTACCCCTTGATGCATCCAAAGTTTATCATTGGCTGAGACAGGGCAGAGGGGCAGCCAGATCCTGGGATGAAATTCTGACCCTCCTGATGCCACAGGCACGTGGGCTGTGGCCAAGATTTCAGCCTTGGTCTGCTCTTAGAGACCCCTTCCCAAATATTGCTCCCTGCTTTATTAATGCTGGATGGAGGCTGCCTTCACTCGAGCTACACTTAAGACCTCAAGCAGAAAAAAGCAAAAAAAAAATCTGAATAGTTGAAACATGATCTTGGAGATTTGGGTTATTTGCAGGAAAGTAGATGGAGTGCTACAAAGGTTCTGCTTGCAAAGAAAAGCTCAAATGAATGACAGAAAAGAAGGGGGGGGGGAGAGAGAAGGAAGGAAGGAAACATGAAATTTTCCACCCTTTAGTCAGCACTATATCTACCCAGATATCTTTGGTTGGCTTTCATGCCAAGGAAAAATTAGTTTCTGGCCTCTTATAAGCTGGGAGGCATGGCAGAGAGGTACATCTGCAGAATGCCAGGCTCTAGCTGTACTTCTGAAAAATGTATTCGTTGTTTACAAAATTTAGGCTGTAAGCTGTGTTTTGAGGAATGAGATGGAAGATCTGAAAGCCAAGCAGATGATCTCTGCTGATCATCAGTTTGTGTCTCATCAGCCAAGAAAAAAAAAAAGAGATTCAGCTCCAGAATTATTTTTTAAAAGAACTGGAAAATATAGGACAAAAAAATCCCAGAATTAAATACTTCTAAGTGGATGAAGAGTGTCCTAAATGCATCCCAAACACCAGCCCTGTCGCTTTCCCTGGGAGTTATGAATGGAGAAAAGCTCTGCCACAAGTGAGAGCTACGGCTGCCCTTGGAAGGTGCTCACCACGATCCAGAGCACGCTCTGCACCGTGGGCTCGAGGCGTGGAGGGAAGATGAAGCAGGGAATGTGCTTCCTCCCCAGGGAAGGGGGTGGACAAAGGGTGTCTCTGCCATGCCACCTCGTGCTGTGCCAGAGAGCCCCCCGTGTCCCACGGAGCAGCAGGTCCACGCAGTGCCACGAGCGAGAGGAGCTCGGGAGGAGTCGCTAACGCAGTGACTTGGCCATGGCTTCGTGCTCCCCAAGTCACCTCTGCCCAGCACGGGTGACAGGGACAGGCAAGGCGTCACCTGCCCTGGGCACATGTTGAGCCTGCGTTATACCCACTGACTCAGCTACAACCTCAGCAAAGAAATGAAACAAAGAAGTGCAAACCCAACCCCTGCTATCACCCCAGTGAGTGTCTGCCAGCTCTGCCCGTGCTGCCACCACTCCCTGCACCCCCCAGCCTCGCTACCCTGCAGCTCCAGCCTGAGGCAGACTGGAAGGAAGATATGATTTAAGGTCCAGCATACACGTAGATACATTGGACTGCACAGCACAGGAAAAGCACGGTAATACCTAGGAATGCTTCCCTCGATGGTGCCACGACATGGTACACACACGCACACACATAGAAATCTACAGGGAATGCATGGGGATGGCGTGTTGGCAGTGATACAGACCTTGGCGATGGTTCAGGCTGCTGCTCTTTCCTTTAAACAGAAGCAATAGTACATTAGCATGGTGTCAGGTGGCAAAAGATGTTGCTGCTTCACTGTTAAAACATAACGAAACGACAATACCAAACAATACAACTAAGTGGAAGTTGTGGACAGAAGAAAGGGAAAGGAGCACTTAATTCCTGGAGTTTCTGGCCCGGACAGGAGATCACTGGAGACTCACACAACCTCGGAGAAGACACATACAACGCACAGGGTTGAAGAATTTATCCCAACCCATCCTTGTGCCTATGCACAACTGAGACACCTGAGGGTCGTGTGATTTGTGTGAGCACAGGAGGACTTCTGTGGGCTCAGAGAGCGGCCCCCTTCCTTTGGAAACGCACTGTCCTCATGTTTCTGCACATGGGGAAGGGTTTGAACAGCTCCCATGACCTTGCTGCATTCGCTTTTCTTCCCTGGCTATTGGGACAGAGCTCACATCAGATCTCTGAACGCACGGATTCACGCCGGGTGCTGTGACTGGACATGGGTGGGAAGGAGCATGGACCCCTGCCCCGGCATCCTGACACCTCAGGTGGGGTTTATGCCTCCAGAGCCTTCGGCAGCTACTTTACCCAAGTAGCTGGCAAAGGCCACATGGAGGGGGTGGGACAGCACAATCCATGCTTGCGGTTTCCTATTGAGATCCAAAAGTGGATTGCTCTGTAAAACCATGGAGGACAAAGTGAGCTGAACGCCCACAAAAGGGCAGCCAGGACACTGCAAACCATGCTGAGGCCACACCAAAAAAAACCTCTCACCTTCACTGACCAGGCATCATGGTGGCACTTCCCTCCAGATGAGGAAAATCTGCTCTGCCTTCAGCTGCTCTGATTCACAACTCCTACACTGGGGAATGGTGTTTAGTGTGGGGCCTTGATCAGCCCTGCCCCTGCAGCCCCCCAGAGAGGGAGCAGACTGTGTTTCTCAGCAGATCCAGCTCTGCCTCCCCTAACACATGCACCCTCTGAGCATGATGCTGCACCATCCCTGGCCCTGCCGCTGCTCAGCAGTGGCCACTGAGACCTGCTCAGAGCCCAATCTTCTCCCTCAGCTAAAGGCAGCAGCCTGGAGACACTAATAAAAATCTCTTTTCCCCTCTCTTCTTCTTGCTCAGAAAAGCTTGGAAGCCCAGCCTCAGTCAGTAGCTCAAATACTCATATTTTTAAGTTTTCAGGCTGACCCAGGGCTCTATCCTTTGCAGAGGCACACAGGGCAGGCCCCAGCCCACACCTCCCAGTTGGCCCCAATGCACACTGGCACCTCTCCATCCCTCCCACAGTCTGCACATTCCCCATCCACCAACAGGACAGTCTTGACTGCTCAAAAACCCCAAGAATTTCCCCTCCCAAGCAGAGGGTGAAGGTGCAGGACTCCCACTCTTCTGGGGGATTTGTGTAAACCTCGCCACCGCTAATTTAGCAAAAATTTCTCACTGCTGCAACCTTGCCTGCTCTCACTGGAGGGAAGAGAGAATGAATTAACACATCATGGGCCTGAGTGTCCTCTGAGTGTGGTGAGGAGCAGAAAGGTCAGAGGAAAACTGGGATCACTACCTCCATCAGCCCCTCTGAGAATATGACTTTGCGTTGTCAGTCAAGCACTGTGACATTACTCTGGAGCCAAGTTAGGCTGAGGGAATTCATGTAGAGCATGGGACAGGGGCAGGGAGGAGGCCACTGAGTGACCCATGGGGGAGCAGCTGTCAAACCTCTTTCATCTTCAAGGATGTCCATATGCAAAAGGCAGGAAGGAAAAAAAATAAGAAAAAAAGGAAAAAAAAGAAAAATATTGCAAAGTGTGCGCGTTCCAAGCTCTCTTAACTCTGCTGCTAACCTGAATGTCAGTCCTGACTTGCTCTTCAGGTTCCTCAGGAGCTCCAGCTGGTTCAGAGGAGGGATTAGTCTAGAGGGAGGAAACAAAGAGCATTAGTATCCAGACAGAGATGATTCCAGATCCTCCCATCTTGGCAACTTCCCCTGCTGTCCCATCCTTTCAACCAGAACCAGCTTTGTGCCACCAACAGCAGCTGGGGCACAGCTCAGGAAGGATGGAGAGGGGTTTGGCTGCTACTTCCAACAGTGTCCTAAGGCAGAGCAGTGGGGTAAGAGAGAGAAAGTGACAGCAAGAGAGAGAGAGAAACGTGTCTGCACCACTGGATTTTGAACCTCCCCAAAACCAAGCAGCTGCCAGGGTTCCTGGGCAGCCCAGTGGTGTTTTGGCAGAGCTGTAGTCTGGCAGGTTGGCATTGCTAAACGGAGAGAAACTCCAGCTTTGGGGGAAAATAGGAAAATTCAACCCTGCTGCTCTTGGGAATGTGGGAAGGCATGGGAAGGAGCAGCTGTGGAACAGAGAAAATGAGGACCTGGGGTTGGGAGCATCTCAGGAGAAACAGCAGCATACTCCAGGGTCAAATTTAACCAATTCTCTACTGTCCATGTCAGGTTTTGCCCCAAAATGAGGCAAAATCTTGTGTCACTGCCTTCTAGGAACCACAAGACTTCCTTTCTTTCTCAGTAAAAAAAAAAAAAAAAAAAAAAAAAAAAGAACCTGACAATGGGAATCCAGGTTGAGAATTAAAAATCCAATGAACAAACACCCTGTGGCCTATCCTGCATTTGTGTTAAAAACCATTGAATGCTCCACATCCATTTTTGGGTTCTTCCCTGAGACCCTGGGAGACCAGGGCTTTCTCCATAAATATTTAACACTGATATTCCCAGCCAGGTTTTCAACCAAGAGAAAAATAGGCTGGAGGTGTCAGGGGCAGACTGTGGGAAATGAGGCTTCTAATAAAATAGAGGCAGAGATATTCATGCCCACATTTTTTCAGCCATTATGAGACCAATAGTTTCACACTTTAACTAAAAAAAAAAAACTCAACTGGAAAAGCCTCTTCTCTGCAGGCACAAAACTTATCCTCAAAACCACAGCGCTTCAGCAGAGATTTTGTGTTCACAAGATTGAGGCAATCAGAAAATTTTCCAATTCTAAGTATGGAGAAAAGAATAAAAATAGGCCTAAAAAGTTTTGGCTCAGCTCCCCAGTCGCTTCCATCCAGAGAAAAGCACATCCTGATCTGCTGAATTAATGATCCTCTTCATTCTAGACATGAGGAAGAAGCTGACCTTGATGCAGTGGAGCTGTGCACGAGTGCTGGGCTGTCACCTCCCTTCAAACACACCATAGGGTTTGGAGATGCATTCCAGGATGGGAGAGGTGGTGCACAAAATCCAGCAGAGTGCACTCAGCAGGCAATGAAGGGTGCACAGCTGTGCTGTGGGGAATTAACTCCTCAGGGAGGTCCATCCCCAGCAGAACACGGGACAATTGCCCCACTTTCTCCAGCCGGGATCGCAAATCCAGGGCTCTCACTGGTGCAAGTCTCAGCTGAGGAGCTCATTAGCTCAAAAGACTGGAGGGTTCAGGATTCCAAAAGGAACTATGACTTTTACATCTGCCCCTGGTCTGCAGTGTGCTGAGGGTCACCACCTCTTGGGCCACCACAGATGCTTCCGTGAGAAGTGCAGATAGACAACAAACACAGAAATTCACCATTTCTGTGGTTGGTTCACGGGCCTGGTACACATGAGGTGGAAATAAGTAGTATTTTACTGAAATAATTCTTATTAAAAATGGGTGAAAACTTATACATATACTTGGCCTGAAATTTAATCTCAACTAAATGCTCAGCCTAACCTGTCACTGCAAGAGCAGCTTGGGGAACAGCTACTGCACCACACCATTCCTCCAGAACCTTAAAAAACAAAAAAAGGCAGAACTCTGCATAGCTCTTGAACTGAGCTTTGCTGTGGAATGCTGGATGCACAGCATGCTGCCCTGGTGTGTGCCCAGGGCACAGGGGACACAGGTGCCACCATGCCAGGTGCAGAAAGAACCTCTGGCTGGGGCTCCTCATGTTTTCTCTCTCTCCTCCTGGTCCGTGTGTCACTGGTTAGCAAGGGAAGCACGTTCTGGTTAAGGGGGAGCTGGGTGAGGAATCTGCACACCACAGGACACACACACAGCTCATGCCACCCACCACAGCAACACTTCTGAGCTGCTGCAGGTCCCCCCAGCTGCCTCCATCACCCTCCCAGTACAGCACAAAGGCCACACTAACTCCGGGTGCCGGCTCCCACAGGGGAGGCAGATCCGCTGTTCCTGGGAGCACAGACAACTTTCAAGCATTAGGGGACAGGAGGGGGATCATGCCTCGGGCCAGGACACCACCAGAACCCCACAACACGAGGAGGGCAGCAGCACACGACACGGTGGGAGCTACACAGACACACCACGGCACGCACGGGGACGCCACGATGATTTTTTGGAACAGTCCCAGTGAGAACAAGTAGGGAGACAGTGACAAGGAGATGAGTGCTGGAATGGGATGGGAACCTACATGAGCCTCCCTGCAGTGCTGGAGTTCCTATGAGCAGCCAATTTTTGCCCTAACCATGACTTTATGTCTCTGGCTGAAGCTATTTTTCATGACTGAGAATATTTATGAAGCTTATAAAATACTCTATTACAATAAATGAAATGGAAGTGCCACATACTTATTCCTCTCCCAGCAGTAGAAAAATGTCTGATTCTCAAAACAGGCTGTTGTTCAGCACATCAGGAAAATATATTCTTAATATTATACTTGCAGTTCATTGATGCAATTTGCTATAAATTAAGCACAGAGAGCAGTAAGTGTGATTTACTAAGGCTGTAAAACTTGCATCTTTGAAAACTGGAACCAGGTTTTGAAATCAGACACTAAATCACATCAGCTCCAGTGGCATTACTGCATCTAGTGAGGATTTAAGCTGCTCTAAGAACAGAGCTTGGCCTGCAGTCTTGAAATGCAAGTCATTTATTCCCTATCTTAAAATATTAACTTGACTACACCTTCAGATACCCATCTCACATAAAATACACCTGTGGTTTGCAAATCTACTCCTCCTGCAGAACCTGAGATAATATTATTTATCATAAATCTCACATAGCCATATCCAGGACTTTGCATTTGGATTGATCCCAGAAGGTTAAGTCTCAGATTGAATAACTGTGGCAAATAACTGCTTAGCTCTAGGTGGGTCTTGGAACTAAAAGCTGAAATGGAAAAGTCCTGTTGAGATGAAACATTCTTTCCCCAAAAATCAGATTGGATTACTCAAAGCAATGAATGATCATATCACTTTAACATCCCAGATCTTTCTCTCCTCCATTTTTTACCCTCGAAAGCAGGCACAGCTGCTATGGAGGTTTCATTCTGTGCTACCACTGACGTGCCCTGTGGTGCCACCACACCAGCAAGCTCAAAGCCAGCATTACCAGGTGGGCACAACTCCTGCAGCACAGAGCCAGATAAATGACACAATGAAGGACGGGAGAAGAGGGCTGGAGAGAGGGAACACACGGGAGCGAGGGCAGAGGGAAATGGAAGATGAATGGGGATGTTTTCTTGTTAATTGTTGCATGGATTGGGGGAGGTTGGAAAGACCATCAAGAAATCATCCTTAACAAAGCAAGCTTATCAAGCGCGCTCCCATTCTCCTTCCTTACATCATCATTTTGGCAGAGTTTCCCAACACTTGTGTGTACCAATAGCTAAAATGTACAGGGAGGTGCAGGGGGTTAGTCAGTAGCAGCAGGAGGGCACGTCTGCTTTGGGCTTTCACTCATTCCTTGGAAAAAAACTAACCTTCAAAGGTTTCTTTCTTTCTTTTTTTTTTTTTTTTGTTGTTGTTGTTGGGGGTTTTTTTGTTTTTTTTTAAATTCAAGGCTTTGCATGTTACAGTCCCAAATGAAGAACAAGGAGTGACATGACACACACTTTCAGAGTCACATGCACTTCATACCTGGAGGCACCATACGTTTGCGTTTGCGTGCTTTTCAAGTGTTTTCACCAAAGAAAACCAAAGGGGTAAGAGAAAGAAAAACAGGGGGGAAAGTTGGGGTGGAGGAGAGGGGAAAAGAAACAGAATAAAGAAAATTAGCATATGAACGAAGTGTGTCCCCGGGAGCAGATGCTGTGGCCAGGCTCACAGGTGAGCACGGAGCGTGGGCTGAGCTGGCTCCCGCTGTGGCTGGCTCAGGAGCCACGGCACGCCCGTGTCACCCTCGGGGACAGGCAGCTGGCACCTTGCTCTGAGAGCAAATGGGCACCACGGGGCAGGGAAAGTGCGGGGGCCTCCCAGAGACCTTCCATGGGGCACCCACAGCCCTCGGCCCCACCAGCCAGAGACTCCCTGGGCTGGGCTGCAGAATGGGCAGGATGTGCCCATGGGTTTGGTTGTTTTTTAGTGAAGACCAATATATGAGTGTGGTTCTGATCAAGGCCCTGCTCTTGTGAGTGACAGTAAGAGCAGATTTTTTTCCAATAGGTCCAGTGGCTGATGCAGAACAGGTTATTTATGGTGCCTGAGTGCACCAAGCCACTTGTGCATCACAACCCAAACCACACCTACTCACACAGAAGCCTTGTGAATATTTCAAAATTTTGTTCTGCCACATTTTGGATTTAAAGATGAAATCTGGAATTCTCCCAGAGGCCACCGCATTTTCCCCAGACAAGTCAGAGTAGCTGTATTGCAGTGACTGGAGTGATGTTCTGGAGCCATGTGAGCTCCTCCAAGGCATGTGTAACAATTTTCTCATATCAAGCAGCCAAGCCTTTCCAGAGATGCCTTGGGAAGAGAGATGAGCTAAAGGCTCCTGCTATGAGGAATAAGCAGCTCAGTACTGAGCAGAAAGGATGCCGAGGCAGTGGTGACTGCAGATCATCCCTGGACACCAGAGAGGGGGATTTTGCATTCCTCCAGCCCACTTCCAAACCACACTGTGCATTGCAGCCACATGTCAGCAGCTGTGGCTTTAAGGGGCTGCTGGGCTCGATGTGCTGCTATGGCTGCAGCAGCACCAAGACCAGCTCAGGGCTGCCAGTGCCTGCCAGCTGGCTTGGGGAAGTGGGAGGCAAGGAGAGATGGTCAGTGTGAGTGATGCAAGCTGCAGCCAGAACATACAGTTGCTCCCTTTTTTTGTTGTTGTTTTTAAATCCTATTCATTTATTTGACAGCATTCAAAATAAACTCAGAAGGGTTTCACTGCTGTTTTGGTAAAAAAAGCAATTGCACTGAGGGCTGAAACCACTGGAGCACCCACTGCTCACTCGCTCAGGTGGTGTTCACTTGATCTGTGCACAAACAGGAGCTGGGATTTAAGGGAGAAGCTGGAGTGCAGAGAAATCCATGCCTGAGGAAGCCCAGGGTGATACTGCTGAGCAGCACCCACAGCAGCAGCCAGCACAACTGCTTCGACCCTGCTACAAATCTGTCCTAGCTTTTCACTTAAGATAAGCAGGCTCTTCAAACTACATTTTTTTCTCTTTCTCCTCCCTAGAGTTTTATTTAGCCCTTTCTGGAGATCTTTAGCTCAAATTTCTTCCTGCATATTAGCTCCATGGAAATACAGGTTTTAACAAAGGGGCTGAGTACCAGGTAATCAAAAGGGTGTCACTGCATGTCTGGCTGCATGGTAAGTTCAGTGTTTTAAAGAGCAGTAAAATCTGGCAAAGTCCACTGAAAACAAGCCCTGAGTGCCTGCATTTTGCAGTGGACTTTGGGCCAAGCTCCATCCTCATCCTCTCCAGTAGGTGATCCCAGGCAGTGCTGCAAAGGTACAGCTAAAAGGTCGGGTACTGGAAGGGAGAGTTTCAATGGATGGGTTTAATGCTTTTGGAAAACAGCTTTGTTCTGTTCTGTTGGGTTGTTGTTGTTTTGGGGTTTTTTGACAAAGTCTTGAAGTTGATTCATAAATTTCTAGGGAAAAAGAAACCAATCAGACACACACTGGGAATGAATCCAATGAGAACTTACTGACCACAACAATGGGACTCCCAACAGGTTTTTATGATAGATTAGAGACTGGCTGCTGTGTTTGAAATACAGGCTAAAGCTTACCCCAGGAAATACATCCAGGCTGTCTGCCTGAGGGCTAAAAGGCTCCAGTAATACGGGAAAACAGGAAGGGATTATTCCTGCAGTGGCACAGCCCAGTGCTGGACCACAGCCCAGTGTGGGAGCACAGGGATGGGGCACTGGGAGCCCAGTCATGCCCAACAAAACCCCACAGAGCTACAGGAATATCTAACAAACCCACCAAACCATTCTACAAACCCAGAGTCATGGATAGCCCCTAAAAATACACCAGGAAGGGATGCATGGCCCTGCCCAGGATGCAGGGCAGTGTGGGGTGAAAATGAATAGAACATTGTGCATTTTAGCTTCTCAGGAAGCCACCAGGCCCAAAGGGGACATGAAAGACACAGTGCTTCCCCATGTCCTCAAGGACTGGGAGGCATGGCAAGGGACTCTGTCCCCAGCTCCATGAAGTTTCAACTCCCAGGAGGCTGCGAATTCCCACAGCACTGCTCCAACATGTGTGGTTTCACCTTAAAAACCTGCCTGGTTTTACTGCAGGTATGGTGAGGCAGATGGGTGCTGCTAAAACACTCTGGCATTCAGCAGCCTCATCCATCACAGCTCCAAAGTCATTCCCTGCCTGTGTCAACACACTGGGGTGGGTAAATGAGATACAAGAAATGGGAAAATCCTCCCTGATTTAACTCCCCGAGTTAACTTTCCTCCTCTCTGAGAAAAAAAGGAAAAGAAAGGAAAGGAGGACCCAGGGGCAATGCACTGGGAGGGTGCCAGGCTGGTCCAGGGAGGGAGAGAAGTGTGCTGAAAGGCAGAAGGACCATTAGAGACCAGTTGGACCAGCAAGGAGAGCCTGAGAGGTAACGAGGAGCTGCAGGTAGGGTGAGGGTGGTGTTTACCTATGATCCAGGGCAGCTTGGTGGGAGGTCTTCACACCTGGGCACGGCAACTCTCACAACACAATGCAACTACCAGCAGGCGTGGAGAAATAAAGGTGAAAAGAAGAGCATGTACACACACAAAGACATGGGAAGAAAAAAAAAAAACACAAAGCAACAGGGAAATTAAAATCAAGTCAAAAGGAAAAACAATGAAAAAATACAAAGCAAAATAACTCCAAAAGAAAAAGCATATACCAGCCCTTAGGAGCTTGAAATCAACTTTTTCAACCAAAAAAAAAAGTAAATAAATAAGCAAAATTATATATCCAGATAACAAAAATAACTATGGAGACAGTGGCATCACAAGGAAGGCAGTGGAGGAGGAAGCTGGAGGAGGAGGTACCTGTACATGGGGACGGTGACGGTGCGTTCGTAGTACTGCCAGGTGGAGTGCAGGTCCGTCCGGGACAGGTTGGTGGCATAAAATCTCCAAGCCGCCTGTGCAGGAGAAAACCCAGTGGGATTGTGCACCCAGGCATGGCCAGAATCACCCCTGAGCTTACAAACCTCAACCAACAAAAAGTCCTATGGGATGGATCCAGAATTCTGCCTTTTCCTTGATTTGGTAAGTGACAAATTTGGGGTGGTACCATGATACTCCTGACCATGTGAGCCCAGTTAAAAGTGCTGTGGGTCCCAGGCATTCACTGCCAGGCTGAGGTCAGGGATGAAATGGGAGTTGTTTCCCATTAAGGGGTGAAAAATGTGGAGAGAGAGGAGCAGGGGAATGTAAAATGACTAATTTCAGTTCTCCAAGACATACACCAAGGCCAGCCTTCTGCACGGACATCTGTTCTCGTGAAGAAAATGCTCCCAACTGTACCTTTGCATCAGTATAAATATTCTCTTTGGGGAGAAAAAAAAGGGTGAAAACAGACTGTCCTAATGCATTTGTCCTGCTGAGCTGGCTGCTTGCTGAATTTCCTCCCTTTTCTCTCTAGATTCCCTACCACATATGCTATTTTCCCGTGGTTGATTTCCTGGCATTTATTCCCAGACAAAACCAGTCACCAGCTGCTGTCTCACACCTTACACACACGGCCCCATTTGTCTCCTCCCCAACTACTAAAAGTCTATAAAGCCCCCCAAAACAAGGAAGATGTAACCACAAGGCTCCTTGGAGGTGACCCTCACCTGGATCAGGCCTGCTGCTGGGTTTCGCCTCTTCTCAAAGTGTTTTTGTCGATGCTGCTCTTGAACCTTCAGAGCAAACCCCGAACCCAAGATGCCCTGGGGAAGAGAACAACAATTTGTTGCTAGCCAGGGTTTAGTTAAGCTTCCACTTTAAAATTATGGCCAGCTTTTCCTCCAAAGGTTTCTTTCTGGCTCATTTTTTGATTCAAACATAGAGGAAGCGAGGAGCCTCCATCCCAGCAGCCATGGTAGACACTCTCCAAGGGGCAGCAGACTTTGCAGGCACTCAATGGAATTGCAAATTTTCCAAAACTACCTCCAGCCAACTGATAAAATACAAAAGAACCCCAGCTCACTGGCATTCAGCAGATTATCCCCACAGGAATCCAGCTCGGTGCAACACATTGAAATGAGCTGCCAAAGGGACAGGGGATTTGCTGAAACGGTGTAATCACAGAATTGAATCATGGAATGGTTTGGGTTGGAAGGGATCTCAAAGCTCATCTCATTCCAACCTCCTGCCATGGACAGGGACACTTTCCACTATCCCAGGTTGCTCCAAGCCCTGTCCAACCTGGTCTTGGACACTTCCAGGGATGAGGCAGCCACAGCTTCTCTGGGCACCCTGTGCCAGGGCCTCACCACCATCCCAGGGAAGGATTTCCTCCTAATATCCAATCTAAATCTACCCACTTTCATCTTAAAGCCATTAATTACCCCAAGAAGCAGCCTTCTGGGGAAAAAAATGCTTTTTATTGTTTCCAGAGTTGCCATCCCATTTCCTCAGGCACATGATGCCCAAGTTGTAGATATTCAAACAGGCTTTCCCTTTTCCTCCCTCATTTTCTGAGTCAAAAGCCACAGAGTATCACAATCAGGAGATCTCTGAGGGCATCCCATTGTAGCTGTTAGAGTGCCCTCAGCTCCAGGGGAAGGGGACAAGGCCCAGGTGAGCTCAGCCCCCCCACTTACAGCAGGAAGGGCGAAGAAGGAGACGCCGATGAGTGTGAAGGTCGCCGCCAGCAGCCGCCCGTTCCAGGTCTGTGGATACTTGTCCCCGTAGCCGATGGTGGTGAGAGTGATCTGCAGGGAGGAGAGCAGAGCCCAGCCCTGGGTCAGACAGCCTTAAAACCCAAACAGTGCAGCCAAAACTCCTGCAGCGCCCGAGTGGCACACAGAGGAGCGGGGTCACTGCTCCTGAGCTGTCCAAGGCACGGTGCAGCTGGGGGCCCCTGGGACCCAGCAGGGATGGGCAGCTTCCCCAGCCCTGCTCACGTGCTGGGTTTTCACACCAGTTGGGAGCGTTTTGGTGCCTTTTGCTGTCACAGAGAGAGATGCCATCTGGTGCAGAGGCTGGCAGCAGCTCGGAACCTCCCCCAGGAGAGGTTGTGCCTTCGGCAGGGGAAGCGAACCGGCACCGTTCCCCCAAACTCCCTTTTGGCAGCTCAGGAAAGTTATTTGCATGTACAAAGATCTGCTGTTTATTCCCAGTCTTCCCAGCAGTGCTTATCAGCTGGTCTCCCCTCCTCTATTTAAAAACAGCCTGTTAGGCTGAGAGGATGAATTATGGCTCCTTCACACCAGCTCATTTAGGGATGGGGTTTGTGTTATTGCAATGCACCAAGAGAGCTTGCAAGCTGCTGCCTGTATTTGGGGAAGGACCTGAGAGATTTGTTGGAGACAGAGTCCCCTGAATTTCAAACTGCAGGGGAAGACACTTTTTCCCACTGCAGTCCATGGACATCACTAATGGGAAATGCTGGGTATTCCCACAAGGCTTCCAAGAGGATTTGGAGAGCCTGGGACTGGCAGGGCAAGGCAGAGAGGGATGGTCTGATTAGAAACATCTCTGAGACTTCTGATCCCAAAGGCTGTCCCTGTCACACAGCCTCCATGGGCAGAGCTGGCCCTGGGGGTGGGAGCTGACACCATGCTGATGTGGCACTGGAAATATGCATTCCATTTAGAATAAAAAATCTCTTTTACACAAATGGTACGATCCCAAAGTGCCTTTTAACTGGGCCCACTAAAAGCCTTATCAATTAGATGCTATTTTGACCAAGTGGTTAGAAAATGCATCAACGTGGCTAATCCTTACTGAAACACAAAGTCAGAGCAAGACTCTCTCCATAATCACTTCAATGCTGGTTTACAATATTTTTGTAATTTCTATACAGAACAACGAGTACTATACTAAGATCAACCAAGGGATAATTTTCTGAACCTGATATTTTATTTATCCCATCTCTCAACATGGACCCAGGAGTTGGACAATGACAAAAACTGTTTATTTTAATGAATCTCCTTTTTTTTTTTTTCTGAACTTCTCAGTGGCAAAACAGTCTCAGTAGCAGAAGGGATAAATCTGCCCATATTTCTCCCCAGACTGAGCTCTAATCTGGGCTGTCGCTTTTCCCTCATTGCTTGTTTTCTTGCTATGTTAAATTTGGCTTTGTTTTTACTTTTCTGTCCTAACTAAGGGGCTTGAAAAGCAATTTACTGCCTCTTTCCCTTTGCTGGAATGGAGGAGCTGCCTGATCAGCCGATTCCTCCCCAAGCCTGTTATTGGGATTTGATCAGATCGGGGATTTTCATTACATGCTTTGTAATCAAGGCCAAACTAGTGATGGAGCAGAAGAACAATAATGCAAGAAGATTAGAACGTCATTAATTCTCTCTTTGTAATGGGGTAATCCAATAATTCACATGCACACGCACACACAGAGCAAACCACAAGTATTGCCCTTTCAGCAGAGATGTGACAGGGAGTGCTGGCCCTGCTGGAGTCTTTCTGCTACTTAGGCCCTATTAATTTTATGAAATTTATTCCAGCGTGTTCAACGGTGCCTTGCCCAAGTGCAATTTAAATAATTAAAGGGCAGCAATACAAAACAATGATCAAAGCACCCCATGGTGTGGGATCTCTCTCTGACCTGCCTCTGTCATGACAGAGCTCAATCCCACGACTGGGAGCACACGAGTTCTCAGTTACCCTGTAGCTCCAGCTAATACAGAAATGTGATCCCCAAACAATTTCTGTGAGGTTTATATAAGAAAAAGAGCTAAATGGAACAGCCTGAAACCATTTAATAAAAATGTTAACTAAGCACTCTCTAAGTCAATACCTCAAGTAAGTGATAGAAGATGGAGGGTTAATGGACATTTTATTTTAATAACCAGCAGCTGCTCTATGGAAATTACTTACCAGACCCCACCAGAGTGCATCTGCGTATGTATCAAAGTGCTCATTTTCTCCCTTCTCGGCCAAGTACACCAGGAAAGAGGCCAGGATGAGGCACAGGAAGCCAATATACCAGGCAGTAATCAGCTCCTGCGAGATCATTAAAAGAAAGAAGAGAATAATTGCAGTCCTGGTGTGCATCTCCAAATACTGAATTTCTTGCTTGCTGCTGGATCTGAACTTCCCCTGCATTTGTTTAGGTTTTGTGGCTTTGGCTGGAGATCAGTGGTGGTACTTTCTGAGATGGGACCATGGCACTGCCAGGCCTGAGGACCAAATCACACAAACATACAGAGTAAATGTAGAAGGGAGTGTTAAAAGTTTCATTATTGCAAGAATCGGAACTGACACTTTAAAAACTCTGATATTTCCCCAGTTCACACGGGAAAGTGGAGTTAAAACTGAAATAGGAATCCCCAGATCCCTGGAGATTCTGCTTAGGGTAGGTTCAATCCACTAAACAAGGAGGAGCTATAAAGTTTGGGTTTGGATGGACTATCCCCCAGTTGCAGGGAAGTTTTCATTCAGAATCCATAGAAGTGATTATTTACGGATTAGGTTAGTGCAAGGGTGGACAGAAGAGACCCACAGATTTCCTGCAGTTTTTACACAGTGCTGGAGAAGATGGCTAAGCTTTTCTGGGCAAAAGAAAATGAAGAAGCAGGAGAAATGTTAAAATCAAAAATACAGCTGCAGAAAACAAAAAATTACCAACAAACTCTTCCCAAACTTATCCCCTTACACCAGGGATTGGTTCCATGACTGGAATCCCTCTCCCTTCCCTCCTTGACTTGTCAGAGTGCTCCATCAGCCCTTGTGTCTCTGACTGCGTTGCTCCCATGTGTTACCTACAGCGTCCTTCCAATCTCCCCAGGCCTGGGAGAACTTCGGCATGGAGAGCTGACCCAAAGCAGTGTCTCTGGTGGGGAGAACACAAAGGGCAGCTCCACGTCCTCACCTGGGCCTTGCTCACCTTGCTGTGTGCGTAGACCACAGAGCCCAGGAGCTTCCAGGTGCCACCACGCCGGTCCATGCGGATCATGCGCAGGATCTGCAGGAACCTCAGGCTCCTGAGTGCCGAGGTGGCAAAGACGTTCCCTTGGGACCCCGCTGCCAGCACGGCAATGGACGCGATCAGCACCATGATGTCTGTGGGAACACGGGGGAAAGATGAGGAAGCGCTGCCCAATCACCACCAAAGGGAATGCCATTGGTCCTACACTTGTATCCCGTGCTGGAAGGACACAGCACTAATCTGAAATGGGGTGAAAGGAGTCACTGCACACCATGTGGAAACATCCTAGTTTCCTTCTCCACACTCATCATTCCCATAGAAGAAGTGTCAAAGGCTGCAAAGCCTGAATTTCCATCTGATTCAGTGTTAAAACTGGATTAAATGCTTGCCAAAGGCCCCCTCCTTCATCAGCCATAGCTGCCTGTTACAAAGAGCAGGGAATTCCCACATCTAAACTGGGAAGGAAAATCTATACATCCTCGATAGTAATCCTAAGGCACTTATGGACAAAGAAAGTCCAGGAAATAGGCCAAGAAGGTCTAGTTCAATATATACCAAAGATCCTATAAACCTCCCTCTTCCCTGATTTGCTACAACAATTTTATAGGAGTGCTTTTCTGTAGAATAAACAGAAATCCTGCACATGCCCATTGCCAGCTCCCAGTCAAAGGCAGTCTCCATAGTGAAGGGCACGACCACTCTGTCCATTTCTAATCCCAGAAAATGTCACTGCCGTGCCCAGATGGCCCCTCTCACAGGAGACTCGCTGAGCACTTTGCAAACAAGAATTAATTAACTCTCACAACTCCCTTGTGAGGCAGCTCAGCAGCACCAGAGAAGGTAAAGTGAGACATGGAGTCTCAATGACTTGGGAACAATTCAGTGTGGAGGTTGGACGCAGCATTGCAGGATTCCAGGTCCTATGCTCAGCTTCTTCTGGCTGAACCCTGTTTCTGTGGCTGGGGACAGCTGTCAGTGATGCCTGAGGTATGCAGGGCACTGGGATGGCTCTCAGGTCACCTGAAAACAGGGAGAGCCCTGTGATAAATAACAACAAAAAGCATGTCCATGGATTAGGACTTCTGCTTTTAGGTTTTATTGTTTCTCAAAGTGACCATGAAGCAGCTGAAGTTTAACTCCCAAAATACATGCATTACACTGGAGCACCATGCAAGGAAGTGCTTGGAATGGCCATCCTGGATTGGGAAATCTCATGCAGGGACTCAGCTCTTACCGATGACACAGAAAGGTTTGCGAGCAAATTTCAACCTTCCCCTCCAGCCCCGGTATCGGCAGCAGCAGCCGGCGGCCCAGATCCGCACAAAGTACTCCACCCCAAACACCACGATGGTGACAATTTCCTGCGAGGGGGACAGTGCCATTAGTGGGGAAAGAAGGGTGATGGAGAGCACGCTCCGAAATCCAGGGCAAACCCACAGCCTCAGAAAAATACACCTCAGAAAAGACATCACTGGGCTGTCTGCACCACTCGACAGAGAGCCCGGGCTTGAAAGATCATCAGATCTCTGCTTTGGTGTCTTCCCTCCCCAGGGTGGTGAGAGGTGCTGCACGTTGCAGCCATGAACTGGAGTTTTACACCTCCTCATGTTGTGCTTGTTCCCCCATGACAGGATTGATGAACACCTCGTTGTCTCCCTACCACCAGACTCCAGGACTCAAATCTGCTAGTGCTGAGGGAAGAGCAGAGATGGGAAGCACTGAACAAGAATAATCCTGGAGGATGACAAAAGAGGATTTCAGCTTTTTCCCTAGAAAACTGTCCTGGTTGCCTGTGTGTGCTGGGCCAGCTGGAGCAGGGGTGGTGTAGATCCTTCATCCCTTCCATCTCTTTCCATCTCCACCTGAACATCCCATGCATTCTCCCTTCCCTCTGAAATCTTGTCTCACCTTTCTCATGCGTCAAACCTGGTGAAGCCCTAATTAGCCTGCAGCACCTTTTGATTTGATGTAGGGCAGGAGTGGGGAAGAGGAAAACAGGCAAAAGGATGGGAGATGGGTGAATCTGGCAGCCCCTGATTTTTTTCCTAAATATTTCCCACTTCTGACCTACAGGCCCCAGTGGTCCCCCTCTCACAAGTGACAGCTTAAATTCTTGCCTCAAACACCCCCAGTCTCAGAGGTTTGTGTGGTTTTGACTTTAATAGCTCAGTGTCAGTCCCCACTTACCAGAATGTAAAGGGCCCCTTCTGAGCTGTTCTGGTACTCATCAATGGTCGAAAAGACAGAGAGCACCAGGCAGGAGAACACTAGTAGAAAACTACAGAACACACAAAGGGAGAGAGAGACAAGGTCAGTGTTAATGGCAGTAAATCTTCATAGTCATCCAGCTAACTCAGAGAGCAATTTTGGATCTATTTCTCTCTGAGTATTTACTGCAATGCGGCTACACCACCATGTAAAAAGGGTAAGACAAGTGCCCAGTTTTGCTAACTGGAATGGTTATGTGTGGATGGACCCACTGGACTGTCCCCAGTTTGGCCAGTGCCAATCCAGTTCCCCTTCCAGCTGGTAGCTCTGATCACATCTGACATTTTTTCCCCAAGGAAGTGTCAGCTCTTTCAGCAACACAAGTCCAAAAGCATCCAAATGAGCTGAGACATTTCTAACTGGGATAAGAGGGGAGCAGACTGGCTGAGGAGCAGGAGCATGGGCTGAGCATGAGCTCTAGTCATGCTCTACTTATGCATTTCCATCCTCAAAAGCTCACACAGAAGTGGTGCTGCAGTTCTTGCCAGAGTAGGACATTTTTGGGTGGATTTAATGTTCCGTTCTGAGGCAGGTACTCCACATTAACTCCTCGCTAGCTGGAAAGGCTGGTGACTTTTTGGGTTTGTTGGAGCACCCCTGGGAGGTGGGTTGTTGTTACTCTGCTTTTCTGTGGCCAGACATGGGGCAGAAGAGGGGTTTGATCTAGCCCAAGGGAATGGGATTTTGGTGCTGTTTGCACCAGGGAGGGAGCTGGACTGGTCCCTGTCCCAGCCCTTCATGGACAGAAGAAGCCTCATCCTGCCATAAGCTGGGGACCACCCAACTTTGATATCAGCTCTCTCAGTCTCTCCTGACAAAACTGGGGAAATGCTCAGACCCCAGCATGCATCCAGCTCTGACATCCACATCCATGGGCAGCCTCTCAAGAGCAGCCTGGGCAGTGCCACCCCAGCCTGTCACTCACTGCCTGCCCCCATCACGGCTGCCCAGTGCTGGATGTTCTGATGCAAATCAAAGGGCACCAAATGAGTGACAGGAGCTTGACTCTCTTCTGACACTCAGTGCCTGAATCCGCAGCTGCCGAGGTGTCCTGGCATCTGCTCAAGGCTGGATGCTTCCACCCCTGCCCACTGCTTGCTCCAACAAAAGCAGGGAAATTAATTTACTCAGGATCGATTTACTAATACAATAAAGTAGGCCAGCGCAAGGAGAAACTAAAAGCTGCATTCTTTAAGAGCATTAAATAATTCATCTGTCTGACTTTGTCTCACATTCCTACAAACTGCATTGTGAATATTTATAAGGTTTGGTTCTGCTGGTGGGGGCTGTTGCTTTTTGGTGAATAAAGGAAAGGAGTTTCACACCACCAGGTCGTGCTTGTGGCTTTGCAGTGACCATTAATGTCACAGTAACAAGTAAAAATAGGGAGATTTGCAGTATTTATTTGAACCACAGGCTGAAACATGGTGGTGAGGTAGGGACTGCTGGAGGTAAGGGACCTTCAGAGACATCTCAGCNACTCCTGGGATGGCCCAGATTTTGCTGCAAACTTCTATGTTGAAGTGAGAAACAAATGAATAATCAATGAGGGAAGAAAGAGGAAAATAACAACAACAATAACAAAAGATAATGGAAAGGGATCAAGGGAAAAGAGGACTCTACATTTTCTGATTAAAGATGTGGAATGTGAGTTGTATTTATTTTTGTGACCAAACATCACTGTAAAGTGCCTGAGGAAGAGCTGACAGCAAAGTGCCAATATCAGAGCAGGCTTGCACACTGTGTTTGCTCAGCTGATCACCTTGGATAGATCCAGAATGAAGGCACTCTCAGATCATAAGTCCTGCAGAGACACACACCTGAAAAGAGGATTCCTCTATGTTAAGAAGTTGTTCAACAGATGTTGATGGGACAGGGGCAAAAAAAAGGAACAGAAATTGCTTTATCACTCCAAATTGCAAAGATGGGTTGTGCAAGCCGTGGTTATGGGCAGAGCTGGAGCAGCTCCAGGTGCTACTGGAGCAGTTGGACACCTGGGTGCTGCTTCTCCCCTTCCAGCACCTCCCTGCAGCTTCATCCCCGGCCTCTCTGTGCTCCTCAGCTCCCCAGGGCCAGCTCAGAGCTGCTGTAATTTCCACTCTGGGCTCCCCAGGGCTTCCATTGCCAGGGAGACCTGATGCAGATCAGGCTGGCAGGGCCAGCATTAATTACAGCACTGCTGAGCACGGGAGGCAGCAGGGAATGCACCAGCTTCTCCAGCGGAGCATGGGAGATCCATGGCCAAATCCCACAGGGACAAAACCCTCCCCCTGGCTCAGTCCCAATGGGTAAGGAATCTCCCTGTCCCAGACACCAGGAAAGGAGCAGTCCTGCCAGCAAGGGATGCAGGCTCTGGCTCAGCACAGGGTGAGCTGCACAAGCATCCTAAAAATAGCTCCACAGTGAAGCACAACTTCTCTGCTTGACCATCTGCCCACCAAACTCTGGGGGGCTGGAAAAGAAGACTCAGAGAATGACACCTTTCTACAAGGAAACTGAATTTGGGGGGTTGAGGTCTGTATGGCTCTGAGGAGACTTTGAGGGATCTGCAGATACCCTTTGGATAGAGGAGTGGAAGGGGGAAGCTGAGAGGAACGTGCACATCAGGGCATGTATCCTCTGAGCTGTCACAGAGGGAGAGCAGTGGGGAACAGGAAGCTGGACTCTGCTTTAATTCCACCTAATCTACCCAGACAGATCAGGAAAGGGCTTCAGATAATAATGGATAGCTAAGGAAAGGGAAACAAGCCAATAAATAGTGTAGCAGTTGTGATGAATCTAATTTTTAAAGCTACATATCTAATGAAAGAAAATTACGTCTGCAGCCTGACTCTGGGAAACGTTAATGTGCAATAAGGAACATTAATTAGATCCCATCTAATGTTTTTTACATTAAAGATGCCAATTCTGCTTAGAGCTTTAGGGAAGACAATATCCTCCTCCTGAGCAGACAGATCCTGCCCAAGGCATGGCTGGAGTCAGTGCCTGCATCCCCCAAACTCCAGGCAGTATTCGGGGTGGTTTGGGACCACGGTCTCCTCCTCAGAGTGATGGGAAGGAGAAATCTGTCTCCAGCCTGGAGAAGGACACCTCACTGCATTTTGTCACCCACCACCCATTCCTGCAGGCCCCCAGCACCTCCTGCTGCTCTGACATCCCCCACGCCTGTTGCTGAGACCTTTAAGCTCAGCCAAGACTCAGCTGTGCAAATCTGACTGCTGCTAATACCAGTAAATCCAAAGACCTCCAAAGTCTGACTTTACATCCAAAGGTTATGTTGACTTAAAACACCCATGCAAGCTTCTTATTACAATTTTTAAATCCCAGCACAAAATCTGCATATCCAGATTTCATATCCACTGTGCTTCAGGTTAGCAACAGAAAAAGGAATGACTGAACTCCCCCTTGGAAATAAAAATACTTAAAATGGCATGAAATAGGAAAGATTGTACTTCTCTCTTTTTTTTTTTTCCTTCTCTCCTCAGTGAAAGCACATGATGGAATCATCATAAAGCTGCTCAGGTTAATCATCTAATTTGCCTTCCAAAAGAAACCCCCTTAGAATCTACATGCCCATTTACATAAGAATTTTAAAAGGCCTCTAAATTTATTCCTGAAACACTCATATTCAATAACACTCACTGACATTCAGAAACGTTGGGTTTCTCTGATGGAGCACCACTAATCAGCAGCTGGATTCCTGGATGTGATGGAGATGGATACAACACAAGGACAGGACAGAAGCTTGTTACAAGCCACTGTGCTTGTTTGCCCACTTTGATGGCTTTCCCTGGAACTGGGAAAGGACATTAATGATTTGTTTAATTAGAAGTGGCTAAGCTGGAAAGGAAGGAGTATTTTACTACAGGCATTTGAGAGCTGCACAATGAAAAGCAACTTAAAACATTTAAAACACTTGAAAATTACTTTGGGGATGTAAACAAGGCATTGATAATTGTGCTAAAATAAACCAAACATTCTTATGTGCAATCCAGCTGCAATCCCAGTAAATCCATTTGCTCTGGGCTCTGTAAAATGCTGCAGTTCAAGTACCTAAAACTTTGATGTAAATCAAAAGCCAGGAAAATACAGAAATGACAATAAGAGAAGGTGAAAGAGCAACCACACCAAAGAGAAACAGAGATTGGCAAATGCCTTTTAGTGCTCAGAGAGCCTCGAAATCAGAATGGTAGTATTTGCAGCTCAATTTAAACCTCCATTGAGTCAGAAGCAAAACGCTGAGAAAGCCATGACTTTTCCAGGGATAAAGACTTTGTCGTATGGCACCTACCCTTAGCCAGGAGCATCCATCATCTTTATTCATGTAAGCAATCCTGCTGTGACTTGCAACCTGGCTGCTCATTTACAAGGCTGAATAGATGCCTAAATACCTCACTCCGGGTTCCCACATCCCTCGGTCTCAGCCAAAATCCTCTCTGAAGGCAAATTCTGTCACTAGGAGTGCTGGAAATAGAAGTGGAGAGTCCTGCCTTTTGGTGCTGCATCTCAAAAAATGCTCTCCTTCCCAAAAATAACTCCTGATGACATCTCAATCCCTTCAGGTATGGCCATGCCCAGCCCCATCCTCTGTCCTGAGATCTTGTTCCTTGGATGAGCCTGGAGGGTCCCTGGGCATCCATGCAGGTAGGAAACATTGTGGTAAACACACTGGCTGGCTCCCAGGCAGAGATTGTCATGGTTTATAAACTTTTTGATAAATCATTATCAAAGGCCTGTCTGGGACAACATTTACAGCTCCTGTGCATTCTCAGTGTGCTCAGGTGATGCCTGAGCAGCCTTAATAAGAACCCCCCTGGCTGTACAAAGCCATAAAGAGCACTAAGAACTGTGGTGTGAATGGTAGGATGGTTTGGGTTGAAAGGGATCTTAAAGATCCCCTAATTCCAACCCCCTGCCTTGGGGCTGACATCTCCCACTGGAGCAGGCCACCTAAATGGAGCACTGGAGCCTCTCCAGAGGGCCAAAGCAGTGCTCCAGGGAAGGCTGGGGTGTGCACAGTGAGCTGTTAGATGGTGGGCTGGGAGGTGAGAATTCATCCAGCTACAGAGAAACAGCTCTGGGAGATCCATGTTAGAGAGCTGGCACTGGGATGGGAAGGAAAATCATAGAATCATTTAGGTTGAAAAATCCCTCCAAGATTGAGCCCAACCAAGACAGCACTGCCAAGGCCACCACCAAACCACATCCCCAAGTGCCACATCTACACATCTATGAAATCCCCCAGTAAGAGCACAACAAAGCTGCACAACCAAGTCACAGTAAAACCTCTTGCCCTGCCTTCCTTCTATTTAGGCAGCACATTTCTCAGAAATAAAAGCAGGATATAGGTTCAAATACATTTTATCCTTCAACATCCGCCACTTCTGAAATTAGTTTCCACTCCAAGGGCTCCTCCAGATTTTTGCCCTTACTTGTAACAGTGAGAGAGCAGAACTGGCATCATCTGTCCAGAGTGCCAGAGCCAGAGTCCTGATCCAAACCCAGGGACTACAGGAATTTGAGCAGAAATTGGGTTTGCATGACATAACTTGTCCCTAGTCCAGCAAAGGATTGTTTATCTTCACACTTAGGAGCAAGAGTGAGCTTAAGAGCTTTTCTGGATTGAAGCCTCAAAGAACAAAAGCCATCTGGAAATGCCAGGGAACAGAGATCGAGATCTGAATGCTTACAGTGGGAAAAGGAGTTAAATGTAAGGAATTGCTTGGGTTTTTTACAGGCTGGCTCTAATCATTTAACTTAGGCTGAATAAAAGCCTTATTAATAATAATGACTGCATGCAAAGTTCTAGCTCCAATGTTCTGCTTTGTCCTCACCCAGAATGAATCACTTGGAAATGCTTGTCTGCGTATTCTCCTCGCCCTGCACACGCAGCCTCAGAGGAGCCAGATGTCTGGAGGAAAACCCAAAGTATTAATCAAGCCTGTGCACCTGCCAGAAGAGTCTGTTCCTGCTGGGATTCAGCTCTGCTGGGCTGAGGTTTTCTTTCAAAAAATTTGGTGGGGAGAAATATATTCATGCAGCTGCAGAAATGGTTCATGGGAGAGAATCCTAAAGCCCACGGTGCAATTACAGTGCTTTGGGAGGTAAATTAAGAGTATAAAATATTGGACATTTGAGTAATTCTTAAAATGTCTGTGCAGGCATTTATTCAGATCATGTTCATTGATTTTAATGTGAGGGAAACTTGCTGTCTCATGCAATACCCATATTATTCAGATTGAAATCTGAGCACTGCCTCTCTTTCATCCCACAGGGTATTCCCCCGAAGGAGCCTCAGCTTCCTCCCCACCCTGGAGAAATCATTGCTAGTGAGCACAGGAATACAAACCGTCCTAATCTAACCTTTATCTCTATACTAAGATCAAGTTATTACTCTTTCTTAAGTCTTGTTTTTCTGCAACACCTCAGGAAAACTAAATTTCAGAAGCCAAGGAAATGCTGCATGGTTGCACCATGCAAGAATTGAAATTCCTCTCGCTGAGGTCAAGCTCCTCTGACCAACCTGGGCAAGTCACTCGATCTGACTTAAGTGAGCTCTAAAACTGGGTTAAAAGAAAGCTGTCCCTATAAAATATAATGCTGCATCTCATCTAAACATTCCTCGAGGGAATGTGATATATAAAAATAGGCTCTGGTCTAATTGCAGATAGGAAGATTGTCTCCAATCGGGCTGGTTCCCTCGGCAGACAGGAATAGTAGCTGGTTTTTCAAAGGTCTGTCCCAGAAGCAGCGATTCAGCTGGAGCTCGAGGTTTCCTGCCCACGAAGGACAAGCTCCATCACCCTGAGCTCCTTCAGCTTCACTTCTTCATCTCTGATTCTGCACTTGTTTTCAGCACCACGAATTCCAGTGCCTCAGAAACAAAAATCCTTGCTGAGAGCACCCACAGAGACCTGCTGCCACAGGGGCTTGGCAGCTCTCAGCAGCCACCTGAACTGTCCCAGACCCACAGAAGGCAACTAAATGGCTCAAAATCCTTGTATTACCTTTAAAAACCTCCATCTGCCCATGGGTGAGGCCCTTGGCTTGTGCTCCTTTCAAAGCAGGACCCCAGAACTGTTGCTCTTGGGCTTCCTCCCAGATAAGAGTGAAGGAGATACTGGCAATTTCAAAGGCACTCGGATGTCCCAGTCACTTCCCAGAGTCCATTCCCAGCTATATTCCTTGATAATCAGGAGACAAAGATGTGGTTTCTGAGAACCAGAGTGTAATGTGCAAGGATTACCACAGCTCTGCTAATTTCATTTGCTAATTGGTTTGTTTCATTAATAGAGTCTTGGGAAAAAGAAGGAAGTATTTGCAAACTGCCCATAGAATATGTCTAAAAGTTGGTAATTTCAACATCTGTTTAATTTTACCTCTCTTGTCCCAGGTAGTGAGCAGGAGCTCACAGCCAAAAGAATTGGCTCACAGCCTTTTGACTTCAGCTCCCAAAAGATCATGACCCCCAAGCTGTGTAGGAAAAATGTAACCTGAGGAATAACAGGAATGCCACAATAATCAAGACTGATGTTCCCTCTTGCCCACTCCAGCACAAATCAGGAATAATGCCCTGAAAGCCAAGGGGGCTGCGCTGTCACAGGAGAGGATCCAACTCAGCTGGCTCCAAACCCTGCAATGCCTGAGGGACATCTGAGTTTGGCACAAGAGAAAATGCAGGATTGGGTCCAGCACCAGAAATAAAGGGCCAGTGGTCAGTTTTGGAGCTCTGCATCCTTCCCCACGTTGGTAGGATGTCATCATCCTCCACGGCAGAGGTGGCAGAACATGGCCCTGGTGCTTTCCATCTGTGAAGCTGCTCCTGTCAGGATGGGAACATTCTTTCCAGGAGCAGCACCTGGGCCATGCAGACAGGCAGCCCAGAGGAGCTGCCCAGGGTAAAGGGATGCAAAACAATCTTGCATCTCTGGAGAGCTCATCAGTAAGCAGGCAGTGCTCTTTAGCCCTAAAAAATTGCTGAACCAGCCTAGTTATGCTGCAGGGAGGGGAGAACATCATGCCAGCTGCCAGTCAATCCCTGCTTAACTTCACCACTAACAGAACTATTCTGGGTCTCACAGGAGCTGCAACTGTGAATTCAAAAGTCCTTTTCCACCTTTTCCTCTCCATCAGCAAAGTTTCCCTGAGCAGCAGCCAGATTTGTGCCAGCTGTGTGCTCCCCAGGAGCTATGGGGACATCATCCTGCCACCACCCACATCGGCACCTCCTTGGCTCACGGCAGAGAACGGTCAGCTCATCACACCTACAGAGACAGTGCCAGCTCTGACAGGGCACAGCCTCTCTTTGCACCTGATAAATTAATCCCCAGCACCAAAGGACAATTAATCACTTCTATCACCTCTCACTTCTTCCCCAGATTCTGCAGGTGGATGGCCAGGTGTGGATGGAGAGCAGGTGAGCACAGCTCTCACATGGAGAACGGTTTGCAGAGGGAGAGGCTGCCCAGAGATTCGAACACCCCAGGATGTGGAGGGCAGCCATGGTCCTTGCCAGATGAAAGAAAGGCAGCCTCAGTTAATGAGGGAGCCTCATTTGAACTGGGCAGCTTTAGGGGGCTGCTGCAAGCAGGGCTGGGCATTGAGAGCCAGCATGTGCAGATCAGGGCTTTTGTGCTCACCTGAATTCTTGCAAAAGAGGTGCCAATACCTCATCCAAAGCCCCCCCAAAAATTCCATCAGCTGAAGAGGGGAGGAGTGATGTGTGTTCCCCCAGCTATCCCTGCAATGCAGCAGTTCACAGGTCAGCACAACCTTTTCATTTCAGTCAAGGCTACATTACCCAGCCAGTCCCCAAACCTCACGCCTGTCCCTCACTGCTGCTCATTGCTATGAACCATCCAGACATGGGCAGATGGGAATCAGGCTCAGACAGCGCCAATCAGGTGGTGACCAAACCTCTGTGGATCTCCTGACTTCTTAAGGCATGGATGAACCTCACACAACTGCCCTGACTGGTTGCCTCCCTGTCTCTACTTAAAATTTGGACCTGTTGGCTGGTTTTCATCAAGTTTGCCAAAGTGATGGGCAGCAGTGAGGATAAGGACCTCTTCCCCTCTGTTTTTGCCCCTCAGAGGAGGCTGCCATGTGAGCTCCATGGGTCTGGCACACACCAGCCAGCCTGGGAAAGCCACGAGCTCCTGGAGAGCAGCTCCCCCGTGTTCCCCCGCACAGCAAATGACAGGTTTGTTCCCTCTACTTATTTCCCTGTGCCAGTAAACACAACAATAAATAGCAAGCTGCAGGAGGCAGATGATTGTGTGGTGAAAGGTGGAAAACATCTAAAAATGATTTAAAGCAAGGAGGAGAATAGGAAGAGAGGGCTGTGGATTATAATCTCTGAGGAGGAGGAGGAGCTGCTCGGCTGGGAAAGGCAGCAGAGGCAAGGAAGGTTTTCCTTCCCACCCTGCAGCTCCTTGCTCCAGGTGATGCTCAGGTCCTCTGTGCAGGTCCCTCCTTGCAAAGGTCCCCAGACCCAGCCCTGGCATGGGACACCATCAGCTCCAGCCCTGGGACAGGAGCAGGAGCAGCACTGCAGGGGCTGGACCCTTTAAAAGCTCCTAAGGAACAGGGACACAAGGCATGGACACTTTAAAGCTGAAGAGAGATTATCTAGCTGCCATTCCAACACGCTGGTAAATCAAAGTGGATGGAAGCCATATGCTCTGCTGGGAAGCATCCATCTCGTTGCCAGGGAAACATCCTTCCCATTTAAAATGGCAGGCAAAGGCTTGCAAAAACCTGCTTTTAACCCCTTTTTCTCAGGCATGATCCAAGTCCCCCAGCAGCTCCCCCAGCCCTGCGGCATTGAGCTGTACTGCTGCCTGGGAGAGCTGCTGCAGCTCAGCCTGGGAACACAAGAAGGAGAAGGTGCCTCTCCTGAGGGGTCCAGAGGAAATCAGAGCCAACCTGGCAGCACTGAGATCCCACATCAAATTCCCAGCTCAGTCCCGAGCCAGCTTTCACAGTTCATTCCTCTGGAAAAAAAACAGGGAATCACCAGCCTGGGTCACACCCAGCAGCTCCACTCAGGGATGCTGCAGGTGCCTGGTACAGACACACACAGATGTGCCCAGATGTGGGGCAAGACCCTGCTGTAGCAAGGGAATGACCAACAGCACGGCCATGGCTGGGTTTGTGCTGCTCAAACCATCTCCTGCAGAGCTGCAGGTACCACCCATGCCTTACAAGCAGCGAGCAGGAATCTGACCTTGGGAATTACAGCAATCCGCAGCCAGGACTGCAGGCTCCAGGAGCCACGGGAAACCAGCACTGAGCTCAGCAGCTGGCTGGATCTGCAGCTGGCCCTGGGTGTCCTGCTCTGCATCTGCACCTTCTCCTAGCTCCCTCTAAGACAGAGGTACAGTCCTTGTAACTGCTCTAACATGGCCAGGCTGGTTTACTCTGTCAGCTGCAGGAGGAGGAGGTGATGGGGATGTGGGAAGGAGCACTCCTAGAGCACAGTTTATAATCTGGCACCATGGAAGTCACAACAACAAACACTCTTCAGCCTATTAATGTTAATGAATTTGCATGGGATTTTGTTTTAAACAGAAGACACAAACCAGTGCCCACTAGGACAAAACTGGACATCCTCTTGCAAAGATGTTACTTCTCTGTGTTTCCCTGTCACCTAAGCCTCTCATGGTTTTATTTTTATAGAATCACAGAATGGTTTGGGTTGGAGGGGACCTTAAAGATCACCTTGTTCCCACCCTCCTGCCATGTTCAGGGACAACTCCATTAGACCACATTGCTCCAAACCCCATCCAACCTGGCCTTGAACACTTCCAGCCCCTTTTTTGTAAAATAGTTCTCATTTATTGTAAATCCCATAAGCAGATGAAGCCAAAACCAGAGCATTTTCTATTCTGATAAGTAACTATGCCTTAAAAACATTTATAATGGAGATCAGAGATAATATTTAATAATTCAAAACCTAGGAAGGCCTGATGGGACAAGGATACATCCTGAAGGCTCCCTGTCTGTATGGGAAATGGTTATTGCAGCTGCAGGAGGGAGAGGCTAGGGTTACAGCCTGAGGAGCAGGGATGCTAGATTTTTATGCTGCAGGTATCCCGTGTCACTGAATTCCTCTGTACCTCAGCTCCCGACTGGAAAACAGAACGATGATTCCCCCCACCACACAGAGGCACAGCTGAGGTTAAGCCCAGGTCTAGCTCAAGATATGTCCATGACCCTCAGCAAGCAATAAATCATTCTGGAGTAGCACAAAGCCTGGCACAAAACCACTGCAAAGCACACCAGCAACCAGGGCTCACGTGGACCAGAGCCAACACAGCATCTTAAACAACAGCACAAAGCCACCCAGGAGCACGCAGGAGCAGCGTCCTCCAGCACATGACCCTAGGCCATGCCCAGCACCACAGCCAAGGGGTTGGTCCTCCCCTAGGTAAGAGCTCAAGGCAGTTCAACAGTCCTAAACCCCTCTCCTGGACTCTGCCTTGGCTCTGGAGCAGCGGCAGCAGCCGATGCGGAGCCCGCGAGCAGACGCCGCAGCACGAATCCCTCACCAGGGCATCCTGCTCCTGCCAGAGCCGGGCAGGAGTCACCTTCACTCGGTGCCATCGGAGCCAGATCTCCCTGGCGACTCATCAGCCGGCTCCGAGATATGCTCGGGCTGTCTGGGAATTATGTCAGCGGGCACTGTAAATATCCAATGGCCCTTTTATGATCCCGCACGCTCCTGCTACCTCCCGCCTGGCTCGGAGCCGCGTGCGTGCTCTGTGCTGTGTGCTCAGGACACCGACAGCGAGACAAAGCAATGAATGGATCACAGCCAGGTAGTATTTGGAGTCACAGCATCCTCAGCCTGCTGCTAAACCAAAGCAGGAGCAGCTCCATCGTGGTTGTGTAACCCGGCCTCACAGGACATTCCCCATAATTAGAGGGCCTTTCCCTGCAGTCCCATGGGGGCCATATGCTGCACTTGTGAAAGGATGCTCAGAGCTGAGCTTTCTCTCCAGCACATATTTTCAGTCTTCCCTGGAAACAGCAAAGAGCAAGAGGAAGCAGGAAGGAGGGAAAAAAAAGTTTAATTAATCTTCATTTAATTTCTGCCGTCTTTTAGCAAATGGAAAATAAGTGAGCAAGCCCATCAGGCCTGTGCTGCTTCCCTGGGCTTTACCAGGCCTTGTGTTTCCCACATGGTATGCACATCCCACCAGGCCACTGCAGCCAGCAGGGAATGCCATCACAGGGTCAGGCTTGGCTCTGGTCACTCTTCCCAACATATCCCACAGGTTTGTGGCTGCAGGGTAGATGGGCTTCCCCAGAAACAGATGGGGAGGCAATTCACTACCTGCATGAACTTCTTCATGGAGGTTCAGCTTTTTCTCTACAGCAGGCTGGGGTTTGGGCAGGTGCTCCCTGCCAAACACACACCCACAGAAGGCTGTTTGCAAAGATGGGCAGCAAAAATGGCAGGTTTGATGGAGGTGCTCCCCAGGTGCCCGAGTTCTTGCATATGCATGGCTCAAGTCCAGGCAAGATCTAACCCTGAATTATTAGCAGGTCTCTTGGTTTGGTTATTCCAAAGCTTGAGTGGAAACCTGAGATTGGGGTGTGTCGCACCTGCTTGAGATGTTTACATCCTCAGCTCCTGGTAATGACAGCGGGATAGAAACAACTTTAGAGTTTCATTCCCTTGTCTTATTCAGACACCTTCCCTATAATTGCAACGTCAAATTATTCCCCCCATACTAAGATTGATTAAAACCATCACCAAATTAAAACCAAGTTTCATACCTACTAAACTGACAAAGGACAGGATTAGGTTAGATATTAGGAAGAAATTCTTCCCTGGGAGGATGGGGAGGCCCTGGCACAGGTTTCCCAGAGAAACTATGACTGCCCCATCCCTGGAAGTGCCCAAGGCCAGGTTGGATGGGGCTTGGAGCAGCCTGGGATAGCAGAAGGTGTCCCTGCCCATGGCAGGGGGGTGGAACAAGATGAGCTTTAAGGTCCCTTCCAACCCAATTCTATGATTCTATTTATCCCATTAATCTATTGATTCCCATGCTAAGTCTCAGCAGCTCTCTCTTGTCATTTAACAAGACTTGAGATGCTCCCACCAGCCATTACTGCCTTGGGGGAGAGCAGGCTCTGGGCCTGGAGGGGCAGCTCAGAGAAGATTTTGAATTACATTTGTTTTCTGTTGCAGAAAAGAAAAACATCATCACCTACAAAAGGCCAGTGCAGAAATTCTTCCTATCCCATCATTAGCCAGCACGGTAAGTGAGAAGCTGCTAATTAAGAATAGCATTAAAAACATCTAGATGTTAAAAGAAGAAAATGTGGCAAAGAAGAAAAATTCAGTGCAAAATTCTCATAAATTACAGACAAAGAGCTCAGGAAATTCTCCTTCTCTCTAAGTCTTTTCCCTTCCTTACAGGAATAGCCATAAGTAAGAAAAAGACCATGACAGAGACGTGCATCCCCTACCCACAAGAACCAAACCACGAGATCACATTAACCAAGTTTCTTTAGTGCTGATATGGATTAAGTGCTTTGTTCCCTCAGGCTGTGGAGACACAGCCCTCATGAAGTGCCAGCAATTGAGTTCAAGACATAATGACATGAGGACTTGTCCCTCTGGCTTAGGGTGATGCTTAATTGGGTGTGAAGTCAGCTTTTGGATGAACACTGCCATTGGCATGCTGGCTTCTGTGCATCTCCCAGAGAGGTGCTACATGAAGGACTCTCCTTCCCCCCAAATTCACAGCAGGGCAGCTTTCTGCAGCCATGGGCTGTGTCTGAAAAGGCCCATCCAGGGAAAAATGACACAATGAAATTCCTGCACTGGCAGTGTCTCAGAGGAGCCCATCCACCCTTGCCCATGACACCTCCAGTCCTCGCTCTAAAACCAATGGAGACTCTCCTCCCACTGATCAAAAACCCAACAGCACCAGCAAAGCAACCTCTGGGGAGAAAAGACCATACAAATCCCACCTCCCCCTCAGCCATGAGCCACTGAAGAGCAAGAGCCTCTCCTGGACAAGGACAGACATCGTGCTGGGTCCCCAAAAGAGGTCCCAGCAGCTCCACACCCCAAGATGGACAAACATCCCATGCAAGCCCCTACCCATGCTCCAGATGGCCATGCTCCTTCAGCCAGGAGAGATGGGATCAGCAGCACTGATCTTCCAAAGGATGGAGCCAGTTTGAGGGTTGGTTTTGTTGCTCATTCAAGCCTGGAGTCTTTATATAGTGTCAGGGCAGGATCCAAAAGCGGAAGAGAGACACCCACTCCCAGGGAGTGTAACACACACACTGAAATAAATAGCTCCCTGCCTAAGGGGATGACTCAGGAATCTCACTAGTCCTTAAAGCACAAATCACTGCTAATAAACCCCAGCAAACGTGGAGGGAGGCCTAGCAAGAGGTCAGCTGGGCAAGACATGGCATTTCCAGCCTTGCCAGGCACAAAGGAAGAGGAAGGATGAGTAACCTCTGAAAAATAACAATGTCCAGCACTGAAGCAATGGTCACAGCACCCTAAGCCTTTCCTGCAGCCTACCTGCTTCAAGAGTTTTGAGTAGTCCTTGTTATTGGGGAGACATTTTAGTTTTCACTGCCCCTCCTGGAAGCTCTCAGGCCTAGCCACCATATGGCTTCAAGTGGCAGGAGGCAACAGAGCCTCACTCCCTGTTTGTCCAGCTATAATATAAAGATATTTGTATTTACCTCTTTTGCTCTCCTCTTGAGTGAAAGATGGAATGCTCTTACATCCCTTATTACGTTCTTCAGATCAGGTAACGAACCTCCCAGCAAGCATAAACTCAATTAATGGCCACTTGGAGACTCTGAGTTGAGCACAAACGCATAAACATGCAGGAGAAAGTGTCCCAGAGCTGTCATTTCATTGCCACATATAACACTCCAACAGGAGAAAGTCAATAAGACCCATTCACAGCCCTCTGCATGCTGCATCTGTAATGAACAGCGAGGCCACAGCAAAGCGTCCCTCTGTGGGTGATCCATGTCATTGGGAAGATGCCACCTTCATCCTCCCAGCCCAGCTTTAGCCCTGCTGAGGTTCTCAGACCACAGCTTGGCCAAAGCCAACCCCACCTTCCTTTGCAAACCCAAAGAGCACAGACAGAAACCAAGGCACCAATCAAAAAGCAAATCAGGCTACAGGAAATGCTGTTAAAAAGAGAAGTGGAGCAAAGAGGACATTTACCAGCAATGCTCCAACAATTATTTTATGCCTTTTCTGTGTCTTGACTGCTCAATACACCAAGTCTTCCAGCAGGGACTGGCTCTTTTTGACTTGATGGATAGAACAGAAGTTTGTAGAGTTCTACTCCTGTTAGGGATGCTTGTACACTGCTGTAATACTAATAGAACAATCTTTTCTCCTTTCTATTCATTTTAACTATTTTTGACTGTTTTTTTTCTTTTTCCTTTGCACCCCATATCAGTTTTTCCTACCACATCAACCCAGATCTGCAAGAAACAGACACTGCAGGTACCCAAACACAACCCACTGCCCTCACACAAGAGACACACGAGAGGTACACAAGCCACCCTTGAGTCAGGATTTCTGATAGTTTATTTTTCTCCTGGGAATCATGATAACTTCATGGAGAGTGACAGGCTCGCTGTGGGAGCAGTGTTAGGAGTGCCTGCCCTGCTGTGCTCATCCCTTGCAGTGCGTGACAGCAGCTCTGCTGCCACCCCAGCCCTAATTTGCTCCCACATCTCCCCAGGGCTGGCAGAGCTCTAAACGAGATAGCAGGACTGCCAGGCAGATCAGGGTTTGTTTACAAATGAGGAATTTGTGAATGCCTGGGAAAGACCCTCCAGAAGGCAAGATCTGTCCAGAAGAGACCAAGCACCAGCCACGATGGACTGCCAGGAAGTTCAGATGAAGAGCAGTTGCCTCCTAACCCAGTCATTCCCTCTGCCTTTGCCTGTCCTCTTGTTTCTTTTCTCTGTCCCACCCTCCTGTGGGAGGCAGTAAAAGGAGGATCTCTGAATGAAGATGGCAACTGGGCACTCCCCTCTGAAACACAACTGGAGCTGCTTAGGAACTACAACCAGTATCAACAGCAATTGATTACTTCTGATTTCTCCCAGTGAGCTGATCGGGGTTTGCTACAAAAGCTCCATTCTCAAAACCACTTCTCAGAGGTGGATCTCAGATCCAGGTTATCCCATTTCAGTGTGAATCAGCTTCATCTCTCCCCTTCACCTTACCTGATGGGGTGTCCAGAGTGCAGTTCTGGTTTTGAACACCTCAGTTCCCACAGGCTGTGGCAGGAGGTGGGAGATGCCTCAACTCACTCCTGTCTTTCAGTTTGAAATCCTGTCAGGCTCTGTCTCCTCCTTGCCTGGACTGCTCCCACCCAGTTCTCACTGAGTCTGTAAGGGGATTTAGGCTCCCTCTGCCATTAACAGAGAGAAGTGGGCACCTCCAGGAGGCAAACCTGCCCACCTCAGCCTGCACTGAGTTTCCTGTGGGATAGCCACAAGGAACCCAGCATGTTCATGAGCGTGACCACATTCACAATAAAAGCCCATTGCACCTTAGACATCTGGACATTATAGGTCCCAAGACAAATCAAGTGACTGCTCAGTTACAGGGTTTTCACCCAGCAGCCCCAGTGACTCTGATGTAGCTTTAAATCACCTCCCTACAGCAGCAAGAGCAGGAGGTGAGAAGATTCCAGAGGTCTTCTTGCTTCCTCTCTTAGAAAAGGCTGCTCTTTGACATCCAATCTGCTCAAAAAAATATCACTGGATGGATGCTTACCAACACCAAAACTTTTCCACACATCTAAAAAGCACATTAAGAGGCTGGAGTGATGCCAAAGAGAGACCAGAGAGTTCTGCAGGAGCTCTCTGCTTTCCCTCATCTCCTGGCAGTTGTACAGCCAAGAAGCCTCGAGGCTGTAGCAAAGCAGCTCTTCCCATCCCAGCCAGTGCCTTGTGCGAGATACTCCCCATCAAACACTGTGAGTAATTATTTCAGTGCCTCACAATAAATGCACATGACGCCCCCAAGACACCTCTGCTGTCAGTGTCACAGGAGGCTGCGTTTGCAGCTTACCCAGGATAAGGCCACGAGAACCGTGTGGGGAGCCGGGGTCACCACAGCTTCAGGGAACTGAGCACGTTCACACAACTTGCTCATCACACAGCTTGCTCTTACTGGAAGAAAAAATTTACATTGAAATTTACATTGATCTACTCCTGCAGTCCTGGTGGAATCAGCTTTTGTCACAGGTGACTGTCAGAACAGCCCAAGTCTTTTTCTCTTGCCACCTGATTAGGAGCTATTTAAATATATGGTGGTGAAGGACCCAGCACCCACAGTCCTTCTGCACTACCTGGTTTTGCCATCATGTGCTCACCCTTCAAGTACACATAAATACACTCTAAATGCACTCTAAATACGGCCATGAAACCCAGTTCAGACCACCACAACAATCTGGTTTTGCAATGTAGTTCCTTTTGGATCATCGGGGGCTAAAAATTGCCACATTACTCTAAAGAAATGTGTAGCTCAGTGTTGGAGACTCCTCTCTTTGATATATAGGGCTATCACACCAGCAGGGACAGGCCATCAATCCTTTGTAGGAACCACTCAGCTCTACCATATCTGCTCTAGAGGAGATTACATGGCAGGAAAAGGGACTGGCACATCTCCCTGTCACCACAATTTAAAGAAGAATCTGTTCCTCAGGAACTAGGAAACCAACTGAGCATTTGGGCTACCTTAAAAAGGGTTATACAGAGCTAAATGTTTGCTACTTAACTCCCAGAAGCCAAACCCTAAATTTACATGCTTTTTATCCTTGTGAGCACCATTGATGCCTGGCAGGCAAACCCTCTGCCCCTCTCACCCTGCCTTGCCACTGTGTCTCACCCAGTCATCCTTTCCTTCTGCTGAAATGCAAAAAACACCAAATCAAGAAACCTGATTTTTGTAACAGCATGTCTTTGAGCTACATCCATCTTCCCTTTTGCACAGGATTTGGGGCTTGCATTTTGGGTTATTCCTTTCTTTTGTACATCGAGCCATAGCGAGACTCATCTGGTTGAGGTGTGTTGCAGCACAAAGAGGAGCTCACCCAGGGGATCAGCTTGTTTTTCATTTCCTTAATGTCAGTGTGGGGTGAATGTGATGGCTGCAACGTGACACATTAAAGCGACTGTAATCAGGTTGCTCCCACCAAGCTCTGAGTAAGCAGCTGGAGAGGAGCTCATGAGGCATCCCACAGGGAAGGTCCCCTGGTCCCTGAGGTGGACATGACCCCACAGCTCAGGGCAGCAGCACTGGAGGTCAGAGCCCAGCAGGTCCATTGAGATCAACACCTGTGGGAGATCTGTACTGGCCCCTTCATCCCGTTCAACCTGGAGGAGGGAAGGAGAAGCCAGGAGAAGACCCTGTATGTCACTGGTGGATGGGCTGAGTCTGGTGGCATCATACCCACCCACAGCAACCCTGGCTGTGAGTCAGGGCTGCCCATGAACCACCACTCCTCAGGGCTTGGGAATGGACAGTCGAGACTGTCAGACCACATTTACCCCGAATTCTGATGTAAGAGATTATCTGGGAATGGATCTGTGTGAAATAACCATGTTTTTATCAGTTCTGAGGAGTGAAAGGGGTCACAAAAGAGGCCACTTGTGCAAAGAGAAACCCTGGAACTCCAGGGAAGAACCTCATCCACTCCCCATGCTCCCCCCCGTGCCAGCCATGGCCATGCCAGGATGCAGGCAGGACACTGCAGAGAGAGGTGGCTTGTCTGGGTGAAAAGGGAAGAAAAATGGAATGGGGATGGTATAAGGAAATTTTAATAGAATTAGACAGGGAGGAAATGTTCCTCCTTATTATAATTTAAGTCCATGCACTTGCTTAATTAACTAAATGTATGGTGCACAGTATGCAGATGAAAAATGCACCCAAACTATTTTTAACACAGTTAAAGAGACGCATTAGGGTTGTAAATTTTAAGTAGGAAATGCAAGAATTATGTTGGTTCCTGAGTGCACAGCTTTAAGAGTGCCAGAATCCAGGCGGTTTTCCTGCCACTGCTCCAAAAACAGTCCCTTCTTCAGCTCAGGGACCCAACATGTGCAGCTCACCCAGAGACCAGCAAAGGTGTCTCCAGACACCTCAGACCACAGGGGTGCCCAGTGAGAGTACCTTGCTTAGGCTGGCACAGAACACAGTGATCCCTCCTGAAATAAGATGGCAGGTAGGGACAAAAATCGCTTTCAAGTATTACAGCCCTTCCTGAGCACAGGACAGGTTACAGAAACCAAGACAAAAGGACTAGAAAGGGAAAAAAAAATTATTCAGAGTAATAAAATGGAAATATTTTGGAAGCCAAGTGCCCACCTGAACAGAGAACTACCCTGAGATCTAAGTGCTGTTGCACCCCTCAAAAAGCCTGACCTGCTCTTTAGACACTGCTCAACTTTTCAAGTTTCAGCTCAGCCTTGAACAGAATGAAGCCATGTGCTGCATTGTGAAGGATCTGTAAAAAAAAGTGGGGAGGAATAGAAAAGAAAGATGTTGAGAGAAATATCAGAGGAAGGTGAGAGAAGAGGGAGGCTCAGACCTCTGGGAGCCAGAGACCACCCTTAGCTACACTGAAAAATGGGGCCCACTGTGCTCAGCTGTCCATGGGGTTGTGCAAAATATATCATATCCCTCATACACACAGCTCCCAAGAGCAGGTCACCCAGTTGTGTCAGTGTAGGAAGAGCTATTAAGCACAAAAATGAATCATAACACAGAAATATAAAACCGTGCTTTTGCTCACAGAGGTAACAGTGCTTTTAGAGAGGCAACATCTGAGATGAGACCAGGGTTGGGGGAGTGAGAGATTCCCTGGTTTGAATTTCCCTGATTTCTTATGCATGAAATGGTGCGAAAGGGAATGATCGACAGCAGGAAGAGGTGGGGAATGAAATCAGATGGATTCGATCTAGGATGCAGCACTGGAAATAAATGCAACCTGCACAGGCATCTCAAGGCAGAGCATCAATGGCTCAGTGCAGAACCAGCCTGGGCCTCTGCAAGCAGGAATTTAGCAGAGGTACTTACCCAGAGGTGCCTGTCATATTTATTGAAACATCTCCACTCTGGGAGAGTCCCAATAGTTTTTGTCTTGGCTTTGGATGCAGGGAGCTGCCTGAGCAGCCCCGGAGCAGCTCCATGCCTGGAAAGGCAGCTGGGTCTGTGAGCATCTCTACAAGTTAAACCCCAGCCTTGCAGCATCCCAAACTCACTCACACTGGAAATAAATCTGCATGCAAGAGTCCCTGTGAGCAGCAGGAGCAGGGAAATAGCAGTGCTGGTAGTAGGGGGGCTTACTGAGCCCAAGACAGTGGCAGGACAGGGCACCCTCACCACAGTCTTTTTCAGGACTCCCATTCCTGCAGGGTGAGGGTTAAAGGTGCCTTTGAGCTCCAGGCTTTGGCACAAAATGGGGTTTGGGGCAGGAGGAGCCAGAGTGACCCCAATAGCACAGGTAGGACACTGCACTGGTTATGGGGACATGGGAATGGCTCCAGCTCTTCCATACAAACTTTGTGACCTTGAGGCAGTCTTGTCATCCTCCCACATCTTTGAATAAGCTTTTTATCTGTCCTGTCTGCATTACTGACTTCCAGTTACAAAATCCCTTCCAACACCCACAGACCTGGCACAGACCACGCCACGTTCACCCAGGCAGCAAGGGGGGATAACTGATGCAGGAGCTTATCCTGGTAACTTTGTATGAAATTTCCCGTATCCTTCAGCTCTTCAAACACTGTAACAGCAAACTGCCAAGGCTAAACCTATCGTGTATGGTACAGGAGATGGGAGTGCATAGAACTTCCCAATACACTGTAAAATAACGATATCACTGCTGCTTCACAGACATTGCTGCAATTACCACTTCAGCCCTGAATTCAGCCTCCATTTCTCAGCAGGTACATGAGGGGTGGGGGCAGAGGCTGGTTTTGCATGGCTCCCTGTGGTGTCACAGCAGATACAAGTGGAGTCACATGCCCAGAACAAATGCAGGTGCTTGGGCTGTGGGGGGATGCAGCTACATGGTGAGAGCCAGGGGGCACTGGGAACAGCCTGGCACTGGGAACAGGGCAGTTTAGGGTGATCCTGCTCCTGCCCTGGCTGCATTCCTGGCTGCCCAAGCCAACCCCTCCTCAGAGAGCCAAACAGGTCAGAAGTTAAGAGGGAGCAGCTGAAGAAGCCAAAGATGTTTGTAAAGCCCTCACAGACAAACTACCCCTTCTGCTTGACATTTGGCTTTCAGTCCCTTCCATCTCTGTCCCTGCCACCCCAGCATTCCCAGCTGGGGTCTCACCTGCCTTTAATGTTGCACACAACATCCCCACCCCAGTAACCGAGCTCCTAACGTGAGCACTTGGCCCCTCCACATGGTTCTAGAAGATCTTGCGACACAAACCACCCACAACTCCAGAGGATGGATGGCAGCATGAAGGGTGCTCAGGATGCCCAGTGATGGACTTCACACTCCTCATCGTAGCTGCAACTGAGCTCCACAGATGCTCTGTCTCCTCCTCTCCCATTTCCCTGGGGGGATGAGCTTCCCCAAGGACCCCAACTCACTGTAGTGCTCAGCAAAGCTCCCCCTTCCACCCAGACAGGATCTCCCCTCTCCGACAGGACCCACCAACACCTCCAAGGAAGGCCTCAATGTACAAAATGGCTGAGGAGCAGAAAGCACATCCCAACTCCTTATCTTACAGCAGCATAACAGCAAAAGGATGGAGGGGGCAAAAAATCAGGAAAAGCCCCAAAAATCCTTTTGCTATGGCTGACAGAGGCCCCGGCTGTGAGGAAAAACACAAAAACAAAACAAAAAAAACATTAGCACCAAGGGTAGGAGCATCCCAGCCTGAGCCCAGGCCTGCGGAAGAGCCCAGTGGGACTGTGGAAAGTCCCAGAGGGAAGGGAGTTGCAGTAACACCGAGATTTATCTTGACCCTCCCTTCGCAATCCTGGGAACAACGGGAAGTCATCTGCTCTCCTATGCAGCAACGCTTCAGAGATGGGAATCTTTCTGCCAAACGCGGGTCAGCAGGGCCATTCTGCCCAAAACCCGGGTACCAGGGGGGAGATGGGCACCCAAGGGATGCTCCTTTGTTTACCGCTCGGCCGTACAGGCAGGGAGCCCCAGACACTGATTAGCATTTCTTTCTAGACACATCTCCCATTCAGACGCTTCCCACGGGGGACAAGAAATACCTGCAGAACCCTGAGCAGAGCCCCAGAACCAACCCCAGACCCAAACCGACTGCAGCCACCCAGCAGGCAAAGATGGGGCCGGGGAGGGAAGGATGCTGGGGGGTGGGGGGGAGGAGAGACGGTGCCTGAGCCGAGCTTTTTGTTCCTCTGATCACAGCATTGCTATGGTGATTTCAAGCAAGACGGAGAAACAGTCGCTACCCATCACTCCCGCTGCTCCAGCCCCCTGCACCGACAGCATGAGCAGCCCCTTCCCCCGCAAGCAGGAGCGGGCAGGGGGCTACAGAGGCTCCTTGAATCGCACCTCTCCTGGGAGCCACCCCCCAGCTCTGCAGGGGCAGCTCCTTCCCCCCCGCCCCCTTCCCCGGATGGCCATCACCGCCCCGTCCCCGGGCACCGCCTGGGCTGGGGCGAGGGATGCGGGATGCGGGATGTGGGATGAGGAATGCAGCGGCGGCCCGGCCGGGCGGCCCGACAGCTCTGGGAGAGGATGGGGGGCAGCGGCTCAGCCTCCGCCCCCGCAGCATCCCCCGGGGGCTCCCCAACCAGCCCTGGCACCCGGCATCCCTTCCCCGCACCCGCTCTGCAGCTGGAGCATCCTTCCTCTCCGGAGCATTTGGGGGTCTGAGGGGGTGGAGGAGGGCACACCGAACCGGGGGGGATGGGGGTCTCTGCCATCAGGTTTGCCCCCCACCCTTTTACTCACACGTATGCGTGGTAAATGAAAGCCCATCCCCGCGGTCTCTCCAGCACATTGTAGAGGAAATTCTGCAGCTTGCGGTAAAAAGCATTCCTTTTGGGGGGCTTCCCGCTGCCCGAGACCCCGGAGCGGGGCTTGCTGAGGATGCTGCCCCGCTTGGAGCTCTCGGAACCGGCGATGAGGAGCGCTCCGTCCCGGCTGGAGTCCGGGGCGCCCGGGTCCAGCCCCACGAAGCCCACCTTGAGCTTCTTCTCCGCGGCGGGCCCCGGGTAGACGCCTCCGTTGCGGGATTTCTGCACCATGGTGGCGGCGGGGGGCGGCGGGGCCGGGGGCGGCGGGGGGCTCCGGCGGGGGCTCCGCCCGCGCTCCCCGCCGCTTCTCCGCGCCCGGCGCAGCCGAAGCCGCAGGAGCCGCTGCAATCGGCTCCGCCAGCGCCGCCCCGCCGCCGCCCGCCCCCTTAACCCTTGGCATCCCCCGCCGGCAGCCGCCTCTCGGGCTGCCTCCACTCCCAAAAATCCGGGGTTGTCATTCCTCTCCCCCCAAAGTTTAAAAAAAATTCGGGTCCGGCCTCGCCTCTCAAGAAAATCCGGGTCTGGCATTGTTCCCCCAAATGCAGGTCCCTCCTAAAGCGGGCTCTGACATCCCACTCTCAGATCAAGGTACAACATCTTCCCCCTTCCCTCAACACAGTGTCCGCTCCCGAAACCAGGCTCTGTCAGCCCCCTCAAAATCACCTCGGAGAGGGCTCCTTCTGCACCCCCGGGAAGGGCTGGGCAGCACCCTCTGAGGGGATGCCCATCCCCGTGCCCCCACAGGCAGCGGGTGCAGACATTGCTGCAGCCTCACAGGAGGGACCCAATCCATGCCCCATCTCCATCAGCCCACTCGGCAACAGATCTGCTCAACCTCTCACAAATCCCAGTGTGCAAAGCCATTCCCTTTCTCCACTCTTCCCCAAGGCCCAACCTATCATCTTGGAAGCCCAAATTCAGCTTCCTTCATGCACTGAAACCCCATCATGATGTGGTCACCAAGGGGTTCAGAAGCCAAACTCCCAGCATAGAAAATCCACTTCCAGATGTGCTGACCCAAATCAGCTCTTTAACACCACAGTCTTTATAATCCGGTAGCACCATTTTTCCCCCTTACACCATGGCTGGATTCTGCCCCAAGGAATATTTCCTCCTTGCACACCTTCACAGGACTCAGGAGAAGACAGGTGGACTGCAGAAGATAGGACAGAGGTGCCTGCCTCACATAATTATCCTCCATGGAATGAGTTCTTTGCAGTGCAATGGGAAGATCTACAATCAAATAAAATCAAGCCCAAGATCTTCAGCTCCTTCCCAGTAATGGTTCTATCCCTTACAACCCAAAAAATCACAGGTGGTCTGTGAACTGCACACCTCTGCATGTTCTTCTTAAGTAAAACAAAGCTTCAGGACAAAATTTTTTGTATGTAAAATGAACTGCAAGCTCAGATAAGCTGCTCCTTTTTATCACAAATACTTCCACACAATATTAGTAGGGAAGCAGCAAAATGGTGGTCCCGAGTTTTATGGCTGCAGGAGCCACCCAGGGCTGTGTTTTGTTGGAAAACCAATCCTGCTAGTCTGTACTGTTACCAGCTTTTCCTGAAACTCATATTTAAATGAGAAAATCAACATAACCTTTCAGAGTACACTTCTCAAGTCCTGGCTTTTTGGTCCTCTCTTAATTCCTCAGGAGGATCCCAGTGAGAACTAACGGATAAGAGGAGGACTGAGATTAAAGCTGCTGCCTCTCACTCCCCAAACCCTGTCATGCACGTTGAGAGAAGAGAGAGCCCTACATTTTGTATGAACAGAACATTTCCTGTGACCCATATTCTCTCCAACACATGGCTGCAAGAGAAGCCATCTCTGCAAGGCAGGCAGAAAACTAAAGCTGGGTTAAATACTGGAAAAACAGATCCGCAAATATGTCAGTGAATAAATCGCTCAATTCAATGAGGGGCCATTCTATTCATTATTTGTGAACACTTGTAAGATCATTAGTGTTCTTTAATAGGGTGGCCAATTACAAGTGTGCCTGGCACTAATGTACAAAGTGCATTATTATAGATCCAGTGACGCAGTCCCAAAGCAGGAAATATCCCCCTCCACAAAAAGGCCAACAACAAACAAAGGAAGCAATTTTCAATTAACAAATTCAAGATTACAAATAGTCTGTGAGCCCTAAAGAAGAATCTAAATTCCACACACTCCTCTTTGCCTAATTAGTTGGTCATTTGCAGTGTCACACTGCAGCACAACTTTGGGTATCCTGCATCTCTGAGACCACCAGAAATTGGGAGTGGGAAAGGTAAGGGGTGGGATCTCACCCTTTCCAAGGCATGGAGGAGCTGAGGAAAGGCACAATGTGGTTGTAGGGACTGTCAGGGATTGTTGCTCCCAAAGCCTCAAAGACAAGCCTTGAAAGCAAGTGGCATCGAGGATTGCCTCCTTTTGTGATCAGAGTGGTCCTTGAGAGGTGGAAAAGGCCTGAAATTGTGCATAAAGGCCTGTTCTAGCCTCACCCCTTCTTTCTTTTCACCTTGGACTCTTAGGGCATCTCTAACTCATTTTTTTAAATATTCCATGGGTTGGCACCGCCAGTTGTAGTTGAGTGTTCAGAAGCACGTGGCTTTCCCCTTTCCACCCCCACCTCTCACCCCACCTCCTCACAGGAGCTGTCCCTTGATCCAGTCTCCAGTGCCTGGCCAGCTGCAACCCTGAGAGGAGCAGCAGCCTCTGGGAACAGCTGGGACACAAACAGGGAGCTGTGATGTCCTGCATGGAGCCTGCAGCAGGTGATTGCAGAGATGAAGTCACTTGTGTGCCACTTCTCGGTGGCAGAAGACAAGACACAGCCATTAACACTGGCAATTAATGAGGTATATAAAAGCAGCAGTGGGAAGGTGCTTTTATCTGATCCAAGGACATTATGTCTTCACAAACAAACAGAATTACTGAGTCAGTCCTTTGCTTTCAACACTCGTGATGGCTTTAAAACACAAACACCATGGCAGATAGCTCAGACCCTGAAGGTAGGATGAAATCCATCAATCCATGTTAAGATACAGAAAGTCCATGCTCTGTCCTCTGGCAATTGTTGAGATGTAGTAAGAAATGACTGGTGTGAAATATGTAGAATGACTCCAGGGATAAATTTCTGCTTGAAACACTGAAGGGGAGCCCTTTTTCCATCCCCCCCCAGCTGGTGGTTTGTGTGAACTATGCTACCCAAAGCCTGGATTTTGTAACTCACAGCTCTCTCCCAGAGCTATTTTCAAACCCTAAAGCAGATGGCTTTACCTCCCCTCGTACAGGATGCTGCAACATCCCAGCAGCACTAACCTGCCAAGGGAAAAGACATGAACAGTTCGGTCTCTCTGCACCCAGTGTCCACCCATCTCGCTCTGCTTCAGCTCCCCCTCGCCTCCAACCACCCCATCCTCTTCTCTGAGCAGGAAACAGCCCCTGAGAGCCCCTGTCTGGTGATTATTCAGGTCTCTTCCCTGCTTGACTCCCCCCAACACATACCAAATCAGTTTTGGCTTTGAAACCAACAGCCCTGGCCCGAGAGAGATTGGTTCATACAAGGAACTCAACCTGGAAGGGGAGGCTTCTCCAGCATAAGGTGGAGCCCACAGGAAAAAAAAAAAAAAAGCTGTAGGAAAGATAATTCATGTGCACAAATGGAGAAAATTTAGATTTCTAAAATACAGATTTCCTAAGGAGAGAGGTGAGTGTGGCATTTCTGTCTAGAATAGAAGGCAATGCTCGGCCAAAGCTTCCACACTTGGGAGGGGAAGATGTGGGCAGAGCTGCAGAGGATTTGCACAGTGGTGAGGACACTGGTGCAGAAGGATCACCTCGAGAGCAAGAGGGTTCAAACTGGGCAGAGAAAAAAGGCTGCTCTTGGCAATCAGTCACATCCATAGTATCTCCACTGATTTTTTAATCTTTTTTCTTTTTTTATCACCTGATATGAAGATGCACCAGATGGTTTTCCAGTTCAAATCAAATCTGACAGTCATCAGTTTCAATGCTAATTAAGTTTCTATCAGTTTTCATTAAAAGCCTTGATAGAGAGTGGGTCCTCAATGTCTCCTTCTTCCCCCTCCAAAGGGGATTTTAAAGTGTTTTCTCATCTTCACTAGGCACAGGAAAAGGTACCCATGAGAAGGCCACGCCTCCCAGTCACTAAAAAAATCCTCAATCAGAATTTGCAAGCAACATGCTGATAAGAAGAAGCCAGGCTCCCTTCATCCTGCTGCTGACAGAGCTGCTTATTTTATATTACATATTTATTGGATGCAAAATTTCTGTGCCACCATCCATCTTCCTGCCCTGTTCTTAGACAGCACTGACCTCATTGGAGGCTGCTCCAGAAAAACCCAGGACAAATCCTGCTGTATGAGATCAGCTTGAGCTGCAGCTGGAAGTGTCTGTATGAACAGAAATCTCCCCAAGATCCACTGAACTGACTTAGGAGACACACACACACCATTCTTAACCAGAAATTTATATTCCTCCTTTCTAAGGGTGATTAAAATTGCTGAAATCTAAATATTAATTTGTGCTGTGGACGCCTGACTGTAAGGAAAACCAGTTTCTGGAAAGATCAGCTGCTTAACTGGGCATGTGGAAGGAGAAAGAAGTGGGAAAAAAAGCAAAATTAAGGTGAATGCTTTTAAGTTAAATTGTATTACTCTCAGAGCACCCACAAAGAAGAAAATAAGTCACAGAAGGACCAGCAGGCAGCCCCTTTCCCTGTCACCTTTAATTCTTCTGCTCTCCTCAGCCCCCACACACCCTTTCCTGGCAAATTCCTCACTGGCCAGGTCTCCTTCCCCATCTCTACTCTCCATTGCCCCAATTGCTTCTGTCATTGCCCTCCACCTCCCTCTCCTGCCCTCGCCTCCTTTGGGACCACGTGCAATTCCCTTTCTTCATTTATACTGTTACCTTGAAGGTATTTTTAGCCCGTGACCACAGTTGCCCCTGAGCCTTCCTTTTCTCAGACTCTGTAAATTTAGCTCTCTTAGTCATCCCTCACCTCTCCCAGTGCTCACATTGTTCCTCCTGACCTCCTTGGGTTTTTGCCTCTTCCTGCACCCACCTGGACCAAAGCCACACCGTCAAATATCCATCACCTCAGTGCTCTTAGACCTCATCCCCCATGACAAGGCTGCTTCAGGACCTCCTCCCACACCCTGATGGCCACCACAAGCTCCTTGGGGATGACCACTCAGAGATGAAGAAGATTTCCCACCAGCACCCCCCTTCCCATGTCTCCAAACCAGCGCTGGACTCTCCACAGTACACAACTTACAGCAACAAAACTAAACTTGGTCTCACCTGGGAGCTCTTCCAGCCTGGTTTCAGGAGCTTGGAACCCAGCTAAGGATTGGCTCTGCTCCCAGTAAAGGACCTCCCAGAACCATAACTGCATCCTGGCTGGGACCCAGTCCCATAAATCCCATTAGGTGCTTTGTTCTCATTCAAGCACCTGCCTCCCACCAACTGCAAAGCTGAATCAAAACCTGCATGAATATTTAGGGACTGGAGGTTGTCATCCAAAAGAAACAAGCCCATACTGAAATAACTCTTTCTGACACATCATCTCTGCAAGGAGGGGCACATCAGATTGCTCTGTGCTTTATCCTGCCCTGGAAGGGAAACCAGCTCAAATAAATGGGCTCCAAATGGCCTCCAAATGGCCCCAGGTGTCCTGGGTTGGGAGGGACCCTCTAGAGCCCAACCTTGGTAGGTGCTGGGGACATAAAAGGGCGGCTGGTTGGTGTATAGGGCAGGAGGTGAGAGGGTTTCTGCTCTGCTGGGTTTATAGCACTTGGAGAGCTCTGCTGGATCTCAAGGGGTCTGTGAAGGTGATAATCCCATTTTATCTTGTCCCAGGGATGGGGTTTTCCTTAGGGAAGAGCAGGGAAAAGGGGTACAAGGTGCTGGCTGGGAGGGTTCCTGCCAGCAGCAGGAGAGCAGCATGAGGAGATGCAAAAGCTCTAAATGTACATGGTGAAAAAATTGTTTTCTTTTTCTGTTACAAAAGCTTTTCTTTTTTTAAATTTTTTGTTTCTTGCTGAAATACCAAAATCTCTAGATTTGGCAAGTAAGAAAACCAAACCCAATTACTAAAATATGGAAAAGATTTAAGGCAAATTATTTTACCCCTTCATTATTGAGAGAGATTAAAAAAACCCAAAATTTAAAAAAAAAAAAAATCTGCTTTCCATTTTTTCCATGTCATTTTTTTCCATTCCAAAATGCTAAAGAAAGAATATTAGATTTTGATTTTAGTTAGGAGGGTTGCTTTTGATCCATGTTTCAGGTTTAAAAAATGGAAGTATTCTGTTGGGAAGCTGCCAGACAGACGTGGCTGTCTCCATGCTCCTGCCTCTGTCACAGCATACACCATGTGTCATCTGCAAAGAAAACCTCTTGAAGTAACTCAGTTCGTAGTTTGTCTGCACCGTGGGCTTTTGCTGCAGGCTTCCTTCAGTCTTTCAGCCTGGACACCTGGGAAATCTAGAGAACGTGAAAGGGCAAGGGGTTATGATTTATTTATCTTTAACCTGAGGTCTTAAGGAAGGCTGGTGTATGTGCGTCTCTCTTCCCTCCTTTAATAACTGCAGAGCTTCTGGGCAAATTTTATCTTCTTTATTAAAAATAGGGGGACATTTCCGATGGCTGTGAGTGAGACTATGTGATGGGAGAGAGGGCAGAAATCTCCTCACTGCAGGAAATGGTGATGCATGGGCGTGATAATAATGGGCATCAGAGAGCCCACAGGACATTATTCAAAAGATAAATCCATGTGAAAATGGACACCCCTGGTTCTACTGATCATGAAACTACCTCTTTGTGGGCTCGCTTTGGATCCTGTCTGGGAAGCACCTGCTAAACATCTCGGGATCTTGGTGTTGGACAAAGCAGGATCAAGCACGTTGGGCACGTTCCCCCAGGCAAAAATGCGGGTGCTGCGCCTGCAGGGTGACATTTCCTCACTTCCAGCCTGATTTTCATGCAGCCTCTGCTTTGTTCTCGAAACTTTGTCTTACTCACGCTGCTCCAAAGGCTATTCCTGTCCTCTGGGCATCCGAACCCTCCGGCTGTGCCCTCAAAACCTCTCATTCAGCATCTCAGAGTGCTCGCCCGCCTGTGCGGGCAGAGCAGGAGAGGCAGCTTTAAAACCGAGCTGTGTCTGCGTCCTGACAGGAGCTGTCGGCTGGGCACAGCCCGGGCCACCCCACGAGAGGGACTTCAGCTGCGCCTGGAGATGCGCTCAGCCTCGGCCGCCCCTCCCTGTCCCCGCTCTCTGCATTCCCCGTGCTCCCCGCAGAGGTTTAAGGGCGGGGAGGGCACCAGAGCTACCGACCTGCGGCAGGGCTTCCCTCCCAGCCATCGCTCTAACGGGAACCCCTCGGAGCATCCACGGGGCCGGGGAGGCCCCAAAATCACAGGTGCGGCCCCAAAATCACAGGTGCGGCCCCAAAATCAAGGGTGCGGCCCCAAAATCACAGCCACCTCCCGCCTGGCAGGGGCCGCCCCTCTCTTGTCACCGCAGTCCTTCAGGTCCCTGCTGGGGGAGAATTCCACGCTGTGTCCCAGGAGCTGCCACGCGTTGGAGAGGCTCCCCCCATCCCGCTGATGTGTGAGAGGTGGCAGGGCTGGCACATACACTCCTGTGTCCCCTGCACTGCCACCCCACACCAAAACCCAGCTCAGAAACCCACAGCCTGTGTGAAGGAACTGCTGTCGCACCCATCACATTCCCACAAAGCTGATATTTGGGGATCCTCCTCTTCTCTTTGCCCTGCTTGTTTCCTCGTCCCAAAGCCTGGCTGCTTCCAGGCTCATCACTCTGGTGCTGGGCTGTGGCTGGCCAGGACTGCAGAGAACATTTAGCAGATATAAGGCATGAGAATAGTGCCAGACACGGGGTGATTGCAAATCATTTAGACTAAGCAAAACCAGTCCATCCTAAATTTGTAGGCAACAAAGGAGTGTTTGTGAGCAGAGATGAAATGAGTTATTTGAAGGTGCTGCAGTACCTCTACATAAAATATCAGAGTAGTGGCCAAATGGTACCCGAGGCAGATGGGCAGGGTCTGGCCCAGAGCTGGACCCTGGGCTGTGCTACAGCTCCAGTTTCTCTTCAGCTCAGCAATATCTCTGCACAGGGTAAGGCACAGGCCAAGAGGAGGATGGGACATGGTGCATTGCCCTGGCCAGAGCTGCTGCTTTGTGCTCCCTTGGCTGCAGACGCGCCTGAAAATGTGGATCTCACACTGGGGGAATGCAGAGGGAGGTGGTTAAAGGAAATGAGTCAAAACCTCCCAGGTTTGCTCCTTGGCATGTTACAAAATGCCAGGGGAGGGCCTGGTTTGCCACCCTACTTTCTGAATTTGTTCCTCTGGTGCCAAGGGTGGCTGATGGACTTTGTGAAGGGGGTGTGATGGAAGCAGGATGGAGAGGTGAGACCCACCCAGGCATAGGATGTTCTCTGCCCCAACTTTTGGTCTGGCCCATCCTCTTTTCCTAAGAAGGTTTAGTCTGAGGGATTTGTGTCCAGCCCCAAGGAGGCTAAACCCAGGGAGAACTCCTCATCCCCACTGGACCAGGCACTGCCCAGGCTGTGGGGCTGGCCCCAGCCCCATCTGCTCAGACCTGGGTGCCCAACGTTGTGCAGATCTGCTCAGGAAAGGGGCCAAGCCCAGACATTTGGGCTGGAGAGCAGAGCAGAGATGATTCACACCCATGCTGGATGGACAGCTGCCCACTGGCAGGGCAGCTTTGCAAGGTGGAATGTGCTGTGAGACTGCCCAAGGAAAAGAGAAGCACCTGCTGGAACACAAGGAAAGACATTGGTCAGTGATGAAGTCACTTTCTGAAGTTGTGTAGTCACTTTGTGCTGCATGTGCATCATTCCCACCTCTACCACGGATGATTCAGCATCTCCATCACCAGCAGGCAATGGCAGGAACCCCCTGGGGGATGTCCTCTGGGAATTCTGGATTGAAGGGCACCTTGGCCTCTCTGGCAGTCAGTGACATTGACATCCAAGGCAGCAGAAACAGAATGGGAGGTCAGGAGATGTTCATTTGCTCTTCTCCCTTAGTGGGGTGTGTCTTCAAATGCGGTTGAAATGCTCCAGATTCCACCAAGACTTTAGAGTCAGCAGGAGACAGGCAGGACCTCACTGCCTGCGTGAGGTTAAGGTTCAGCAAAATCTGGTGACAGATGATGGAGCCATGGGAGAGCAACTGCCCTGACTGGAGAGGTTTTCTGCATGCCAGTGACTTGTGGCCTGTGCTAGGTCTCTGCAGGGACATGCCCAGGCTGACAAGAGGTTGTGGCAGATGCTTTAACTCCCCTCCAAGTGCAGAAGGGCAGCAGGCAGTTCAAATTCCCCCAGCTCAGCATCTGCAGCCTGGATTCCACTTGCAATCTTGCAAAAGCCTTATAAATTTTTTAGAGCAGCCCCAAACGCCTGCTGAGTCAGCCAATCAGCTCCAGCGGATTAAGAAACTTACCTTAAATTATTAACAGCACACAGCCAGACACGAGGGTAGAGGTGGGAAAGAAGAAGTATTCTCATTCCTTCATCTCCGGTGGATGCCACAAGAGCAGCCAGTGCCAGGCTGCGGCTTGGCAGAGGTGTCCATTCACACCTGAAGGATGGTCCCATTTGTGGGATCTCCCCTTCTCCATGAGAAGCGCCCCCCAGGCATCGATGCCATGCTGTGCACGGGGTGTGCTGCAGCGTGGAGATTTGGGAAACTGGCTGCTGGTTCACATCCAGCCCCACACACCTCTCTCTTCAATTCTCCTCTTCCAAGTCCATTGGGTTCTCTTCTCCTGAAGAGCTGATCCCCAGCTGTACAGCAGAGCCAGCCCTGATGGTTTTGACTTTCCTATAACCTCGAGTAATTTCCCCCCACCATTTTTAAATTTCAGGAAATACAATCACAGTTGCAAACTCCGGTCCCCAATGCATCTCCCCGGGCTGTTCTTTTTGCTTTGGACCTGCTGCCTGCCAGGATCAGGGACGTGGGTCCGGATTTCCTCTGCTTGGCGGCTGTTCCAGGAGGATTTTGTCCCCGTTTCCACGAGATGGCACCGACGAGTCTGCTACGGGAAGCAGCCACTGCGACGCCTTCAGGGAGGACTGGGATGGAAAATGACTCCACAACAAAGTTGCTATGAAAAAATGCCTCTGAGCTCTGGGCTGTGGGGTCCCAGCATGCCTGACCACGGCAGAGAGGAACTGGAGGAGAATTTGGTATTTTAAACTCCATCTCACCACCACAGCTCTATCACCTGCCGTGGGTCATGTACACCCACCTGCTCTGACATGGTGCTGATAGTTCCAAAATCAGCTTGAGCTCACCACTCAAAATTTTTTGCCAAAATCCTCCCGTGATCCAGTTCAGGGGCCTGTTGGGTTGCTTATCATTTTGGTAGGATCCCAAAATGGATCATGTCAAACTAAGGGCAGCATTGCTTGTTTGCCTGTGAGCCCTGTGGGGCCAGACAGTGGTTTGCACAGGGTAGGTTGTTGATCCAATCCCAAAACACTGATCCAAAAGGGATTCAAACCCAAGCTTTGGCTGGAGGCCGGCTGTGGCTCTATTGATACTGTGTTGAGATGCCCAGAATTCCAGCATATTTTTCTTTTGGGAAAATGCTTATGCTTTGAAGTGGGTTTAAATCACAATATTTCTGTTAATTCTATCTCACTAAAGATCCTGACCCAAACCTCCCAAAATGGGGGACGCTGCTGCTGCTGCTGCTGAGATCTCACTTCAGGCACCATCTCTTCATTCTGCTCCTGCAGATCACTTGGGGTGCCAACCCACACTTAAAGGAGGCTGAAAATTTGGCCCTGCTCTGAGCCATGAGCAAGTCTGAGTTAAATCCTCTGGGTTTATATTTTTGCTTTTCTGCAGTTCCATCATTAATTACCTCACCACTTGTGCACTGCTCCCAGCATATCTTTCACAGCTCCCCTGGCATATTTCTATGGAAACGTAGCCATGGTTTTGTCAAGCCTGTATTTGCTTTTAAAATAGCAGGAGAGGTGCAGACTTTGCTGCTGCTCTTCTCTGCCCCCCACCTGACTCCAGGGTTGTCCCCAGTCCTGCTGTGCCAGGGGGTGGCTTCCATGGGGCACCAGGGAGTTGGAGGTTCCTGAAAAGCATAGGAGGGATATTCCCACAGGAGTTCCTGTTGGTGCTGCTTTTAAGGATGCAGGAAAATCATGCATATGAGGATGTTCTCCTGCTTGCAAATACCCAGGAAGAGGCACAAGTTGTCTCAAGGAAAACATGCCTCAGGAGCTGGGAAATGCAGGAGGAGCTTAAACTGAGATGAGATTGAACTATCAGTGGGAAAATAGCCTTCCCCTGTGGCTGTGCTGTGCCTTGCAGGTATCCCCAGATCCTCTTCCAGTTTGTGGCGTGCCAAGGACACAGCACTTCAGAGAGTCCAGATACTGAAAAGACCTTGGGCATCAAATTGATTTCTATGGATGAAGCTGGTGGATGTGGGGTGTGTGGAGAGGGGTGAGGAGCCTTGATGGCCTGTGCACAGTTTTGGGGATCTTAGCCCAGGGAGCCAGTCCATATCTGTGGGCTGCCAGACCCGGACATGGGATGGGGAGAGTGTTTGGGGAGCAGGCAGGGTGAGTTCATGCAGAGCTCTCTGTAATTCAGCTTGATGTCAGCTCCTTGAGGCTCTGCCTGGGGACACTCAGCTCTGCAGAGCATCAGATGTTAATTAGGATCATTAAGGGCTTTGTGACATAAACAGTAATGATGAGAGTTGTGCCTCTGGAGCTCTCCTGGGAAGGGCCTCGCACGATGCTGCCCTTCACAGAGACTGTGCCTGTTCCCAGCACTGTCTCCTCCTGGAAGCCGAGTCAGGGGCACAGACAAGATCAGGATGCCCCAGCACGCTGCAAAAGCCTCATTCAGGGAGGAAGCATCCCTTGGAAACATCCCCAGAATGCTGTAGTGGAAGCACAACTCTCACACCCCCTCCCTCCTCCTGCCTGGCCCATTGTACCACCGACTGCTCCTCCTCACACTCCATGCTCCCACTCTTTCCCCCTCACAGCTCCTGGCTGTTGCTTTTTGGTCAATCCCAACCACTCAGCACCCACAACCCTTTGGACTGGGACAGCTGCACTGAGTGGAGCTGGGAGAGGGGCACACCTTGTCTGGGGCTGCAAGATTGTGATGGAAGTCAAAACATTGCCCTAAGTGAAGGCTATGAGTTTTGGGGCTTCTTGTGAGACGTGATTCATGTCTGGGCTTCACTCAGGAAGAGATGTTGTTGTTGTGTTGCTTGGAAAGGGCTGAGGGATCCACCATGTGAGGCAGGTGGGGAGAGAAGGCAGTCTCAGTCACTGCTCCCAAAATGATGTGGGGTGTGACAGAGACACAAAGCGATGCCACTCGTCCTTCCAGGAGACACGGGGTGCTCTATTTTCCTTTCTTTCCGTGGCATAACTACGAGGTCAGTTTAAGCCTATTTTGCATGGAAAAAATACAATAAAGGTCCTGAAAAATTATTTTAGAATCTTGAGCTGGTTAAGGAGAATATCACAACTGCTGTGAGAGCTGTCGCTGCCTCAGGTTGGGTCAAGGGGTGCAAGCTGGGGAAGGGCTGGGTGCCAGCTGACACCCTGATAGGGGCTCCCAACTCTCCTCCTTCCTCCTTCCTCCCATCCCAAGCCCTCCTGTGCCAACCCCACCACCTACTCTAAGTGGGACTACACAATCCCCACCCAACCCCACCCCTCTCAATGACAGACGCACACACACACAGCTCCACACCTTTTGGGTTGGTTGGTTTGTTTTGGTTTTTTTGGGGAGGAGGGGGTTTGTCTGGTTTTGTTGTTTGTTTTTTTTCCCACTGTGGATGTTGTACCAGTTTTATTGGTAAAATTAACATGAAGCCTCACAAACGCTGGAACATGCTTTTCCTTTTAAAGAATTTCCACTGGACCTTAATGGTGAGCATCCAGTCGTTGACATATAAACTCTTACAAGCTGATGTGCACACGTGCGCCCGGGGGAGACGGTGGCAGCGTCCTGGTGTCAGGGATGGTTTCTGCGCGATGCACTGGGAGCCCACAATTCATTTGCCAGCCTTCTGGGCCTTCTGGGCAGACTTGGTGACTTTCCCAGCCCCACCACTCTTCTTCTCCACGTTCTTGATGACGCCCACGGCCACGGTCTGCCGCATGTCACGGACAGCGAAGCGGCCTGAGGGATGGAGAGAGGGGGAATGTGAGAGAGACACTGAGGCTGAGCTCTTCTGGGACAGTGGTGGTGGGATCTACACCTCCACTCGTGGTGCCATGTGTTACCCCTGCCCTTGGAGCAGGTTCTTGAGCTATAAATCCTTTCTCTGACCGCCAGTACGGATGCTCCCCTCTGTTTATATCACTATTTTTTAAACTTAAACCCCATCTCTTCTCTGCAAGCTCTCAGCATTGCTGAAGCTTCCAGATGTGTTATATCAACCTGGTCTAGTGGAAGGTGTCCCTGACCATGGCAGGGGGGTGGAACAAGATGGCCTTTCATGTGCCTTCCAATCCAAACCATCCTAGAACTCAAGCATGGCACTTCCCTGCTTTAAAACATGGCCTCCACTGAGCAAACTTCCCTCTTTCTTCTCCTGACCAGTTATTTTAGGGTAGAGAGCAGGAAACTGGAAAAATGTTTCTGTGTTCAGAAACTATCAGGGTTTAGTAACCGTGAAGAAAACCTTGTTGCTCCCAGAGGGAAAACCCAGCTTTTGGAAACTCAGCTTGGCAGAGAGCCTGCCCCACCCCATGGGGCAGAAACAAAACACCCTCAGCTCCCTCCCCATCCAGCTGGGAGAAGCTCAGCATGTCTGATGTGAGCTCTGCACCCACAGAGCCCTCACGCTCCTCCACAGGAGACCTCCAAAGTGCCCTTCCCTTACCGAGGGGTGGGTACTGGGAGAAGCTCTCCACACACATGGGCTTGCCAGGGATCATCTCCACAATGGCTGCATCACCCGACTTCAGGGACTTGGGGTTGTCCTCCAGCTTCTTGCCGGAGCGCCGGTCGATCTTCTCCTTCAGCTCAGCGAACTTGCAGGCGATGTGTGCGGTGTGGCAGTCAATGACGGGCGAGTAGCCAGCACTGATCTGGCCAGGGTGGTTCAGGATGATCACCTGAGGGACAGAGCAGTGTCATGGCAAGGCTGGGAGCTTGGGCATGCTGGCAAATAAGGCGTGCTGGCATCACCAGCCCTGCTCACCTGAGACGTGAACTGCGCTGCCTCCTGCGGTGGGTCCGACTTGCTGTCCCCGCAGACGTTCCCGCGGCGGATGTCCTTCACCGAGACGTTCTTCACGTTGAAGCCGACATTATCCCCAGGCAGAGCCTCACTCAGGGCCTCATGGTGCATCTCCACGGATTTCACCTCAGTGGTGATGTTCACAGGGGCAAAGGTGACCACCATGCCAGGCCGCAGGATTCCGGTCTCCACTCGGCCCACGGGGACTGTGCCAATCCCTGCAGAGACGAGGGCAGAGTGCAGCAAAATTCAATCTGCCTGGTATGTCACTGGGCCAGAAGCTGGATTCAGCAAAAGCAAGATATCTTTGGTGGTTTTCACCAAAGAACATGTTTGCTCCTTGCCCAAAACCCCCAAGTTTTCAGTAGATCAACAGTGGGGTCTTGAAAATTGCTATGAGTCCTTCTTTCCTACTCAAAGTTTTGTAAAAAAGAAGTAACCCATAGTCAGAAAGTCCTGCGCAATCCACATGCCCCAAAAGTTTATCTCCTGGAGCAGCTGTGGCATCTCCTGCATGGAGGACTGGGGCATCATAACATGTGTGCACATCCCTGATGGCCACAGCACCAGCTGTGACAGAAAATGAGGGCGGCTCATTAAATGACTGGGACCTTTTACAGCCTGTGTCACCAGGAGACTTTGGGAAAATTCCCCTTTGGAGGCAGGTGAAAAATGATTGAGAGAAACAATACTGAAAAGAGATTGAGGAGGTTGGCTGGACCCATCTGCTCCTCCACATCCAATCTGCTGCCTCCACCTTCCCTCTTCCCATGGTGTCTCAGCTCCCCAAGGAGCTGCCTCCCAGTAAAACCAAATCCCTTTTCCCCAGCTGAGCTAGGGGAGCACACAGACCTCCAACCACTTTTCATGTCCACTGCAAACAAGAGCAACCTGCCTCAAAAACCTTGCTAAGTCCTATGTTCAACCCCTGCAGTGCATGTGTCCTTGGAAAAGGGTGGGAAAGGGCTGGAGAAGGTTGTGCCTGCCTGATCCAGCAGCCAGGGAGTCAGCAGTGCTGTCCACTTATGCCAGCAGGTCAGAGAGCTCACAGGGTATTTATAGCTGAGCAAAGTGTCCCCATCACCTCTCCAGAGGGAAGGGGACACGTGTCAGCCACGGCGCTCCCTACATGGCTGGCCCAGCTCGGCAGGAGGAGGTGCTGATGATGGACACCAGCATTTGGGAAGCTTGGGCAGGTCACAGCCAAGCTGCATCAGCCTCAGTGGTCCTACCTGCTGGTCTTGTCCCTCGTCTGGGTCACAGAATGCTTTTTGCTGCCTCCAACTTGCCTGGGCAGCCATGATCTCTGGGACACCCAAATTTGTAGCCATTTTGGCATCATGTGTTCCCTGGGGACAGCTCACAAACCTGCTGGTCCTCTCTGGTCCCTGGGCACCTTTGGGCATGTCCCCTCCACTCTAGACAGCCCAGGCTCAAATGGAGTCTTTGCCCTGCAACTACCACCCTTTTCTCCAACATTATCTCTGGTTTGAAGAATCAAATCCCTCCAGTTTCCCAACACCTGGAAATGTCATTCCCAAGTTCCCATGGAATGCAGACTCCAGTTAAGGCAGAGGAGTGGCTGGGCTCACCTCCAATCTTGTAGACATCCTGGAGGGGCAGGCGCAGGGGTTTGTCTGTGGGGCGGGTCGGGGGCAGGATGGTGTCCAGGGCCTCCAACAGGGACACGCCACTGGCGTTGCCTTCTTTGCGCTCCACCTTCCAGCCTTTGAACCAAGGCATCTGGGAAAAGAGCAGCAACAGAGCACCATAGAATCACAGAATGGTTTGGGTTGGATGAGACCTTAAAGACCATCTTTTTCCACCCCTCTGGTATAGGCAGGGTCATCTTCCATGAGACTGGGTTGCTCCAAAGCCCATCCAGCTTGGTCTCGAGCACTCACAACATTCACTGAGTGTGCCCATCCTCAGCACCCAGAGGTGAACCCAGAGAGATGTCCCACCAGGATAACCTCCATACAGTCAGCCCTGCCATGTCCTGGCTTTACCAGGGGGCTGGGGAGCTCCTTCCACTCCACCACTCCTGCAGGCTTATTTGCCCTCCTTAGCTCAATCTCCCCCTCTCTCTTCTAAAAATCAGCAAGACATCCATTAATGGGAGAAAAAGGATGGAAATGGTTAAAGCCAGCAAACTCACAGCCCCACTTCCAACACAACCCATGGACACTGCACCAGCTGCCTGGATCCCACCCTCCAGGAATGCTGCTTCCAGCACAGGGAACACAGGGTCTGCAGCCAAGTCCCAGCTACAAAGTACTCAACCTTCAGTCCTGGGAACCAAGTGCCTCCAAGGCGAGGCCCAGACTAATGCTTCTCCCCACTCAGTCTGGATTCCAAACCCTGGCTTGGGAGGACGCTGGAAACACAGCTGCTGAGAGACTGGATTGTTTTTCATAGATGTTCTGTTCTCCTGACATAAATTGGACATTTGAAACTAAAAATTGGCGAGAAAGAGGTGGAGAGGAATGGAAATGTGCTTGGCAGCAGCCATGGCTTAATGCAGGGAACTGCAGTGCTTTACTGGGATGATGCTGCACATCTGGGTGTTGTAGCAGCACCTGGAGCTTGCCAGCAAGAAAAATTTAGTCCTGGGTCTGGTACAACCCTAATACAACAAGCAGAGATCAGAGTCTGTAAGGCCATTCCCCTGCCTCTGCACAGAGAGGGTTAGACAGTATTTTCCCATTCCAGAATCAAAGGCTTCCTGTGTGCCCCAAATCCATCACACACTTTGTGGATGTGGTTTTTTCCCTTAGCACCAACACCAGTGGCACAGTGGGCATGGGGGTGAAGCAAGACCCCCAAAGTGCCCCTAGCTTCACAGCCATCCCTGGAGGCTGTGGCTGTGCCAAGGCTGGTTTCCTGTCCTGCAATCTGCATTAGCTTTGGGAAGGAGAGAGGGAAAGACTGGATACAACCAGGGAATTCAGCCTGCATCCAAAGCATTCAGGTCAGCCCCCTTCAGAGGGTCATGTCTGACACCACTTGTCTTTCTTGGTGGCAGTGGCAGGAAGAGCCTGGGGACACTTTTGCAGCAGGTTCTTCCCAGGGCACTGCAGCTCTTGCCTTGCAGCCAGACTCAGTGCCAGGCAACAACTTGGCAAAACGAAAACTCCATCCAGGCAGCAAAGGAGCCTCGTGTCATGTGCAGGATGACTCAGACCTTCCCCCATTCTGCTGTGGCACAGCCCAAATGCCAGGCAGGGGCCTGTGCCAGCAGCTGCCCCGTGGCCACCTGCCCACAGGCTCTGCTCTCGAGGATGACAGCCACCAAGTGCCCACAGCTCCCATCCCTCTGCCCCACACAGCTCTGGCACATGGGAAAATGACCACCTCTGCCCATGAAACCTGGCTGCCAGAGCCATCCCTCTCTCCAGGGAACTTCTGACGTGCCAAGAGTCAGATAAAGACCAACTTAGAACAAATCTCTGCAAAACCTCAGGGTGAAAAGCATCTGTAAAACCTGGTTAGTGCTGCCTCCTATGGCCACTCAAATAAAACCACTGTCATGTATTCCCCAAATCTGCTTCCCAAAGAGCAATTCCTACTCCACCATTACCTCTGGCAAAAGTAGGATCTGACCAAATTCTGCAGGTAGACAGCTCCAGACCCCAAAATAACAGCTGAGCTCCAGCTCTTTTACACTCAAAGTCTATTATTGTACAGAGCAGTTGCCTTTCCCTGCCTTTCTTCAGCCCGTGAGCACCTCAACACCCCAACCCATGCACCCCAGTGTTGAAGCTGCAGCCCCAAGCCACCACATTCCCCAGCACCAGAGACTGGGTGTGTTTGGGTTGCAGCATCCCATGGGGTGAAAGTCTCCCAAGCCACATGGAATGGCCCCAATCTGCCAGCTGCAACATCACAAAGCTGCTTCACAGAACACCCTATTTCCCAAAAAGCTCTCAAGTGCAAAACTTTGATGGAAGCACAGCCCAGCTGTCATTTTTTTGCAGCTGGCCTTGGATTCTGTGCAACAGGGATGTGGGCTGGAGTCTCCCACACAGAGCAGGTTCCAGCCTGACAAACCACCACACGCCCCTTGCTCAGAGGCAACAGGAGCTGCAGGAACATCATGGCTCTAATCTCCACTTTCTGATAAGTCCCCTGACAGACAGACAAGTCACTTGACTGCCTTGTGCTTCAGTGAAACCGGTCCAGAAATTACAAGTGAAAATAATCAGAGCTTTTTCAGGCGAGGAAGGAGAGAAGAGACATCTACACCAGGTTCCTGCTTAAGCTTTCCTAGGGATGGTGCAATATGGGGAGGAGGAGTCTGTCCCTGCACCCTCTCCAGCAGAGCTCATACTGTTCCAGACCAGGCCAGGTTTTCTTCCCAATTCTCCAGCTCAGGCAGCAGCCAGGAGCCAGCTGCCTCCTTAGGACAAAGGAGAGAGTATTTCACCCCCTGTCTTCGCTCAGACAGCACATGACACTGGGAACCTGCCCTGAGACCCCTCTGGAGGAAGGGGGCTACTGAGCCCCTCCTGCTCTGTGCCTCCCCTCTGCTGCCTATTAATAGGAGAATTGTTCAGGATCATCTTCCCAGCCCAGCAGCTGCTGACATTTGGAGTCTGCCTGATTGAGGCACCCAGGAACCACAGGGCTGGGCTTGGCATGGCCATGGCTGACCTTTATCCTAGCTCTGCTTCTCGGGGAATAGGAATCTCCCAAGCACCCCAATAATTCCTTCCTTCCAAGCCATCCCAAGTGAGCTGCCTTTCCTGTGCAGGGCAGGAGCTGTGTTTTGTGACTGTGTGAGTTTGCATTGCAGAATTCCCCTCGCTCGGGCTTGTGATCCCTGACCTCCCTCAGTTGCTGCTGGACTCATGGATTGCCTCCCTTGTCACAGAGCCCTGCCCTGTAATCCACAGGTGATGTCCTGAAATCCCCCTAAGCATCAAATTTCCCATTGGTTTCACAAGAGATTCCTGGGGTGTTTGATCTGAGGAACTTGCTCAAGGTCACACAGAAGTCATCAGGAGAGCAGGGACCTTCTTCTGGCCAGAACTGTCCAGCCTATCACTTCTTTAGAAGACTAACCCTGGGGTAGCTTTTTCTCCAACAAAACCAGTGTCAGAATAACAAGTGTTATGGGCAGCCTGTCTGCCAAAATCCTCCGTCCTTCCTTCCGTTGTATGAACCGATGGCACAGGCCCACCCACAGCACCCTTCCTTTGTCTCCCCACTATTCTCATCACAGAGGGAGAAAAATCAACTGGAAAAGCAGCAGCCCCAAATGGATGCTCTATGGAACTGTAGGTTTGGCATGGGAAACCTGGTACTTCCCCAAGAAAGCGTCACCTTTGGGAGTGAGATCCCAGCACTGGAACTGGAGGTTTGACCATCGCAGTGACACAGAGCATCGGTGGGAAAGGGGACTGAGACCCAGCATGAGGGAGCCTGGCTGCAGGGTGGGAACTGCTCCAAGCCTGACACCAGACTGTGTTATTCCCCTCAGAAAACAATGTCCTAAAAACACACCCACTGCTCCTGCTGAGAGTGACAATTGCTGCTCTAACATCACCATGAGCTCTGACAAGGCAAAAACTTAAAGTCTCATCCCAGAAGCAAAGCCAGACAGATCCTCTCCTCAAGATGCTCATGTTTAGCTACTGGGGTGCCTGGCCAGGGCACAGCACCCATGAACAGTGAGCCCATTCATCCTGCCCAGGGCCAAGCAGAGCTCCATGACACATCATCTGTGCTGCCAGCACGGGCCTTTGTGCACAACGGGTGCATGAAACATTTGCAGAGCACGGAGTTCATCTTCAGCCCAGGCCAGGATCCCTGGGGTGGGGAGAGAAATCTAACACAAGGCACACTTACATTGGGAGAGGGCTCCAGCATGTTGTCTCCATGCCAGCCCGAGATGGGCACGAAGGGAACTGTGGCCGGGTTGTAGCCGATCTTCTTGATGTAGGCGCTGACCTCCTTGACGATTTCATCGTAGCGTTTCTCGCTGTAGGGGGGCTCTGTGGAATCCATCTTGTTGATGCCCACGATGAGCTGCTTCACCCCCAGGGTGTAAGCCAGCAGGGCGTGCTCCCGGGTCTGCCCGTTCTTGGAGATGCCGGCTTCAAATTCACCCACGCCGGCAGCGACGATCAGGACAGCACAGTCAGCCTAGGGGGAG